>JAYKQN010000029.1:3902500-4242500 GCA_036785175.1 Eupleurogrammus muticus
GTTAAGTCTAAAAATGGACATTTAAGTTTATTTTCAATTCCCGGCCAACAGGAGCCCACTGCGGTGATTATTTGACGACTTTCCCCAAAACACACATTTTTTGATTATTTTTGCTTTATTATTTATTGGATTCTGCGTTGAAGACGTCAGAGACACACTGGTGATGGGGGGGGGGCTCGCTGTTAGACGTTAACGAGGTTATTAACCTTATTTGCGCTGGAGTCAAACCCATCGCTGCACTTTATCATTATGAATTAAAAAAAAGCCATTAAACCCGCTAATGGCTTCTAGGTGAGCGGATCCCGACCTGGCTCGGAGCCGCCGTGTTGGGTCCAGGGGGGGTCTCCGCGGGGGTAATGTGGATCTAAATGGCGTGTCGGGTACTGGATGAATGGGATGGGCTGGGATGGGGGGGGTGAAGGCTTTAAAAAGGCTCAGCAGTGTGAAAACTTTGCAAAAATTAGATTAATTCAGATTAGTTTTCGCAAAGCTAAAGAATTCAGCTTGAGAATTTGGACAATTTCTGCTTAGAAATGACTCAAAACCCAATTAATCGATTCTTAAAATAGTTTTTTATTTGTCGATTTATCGTTGAAGCTCTAATTGATGTATTAATCAACTTTGAAAATAATTAGTTTGAGGTCTTTCTGTGTGTTAAATAGACAAACATGTAACTGGTAGCATTGATTTATAAAAGGAAATAATTAAAATGTATCAATTAATTAATTTAATGTTAATTGCTGTTTCTCCAAAAACTGAAGATGCAACTAAAAGTGTCTAATTTTATTTAATTGACTAGTTGTCCAGTGTTTAATTAATTGCCATCTATTTTGATAATTGATTAATTGGTTTAAACTTTTGTTCAGTAAAACAACAAAAACATTTTAAGCTACAACTTCAGCTTTGGAAGGAACAACGATGGAAATTTTCACCATTTTATGAACCAAACAACTAATCAAACAACAATTAATCTATTGATTAATTAATTGGTGTAAAAAGTCAATTAGTGTTTTCATCAAAGCTGCAGATTGAACCTAAAATGTATCTTAGTCCACAACCCAAAGATCATCAGTTTATTATTATAGAACCAGAGAATTTGGACGTTTTCTACTAAAACCGATCATCATTGTAATTGGCCGCCTCCCCGTGCACTCCAACCCCCAGAATCCTTTGAGGCTCCAGAGTTATTGGCTCATAATCTGCTCCAGTGTAATAACAATGTTTGCGTCGTAAAAAACACCGACTTTTACGGCTTGTCCATATTCCACTGAAAATAAAAGATGGGCCTTGTAAGCGGAGGCGATCCGTCTGCCCCCCCCCCCCCCCTGGCCGGGGGTCAGGGTGTCAGCTGTTGGACAATGGGACAGCTGTATCCAGATCGGCCTGAGCAGCCCTGGGGGGGCGGGATTAAGCCAATTAGTAGCTGCCAATCACGGTGACACATCACGGACAGACGGATCAATACTTGGATGAATGGGAGAGGGAGGTGGGACGGACAGGAGCAAAACGGAATTAAAATAAGAAATACGCATGTGAGCTTTTTGTCGGCTTGTCTGTACAAGTTTTCGTGCATTTTATCGCAATTTCATTATCACATTTATTGGGAAATATGTAAAACCCGCTATAATAGGGAGGGAAAATACCCAAAAACTGACTTTTTTTGGACTTTTGCTTTGCACTAAATGTAAAAGACGTGACTTTTTCAACATTTATCCTCCTTCTTGTCTTGTGTTACATAATGCATGAGTAAAACACTCTTAGAAATAAAAAAGAAATCTGCATCCACTGCTGCAGTTTGATTTGATTGAGACCAGGAGGAAAAAAGAGGGAGTACGGATTAAAATAAAAAATATGCATGTGGGCTTTTTGTCGGTTTGTCTGTGGAATTTAAGGAAAAAAACAATTTTTCACCTTTTTGTGCATTTTATCGCAATTTTATTATCACATTTATTGGGAAATATGTAAAACCCGCTATAATAAGGAGGGAAAATACCCAAAAACTGACTTTTTTTGGACTTTTGCGTGACTTTTTCAACATTTATCCTCCTTCTTGTCTTCTATTAAATAATGCAAGAGTAAAAACACACTTAGACATAAAGAAGAAATCTGCATCCACTGCTGCTGTTTGATTTGATTGAGAACAGAGGATGCGAGGGGTAAAAAGGCGTTAGTGAGTGCTATAATGAAGCTTCCGCTCCTCGACCTCAGGAGACGTTTAAAAATGAATAGGTGTGCAAATCACCCCCCCTACACCACCACCACCGCCCCCCCCCCCCCCCCCCGCCTCCATATCTCTTCCCTGATCATCCCTCTCTGTCCCCCATCTGTTTTGCATTCACCGGCATGTGCTCCGTGGGGGGGGGCGACTCGGGATTCATTTATCAGGACGTCAGAAGATCCAGTCGACTCCTGACAAGCCGAGAAAGGAGAGAAAGGATGCAAAAAAAGAAGAAGGAGGAGGAGGGGGGGGGGATTAGGATGCAGATGGTTAATAAATTGACAAAAAGAGAGAGATGAATGCAGGATAAAGTTAATAAGGAAAATATTCTTCTGCAGCTGACTGAGGCGACTGAATGAACGTAGAACCGCTGCGATAGAAGTGGTGCGCAAACACTAAAACAGAATCCATCCAAACGGAGGGAATAAGAGGAGGATGCAGGAAAAAGGAAAGTCGTAAAGGCAGTAATCATGACCTAAAGGAGGAACAACAGAGACGAGGAGGTTTCTATAGGGGGAAGAAATAAAGGAAAGAAAGGACGGATGGGAGAGAAAAGGGAAGGAAACGGGACAGAAGAAGAAGAAGAAGAAGGAGAGAAGGAGAGGATGTTGTTTTATGAATGCGGAGCTGGGAACATCTGGCGTGATTCTCCAAAAAAAAAAAAAGTTCTCTGGGCTTTTGAATTTGTATGATGAAGTGTGTGTGTGTGTAAGAAAAGACACACACACACACACAGGGGCACGCCACACACACTTACACACGCCTGGGTGGAGGCGGAAAGAAGGAAAAGGACGAGAGAAAGAGGGATGGGGACGACAAAAAAAACGAGAAGAGAAGGAGAGACAGATGGAGTAGGGAGCGGGGAGGGAGCGGCGTGGGGGGGTGCGGAGCGGGGAGGGAGCGGCGTGGGGGGTGCGGAGCGGGGAGGGAGCGGGGCGAGGAGTCGCAGGGGAGACTCGTTTTTTTTTTTTTTTTTTTTCGATTGATTTACTCGGCTCGCCAAGGCCACTGAGTCATGTAATCATCGCTGGCGTTTTTTTTGATCTGCTCTCTTTATGGACGGGATGTGTCATTCCTGCAGTCTGCACACACACACACACACACACACACACACACACACACACACACACACACACACACACACACACACACACACACACACACCATATATTTCTCACATATGAACATCATCTTCTTCCCTTTTCCTTTTTTTTTGTTTGTAACTCCTGAACCTTGAATTATTCATTGTTCTTTTAATATTATTATTATTATTTTTTCTCCCTTTGTGTTTTCTGGAGAAATAAATAATATATTTTGTTCCTTTTAGTATTTTTAATCATTTCAAATGTGTTTTCCTGAGCCTCTGAATAATTCATGCTGTATTCTAACTTTCTGAGCAGCTCCTACAATAAACATCTTTATCTGGAATCGATAGAAGAAACTTTGCTGAACCCCCCCCCCCCCCCCCCCCGTTTCCCTCCTCTCTGAACGCGTATTCCGTCAGTTCCTTTCAGATCGTAACAGGCGTGTTTTCCGCCTGCTTTAACCCTTAAGGAGGCGCTGAATAATTCATCGCTGCCACTAGTTTCCTGCTAATGGGTCGGTCACAAAGCCATACATTTGTAAATGAGGGTAATCCACCTTTATGTGTGTGTGTGTGTGTGTGTGTGTGTGTGTGTGTGAGTTTAGACTCAGGTTTGTAAGACAAGGAGCGTTTTGTCCGACAAGATTTTTGTGGTCTGTGTGTGTGTGTGTGTGTGTGTGTGTGTTTTGCTTGTCGAGGGCTGTGAGGATTTGTAGCCGCGCCACCACAATGACCCTTTCATCCAAAGAGCCATCTTATCGTGTGTGTGTGTGTGTGTGTGTGTGTGTGAGACGGTAAAGGCCTCTTTTTTTTATTTTATCATTTTCTGCGTGACCCAATCTCTTTATTCGTCCCCCAAACAAATAAAAAAAAAGACGGACAAAGCCCGAAGGCCTCAGACACAAATGGACGGGACGGCGGCAATAAGCGAGCTGTTTAATTCAGGTCACACACACACACACACACACACACACACACACACACACACACACACACACACACACACACACACACAATCCAGCCAGCTTCCATACCTGCGTCTCCATCTAGCGCGTTATTTTTTTACTCTACGCTCACGTTCGCGGATCGTGGAAGGAAGCAGCGAGGTAGAAAAGCTCTTTAGCTGCGAGATAAGAGCAAATTAGACGCTTTATTACGTCTGGATGAGACGGGACAGGTTCTATCACGGAGGCCGGAGCTACTTTGCGTGTTTTTCCTCAACGATTCAAGCATTTCCTGAAGCACGGAACGCGGCGTCTCTGATGACGCGACAGACCGCAATGACAGAAACAACCACAGGGGGGCAGTAGGTCAGTTTTCAATTCGCGAGTTTTCATCCAAAAAACAAAAATCCCCTCGATTAGCTGTTGTCGCCGCTGTTTTGGGGAATTAGTGATTCTGAACAGACAAGTTTCCACCGCACCAAACTGTAAGATAAGATAAGATAAGACTTTATTGATCCCACAACGGGGAAATTTGCTTGTTACTACAGCGTACAGAGTAAAGAAAAAGAAAATCAAAGTTAAAGAAAATAAAAATACACAACACTATGTACAAAATTCATAGAATTTGTTGATCAGCATACACAGTATGCATTATGGACATAAGAATGGAGAAAAAATACTAATAAATAGTAAGAAAAAAGTATGCATAAGCAAAGCATATATACATACATACATGCACGTACAGAATAAATAAATATGGAATATGAGTCATGAATTTATATATATATTTAGATCTCCACTATTAAAACAGTGAGTAGTAGTTTGATGATTAAAGAGCTGAAATAGCAACAGAAGTGTTTAACACTTTGTGGTGATATTTCTGATTAGAATAAAGTCTCTCAACAGATCAAGTAAAAAATGCCACAACAGTGAATTAAGCAACTTCTCTGACGCGTTTAACTTGTTCTTTTCTGAATGACTTTCTGAATAAAAGGTGAAAAACCAACGGGAAAGTTGATTCATTATGATCGGCGTGACTAGATTCAAATGGGAACAAGTGGCGTTCCTCTTGATTGGCTCACACCAGCCAATCAGAGAAGACGCCTGTTGATTGAACGAGACTAACGAGGAGGAGATTGTGCAGCTTCGATTATGTTTCAAACATTTTCATGTGAAAAAGGCAGAAAAATTGAATGATTAAGACGTAGTTTCCACCTGCTGGGAGCTTTAAAGACAGATTAGAGTATATTTCAGGAGTCGGGTTTTTCCCAGATATCGTCTTTGTTCGTCAGAGATTTGTGAGAAATGCGAAAAATGGAAAGAGGGAAGACGAAGAATAGCAACGAGGCAGAGGGGGAACAAGGAATGGAAACTTTAGCGACGTCTGTGTGTGTGTGTGTGTGTGTGTGTGTGTGTGTGGTTTCCCAGCTGTGAACACACACACACACACACTCATTTATACGTTGAGGAGCAGCCGTTCGGCTTCTTCTTTCCTTTCTTTCGCAGCCCGTATTTTATTTTTTTTCCTAATTTGATGGCTTTTCCATGGCTGTGGGGCCCCCGCTTCCCCAGCGCCGTGCATGAAACGGGCCAAGCTATTTCTGGCATTTTTGATTGGTTGGACATGCTAAGCAAAGTCTGGGTTTTTAGTCCTCAGCACCGACTCTCATATTTCACATATTCTTTTCTTCCAGTACCTCTGCTACCATGGTTCTGTCTCTGAGTTCTAAGTTAAATAACTGAAGCGAGAATTTCAACAACTGACATTTTTTGTCCAAAAATCATGCAAAAAACCCTCTTTTGAATTTGCATTACTCACGATCAGGTGTGTTCCTTCTCTCTCCACTAACTCGACACACTTTGCATTCACCTTGCAACCTCAGGGACTCACCTGTTTAGCAAATGCTAAGTCTATAAATATTCCGAGCAACGTCAATCTTTTAGAGCTGCCCTCATTTTTATTTTATTATCGGTGTAAAGGTCGCGCCGTTGTTGCACCGCCGGATTTTCTTTTTTTTTTTTAAAACGAAGCGTACTGCTGCAGGAAAAATAAAAGGTGCACGGCTTGGGCGGCCTTCAGCCTGATCTGGTTCCCTGAGCGATTCTGCTGCAACGCAACGCGATGTCATCCGGCTGTGTGTGTGTGTGTGTGTGTGTGTGTGTGTGTGGGGGGGGGGTCATTCCTGGCGGATTACTCTGCAACGCGAACGCCGCGCTTGGCTGTTTACCTCGAGATCGTTGAGACGAAACATAAAACTGTTTCCGCCGTAATAACTTTCCAGGGCTGTAAAAAAAAAAAATCCTGTCTGGGAGCGTCCCCAAAATGTATGTGCTGTGTTTTCCTGCATCTGCTAATCCTGTAAATGACTGAACATCTCTCTTCACTCATCGAGTTATCAGATCTATTATCAAACATTGTAGATTGTAGGTCACCTCATCAGGTTTTGAGGATCCAGTGGATGATGCGAAAGGTTTTTGTGATTCTTTTTACATGTTGAATATTTGCAGAAACCACAGATTTGCCCCAATGGGTTTTATGGTTTGTACAAAAGCCTTAGACCAGGGGGGTCCAATCCTGGTCCTGGTGGGCCACTTCGTCCAGGATTGGACACCCCTGCCCTAGACCCTCACATCGTACTAGGTAAAACTCCCTAAAAAACCCTTTAACAGGGACAGAAAGGCTGCAGTAGATGATGTGTGCAGGTGGAAACATTACAGGGAAAATTGGACATTTACAAACAGACAAACCGAAATGTAATGAATGTTGGTGTAAGTGGAGGATGAGGAGCAGGATCCATCACAGCTTCCAGGTTTCACCAGGACAGCATCAGACCCTCCAACATCCGTAGATCCCTCAGTGGCTGCACTGCAGCATGCTCTGTGGATGAGAAAACACAGAAAACACAGGGAGAGAGATTTCAAACTACAACAGTGGATCATCAGCAAAAAAAGAAGCTCAGAGCATCTCATGAGGACCCGGCATAACTGTAACTGTATGTAATGACGTGATATTTCCTCACCCAGTTGGTGGTTGTCTGGAAAAGGGGGACAGTAAAGTCCGGGTGGTCCTGAAGAGGGAGGTGCCATCGTTATGGAAACAGTGGTTGGTAAAAATGTCTGAGCACGGAGGGGTGGGTGTTAGAGACAATGCAGTAACACTGGTGAAACACCGCTCATTTACATAACACTACAGTGGACTGCAGTAAAACGGGGGACACTTACTTTAATGGCGTGTGTGTGTGTGTGTGTGTGCGCTGGACCCACATGGGAGAAGCTTTACCATGGTAGGAAGCCAGGGAATAAACAGCACACACACACACACACACACACACACACACACTCATAAACAGTGAGAAGCCGAGTGTGATGTTAATGGTTGGTCTTTTCACCGTCTTTTATATCTCGCAGTTCGCCTCACGCTGCTTCAACCTTTTCACCCTAAACTTTAACCCCCCCCCCCCTGAAAAAACAGGAAGAGGAGCCAGACCGGCTGCTTTCTGATGCATTAGCGTCTTAATGCGAATGGTCTTTTCTGCCCATTGTAATTCCGCGTCTGTTTACCGAGCGCTGTTGTGACACATCGGGAGCAGCCGCTTCCCGGTGTTACGGGAGATGCTGATCTGAATGGAGGTGGACGTTTGTTCCACTTAGTCCAAACGAGCATTGAAAAGAACAAGCCCTCACGTCCTGTAGGATACATCTCGGGGGCTGGCATCAACTAAAAGGAAAAAAAAATGCTTTTGTCCAACATAATTACCGGCTATGAAACTTACACGGTGTTAATCTATGCAACCTAAGAGCTGCATCTGCATGCATGTCCATGTGTAGGTTGTCTGTCAAACAGCTGAGAGATAAATCAAATGACTAAAAAGCCAGGAAGTGCAATCACTGACACTTTCCTTTGGCTAGCCATTGCATAGGGATGTCATCATGGAGCCTCGCGCAGGTAATGATGCCTCCCTCTTCATCTTGGGCTTTGTGTGTGTGTGTGTGTGTGTGTGTGTAGAATGTCAGTGTGTGTCAGGGAAAGCGGTGACAGAGGGTAGCCTTGTCCTACTCATACAGAACATATCAAGAACGTGTACGGCGACTACAAAGGGACGTGGGGGAGAGCAGGGGGGGGGGGGCACATTTGTGGAATTATGGGAGGTGCAGATAAAAGGATTTTATCCCTGTGTTCCCTAGGTCTCATGTTTCTTAGGTCCTATGTTCGCTAGGTCTCATGTTCCTTAGGTCCTATGTTCTCTAGGTCTCATGTTCTCTAGGTCTCATGTTCCTTAGGTCCTATGTTCTCTAGGTCTCATGTTCCTTAGGTCCTATGTTCTCTAGGTCTCATGTTCCCTAGGTCTCATGTTCCCTAGGTCTCATGTTCCCTAGGTCTCATGTTCCTTAGGTCCTATGTTCTCTAGGTCTCATGTTCCTTAGGTCCTATGTTCGCTTGGTCCTATATTTTTTCTCAGAACCCGAGGAACAAAGACCTATGCTCAGTCCGTCCTATGTTCCTTAGTTCCTATATTTCTCAGGTCCTTGTTCCTCAGGTTCTATGTTCCCTGTGTCCTATGTTCTCTTGGTGCTTTGTTACTCAGGTCCTATGTTGCTTTGTTCCCTTGGTCCATTGTTCCTTAGGTCCTATGTTCATTAGGTCTTTTATTTCTCAGGTCCTATGTTCCTAAATGTGTATGCTCCTTAGTTTCTATGTTTCCTATGTCCTGTGTTCCACAGGTCCTATGTTCCTTAGGTTCTATGTTCCTTAGGTCATATAGTTCTCAAGTCTTTATATCCTATGTTCCCTAGGTCATATAGTTCTCAGGTCTTTGTTCTTCAGGTTCTATGTTCCTTAGGTTCTATGTTCCTCAGGTCCTATGTTCCTTAGGTCCTGTGTTCCCTAGGTTATATGTTCCCTAGGTTATATTCTCCTTAGGTCCTATGTTCCTTAGGTTCCAATGTCCTTACTTCATATAGTTCTCAGGTCCTATGTTCCTTAGGTCCTGAGTTCCCTAGGTTCTATGTTCCCTAGGTCCTATATTCCTTACGTCCTGTTTTCTCTAGGTCATATATTTCTCCGGTCTTTGTTCCCCAGGTCCTAAATTCCCTTGGTCTTCCCTTGGTTCCTGAGGCCCTATGTTTCTTATGGTCTTACGTTCCCTAGGTACTATGTTCTTCAGATCCCATGTTTCCTGTTTTTTTATTTGACAGGAGGAACAGAGGACTCATTTTCTGAAAAAAAGGTCTCTGGAAACATAAGTACACTCCCAATAGGAGAGTAGAGATGTGAGTCACAGGAAAATGTCTGTCATTACCGTGTCCTTCTGCCCTGCAATTCGACTCAACCTGCCTTCTGGGGCTTTTTCCATCAGGAAAAATCCATGGATAGGTGCCTGGTACTTTTTATTCATTCAAGGTTCCAAGATATTAACAGGTGTCATGAAAACACTGGTCATAGTCACTCGAATCACTGCAGCATCATAAAATTGCCAAATTACCAGTAACCTTGTTTCTTATAAACATCGGTACCATAGCTGTGAACAATTCTATTGCTCAAATATGAGGTCTTGTTATTTATTATCACAAAGCGATGATATATTCCATCTTTCTATCCGCCTCGGTGTGCTCCCTTATCTCTCACACACTACACGCAATCAGCACAAGAGTCTGAACACTGGGCATGACCTCGAGTTGTTGGTTATTATTGAGCGTTACAAGCTGTCCGCTCGCAGGATTGATTAAATTGTAGAGAACTGCCCTCAGCTCTTGTTTTTCTTTTCGTTTTTTTTGTTTTGTCATACCAGAATATAAAAAACGAGTCAGAGCTCAAGGGATTTCAATCGCTGCACGTTGCTACGAACGCAGAACGAGTCAATCGGCAGGATTTTGTCGGAGGGCTCAATTTTTTTTTTTTGAGAACTCGTCTCAAGAATTACAGCCTCATCCTCCTCATGCTCTAATACGCCCTGTCTCTGCTCGGAATGACATGTCTTTGCGCTTTTGGCCTATTTCAGAATCATAAGACCTTCTTACCTACACGAACCAGGATCAGTGTTTGATGAGCACAACTTTTGGGGAACCAGAATTTCTAGGTTTCAAATCAGATTTTTGGGGTTTTTGCAAAGGCCCTTTTGCACGTGAACTTTGATCTTGAAGGTGAAGCACCTTGAACCTTGGTTAGATTGGTTTAACCCAGGGGTAGGCATACCTGGTCTTCGGAGCCTACCGAGCAGTCACACACCTGATTCTACTTAATGAAGGTCCTCTGGTGTGTGTGACTGCCAGGTTGGAACCAAAACCTGCAGCCACTGCAGCTCTGTAGGACCAGGGTTGGTGACCCCAAGCTATGGACATCTGTCCTAAAAGTCCACCTGGATGCATGGAAGGTCTTTGTTTTAATGAAAAAATGGCTGCAGATCCAAACACAGGTCAAAAAGCACAAAAGCACCTTTAACGGTTTGGTCTGATAACACACTGAAAATACAGGAACAGGTGTTTTACCCTCCTAGTGTGTTTTGTCCTGCTTTTCCCTCTGCTTAGCACGGCCTCCCTGTGCTTATTTACAGCCCAGGACACACCCACTCGTTTTCTACTCACTCTCTCTCTCTCTATCCATCCCTATCTCTCTCCATCTCTTCCACCCTTTCCCCGAGGCCGTTTCAAGGGGATCTGTGTGTTTGTGTAGCACGAGTAGCTCTGCTGGTAATGACAGGCAGATGGGATTATTCACCAGCAGCCAACTCGCTCTCTCTCTTTCTCTTTTTATCCATAGATCTATCTATCTAAATACTGCATCTGAATAATGACAGATCAAAGAAAATCCTCCTAAGCTCTTTTCTATTCGTTTTTTTCTCTTTTTGGTCTTCCGTGAGTTTTTTTTCCCGTGTTTTCACGGCGGACTGACCACCACGCCGCCGCTTTTACCGTTAATGATCAGTGAATTAGAGCCCCCCCCGCTGCTGCACTCATTACAGACTCCGTCTGGAAGGAGACTCTTTGTATTGTAAAGCTCTAAATGAATTAGTCCATATGTGGAATCCATATGGGGAGACATTAAAAACTATTACGGCCCTCATTTGGGGAGTACGATGTTTCGCGAGCGTGCACAGGCAAATCAAAACTCTCCAAACTGTGTCACACACACACACACACATACATGCGTGCGTATGCATACATGCACAACCACAAACGCAGCCAGCGGTCTTTTCGCAAAATAGGTCAAATCTCCTGGACCACAACCATTCAGGGATCCATTTACGCGGCCCGCCTGGAAGACGGCAGCCGTGCACTTCACACATGCACACATCCTCAGGAAAACACACACACACACTCACAAACACACGCATACGTGCTGCAGGGCCACCACGGCTCCATTATTTTTCTGAAGTGGATTTTCAATTCCGCGGCTGATGCCCGAGGCTGTGGGCGTTTGTGTGTGTGTGTTTGTGCATGTGTGTGTGTGTGATACTGCGATGGGTGGGCGGGGGTCTTGACAAAGATTGTGACATAAACCATTTATAGTGCAACCCCTTGTGTTCGAGTGCATGTGTGTGTGCGCGACGCAGGCTTCATGCAATGAAGAGAAAAATAAAAGAGGAAGAAAATATCGCTGTGCATTGTGAAAACTTTTGTACACAGTATTTGTATTTGCATTATTTCATCATCAGTGTTTATGATCATAATACACATACAGCCAATGAGCTGAACCATCTTCTGTGATAAGATGTGAGTTTTTTTTATTAATACTGTTATTATAATCAAACATCCTGAATCGTGTTACGGGTGGTCAACAGGTAGATAAACATGCGGGTGGCAGATAAACAGAAAAGTTTGGACCCAGCTCGCAGACGTGTGATCACACGAATCAGAGAAAAACAATTAGAAGCAGAGGAGGATAAAAGAAGGACGAATAAACAAAAAAGAACAGATTCATTGTCGCTGCAGGCGGCACGAATCAAGGCTTTTGTGACTCTTACTGTTTCCAGTTTTGAATAAGCTACAACAGGAAACAAAGAAAGCGCACAAACAAGAAAAGCTGAGAAAAAAACCTTCAGAAACAACAGGTAGAGAGCAAGCGAGCAGCGAGCAGCGTTGTTTTACCATTCCAGCCACAGCAAAGAGCCTAATTGACGGCAGCGACCCCCATTTTCTACCTGCAGCCTCTCCATTGATCCGGTTACTGCCGTGATTCTCATTACCAGCGAAGAAGAGGGCTTCAAACACAACTTTTAATGCAAAAAAAAAAACCCCGACTGAGAACCGAACATCAGCGGGATTTTATCGACGCGCTCTTCTTCCTCCTCCTCTTCGTCTTCCTCGCGTCCTGCCTCGAAAAATCAATTTCACGTCGGGTTACGGCGCGTGTCCTTCCAGCGGAGGTCGCGACCCCTACCTGCTGACTGCGCCTCCTTTCCTAAATTAAAAGACTGCATCGCATTACGCACACACACACACACACACCTACACACACACACACACTCAGGCAGCACATCGTATTACCTGTGAGGACAAAAAGCCATTGCAGCCTGCACAAAGAAACTCAATAGGCTTTTAACATTCATTTAGCCTGGACAGCTGACTGCAGCTATGCTAGCCACTAGATCTGATAGCACACACACACACACACACACACACACACACACACACACACACAGATAGAGAAAGTGCTGAGAAGGGTTTGAGAAAGACGAAGAGGTAGGCAGGGAGACAGCGAGAGGCTGAGGAGGAAGGACCAGCTAAATATATGAGAAATAAGTTCAAAAGAGAGACATGGAAAGGAAGAGAGGTGGTGTGTGTGTGTGTGTGTGTGTGTGTGTGTGTGTGTGTGTGTGTGTGTGTGTGTGTGTGTGTGTGTGTGTGTGTGTGTGTGTGTGTGTGTGTGTGTGTGTGTGTGGATCAATTCAACACACACGGCCAATAAAAAGTAAACCGACCGACAGAGTAGATTTGTTGCCAGTTTTTTTTTTTTCTTTAAGCTTCTCTCGGTAAATCCTCTCCCACGAGCTGTCTGTTTTTTTTTTATATCTCCAGCGCCGTATTGATTCTAATACGCTTCATAATCTGTCTTTGAAGGAAGCGGCGTGAGTCGTGCTGTAACGTTCAGCCCTGACGCCGCCACGTGAGGAGATCTGGAGCCTAAATTAAAACGTATACATGGACGTCTGTAAGCCCCACCCGGCTGGGCTGTGCTGCAGGGAGGCGCCGGGCGGTAAAACAAACGTCCTCCTCTGTCCTTTTCAGATTAGGAGCAAACAGAACTCCAAAGTGCTCGTCTGTCAGAAAGCGGTGGAGAATTAAAGGCGGTGAGAGGAGCAGGGTCGGCGGGGAACGTTGTATTAACCAAATATGAACGCTTCGCCGCTCCATTCAGACAGGTGTGTCACAGCGTCCAATGAGAACACTGGTGTTTCACATTTACTAATAATTGCAGGAAAAAACGTGTTTTGTTCTTTTTTGAACACACACCAACATCTTTAACCTCTGAAGTATGAAATATACAAAACGAAAGGACAGTTTTCCTCTGTAGGGATAAGACATATCTGGTTTACTCAGCATTTAGATAATTTACCGAAGTAAAAAGTATGAATGCATTATTATAAGTAAAAAAACCTACTTAAGTAAAAGTACATACGCGATATGAGCTTAAAGTAGTTAAAGTATTGCAGTAAAAGAAGTTATAAATGACATCAATGGATCATTATTATGAAGCAGCATGTTCCTGTTGTCCAACCTAAGGGTCGGGGCCCTGCAAAGGGTCAGCAGATAAACGTGGGGGGTCCTGAGATAAAGGAATAGAAAAGAAACTTGATCTGTTTTTTATCTTTTGGTGAAATATTGGATCATTTGAACATTTTCTTGGAGTGAACCAGTGTGAGAAGTTTAAAGTGGGTAAAAAATAAAACTATTAACAGCTCACAGACATGTGAAATATGAGCTACCGACTGATCTCTGTAACACACCAAAGGATAAAAGAAAAGGATGGAAACCACTGCCAGGTACGATATATTATAGTGCAAGTACCTCCACATTGTACGTAAGTCAATATGGCTCCATCGTCCAGTTATACCTGCAGTTAAACATCCTTAGCGTGTTGGCCATGACGCAGACAACACGCCATGAGGGCTCGAACGCTTGTCCTGACGTTACTCCTGCTGATTTATCGCTGAGCTCAAGCTCCTTATTAAGTCTGCATGTCTTTGATTTATTTATTTTTTTTGCAGTGTGCCAACTGAAGACAGAAATCCATATAACGTTTTGCAGCAGCTCTGCTTTTTTTTCCTATCCTCTCCCCAGACGCCTTTTAGAGTCGTCATTGGAGAGTGACCTGTATTATCTATCTCTGATCCCCCCCCCCCCCCCCCCCCCCCACTCTCTCTCTCTTTCTCTTTCTTTCTCTCTCTCTCCACCCGGCTCCGTCTCTTTCTGCGTCTGAATGGAGATTTAGATAAGAGACTCTGAGCTGCAGAGAGCAGGCTGTGAATACCAAGAGACAGGCCGGAGGGAAGTGAGCGATGGAGTCGCTGGAGCCACGTTTACTGACTCATTTGCACCCTTCTTCTCCTTCTTCTTCTCCTTTTGATTTTTTTTTCTCTGGCTTATTTTCCAGACGTTTCCCCTGTTATTTGTCGCCGGCGGCTTCGTAGCTCGTCGTGTTGTCGGCATGCGGATTTACCGAGGTTAATGCGATTTGTGGCGGTCACTTCAGCACGGATTTCTGTCTGAATCTTAGGGGTGTATATGTATATATATATTTATTTTTTGACATGTTGAGTGCATTAAAGCAGAGTAGCTTCAGCATATGAAGGGAAATGAAGACGGCGTTCTCTAACATTTTTTTTTGCAGTTCGTCATGTGACCATCCAAATCTGATAACCAATAGGCAGGGTTTTGGAGCAACATGTGACATGTCGGAACATACAGTATGGGTATACTATTTTCCCAAATGAAATGCAAAAAAAAGGGGGATGCATCTTTAAGAGGTTAAATGGTCTAAGAAAGTTTGACCATCTTTGGTTTGACGGCGAGTGATCATCCAAATCTGACAACCAATAGGGAGGGTTTTGGAGCAACATGTGACATATGGGAACATCCAAAACGGGTTTACCACTTTTGCAAATAAGATGCACCCTAAGAAGTTAAATGGTCTAAGAAAGTACGACAAGCTTTGGTTCTCCATGTACCATTTTTGCAACCAAGATGGGAAAAAGGGGTGTGTCTTAAGCGCCTAAAGGGGCGGAGCTATGAGAGTGAAGCCGATTCTGCACAAATATGCAACTTGTACAGCTGTGACGTGGAAACCTTTAAGGACTTTTAACACGCATCGTTGCTCCAACCGTGAACACGTCGAATGGGACTATTGAAACAGACACACACACATTTGCACACACACATTTGCACACACACATTTGCACACACACATTTGCACACCACGCTTTCCAACCATTTAAAAAATGTCCCCGAGGTGATCGATGAGGTGGTGATGGAAATGTCATCTGGTGCTAATACATTTATCATCGCTCATCCAGCCTTGTGAATCCTCCTCCTCCTTTTTGGCGTTTGGTTTTCACTCATTTTTTTTGTTTGCTCTTTTACCATGAGACCATTTGAATGCGGTGATTCATAGAACTGCCAGCGGGATTTTTTTTTTCTTTCTCAGGGCTGAGCGTGCCGGCATCCAGTCGGTCTGACCGGACTCATTAATTAGTGGGCAGGACAATGAAAGCCTGTGTTTTCAGTCCATGTGGCTGTGGTGGTCGATCACTAAGAAAACAAACATCTGCGGCGCCGCGAATCAATTCCCCGATGCCAACGAACGTCACAGCAGTTATCAGGGAGAAGATTTTACTTTTGCTAAAAGTATTAGTTCACTCTGGCACAGCGGGTTTTAAGATATGGTGGAGCAGTAATTATAATAAAACTTTATTGATCCCTGGAGGAAAAAGAGAGAATTGCTTTTACCGCCTAAAGATGTGAGAGCTCAGGATCATGTCGCCATTCCTCAAAATGCAAAAAAAGAAATCTTATCAAGGGAAAATTGTATTCAGTACAACTAATCCGATATTGAATTGAATTATTTTATTCCGTATGCAAATACTCCTACTTCTAAAAGTAAATAAAAAGTCCAAAAACCGGATCAAAGAAAACTTCAATTAAGCAAAATCACGCCATTACAATAAGATAATTCAAGATAGCGTTCAATTTTTGCAGTGCATGAGTTGAAATAAAAGATCTAAGACTTATATCTCTCACGTTTCATCACAAATTCGTTTAAATCATTGCTATTCCATCCACCTGACAGTTGTGGCATATGCAGATGCTGGATGGAATTCCGTACGAGGACTAAGCCACGAACAACTAACACAAGGCGCATTTTACTGAATGCATAGAGAAACCGTGACGAGGCACTGAGCCACACTGTGGTGCTCCAAACCAAAATGCTTGAATACACGGAGCCATGTTGCAAGGATCCGTGCACAACTCCTGGAAACTCAAAACATACTAATTCTTGCATGGTCATTGTTTGGTTCATAAACCTGAAGATTAAACCTAACATCTTAATCGTCTTTTTTTGTGCAGACCAGCAATCCAAAGATCATCAGTTTACTATTATAGAAGAATAAAGAAAGAAGCTGGCGTACCCAGCCTCAATAAGTCAATCATCAGAATTGTTGGCAGTAATAGTTGGAAACTAAATGTTTGATCAGAAATTAGACATTGTGTCATTCGGGATCCTTTGCATTAGCATTTCTCCAATTCCCAGCATCTTCACACAGCTGTTGAAGCTGAGTGGACCGACATTCCACAGGCAGCAATCGCCAAACTGATCGGTTCTACGTGAAGGTGATGTGTCATGCTGTTTGATAGGAATGTAGCTCAGATCTGTGAAATCCATAGTTCGTTGCCTCATAAATGTCCTTTTTAAAAATAAAGCTGCTGCCTTTTATTATGAGCAGCCCAAGGCTCACCTGTGTGATAATCACACTGTTCGATTTTCATCTTGAAATGCCACACCTGTCATGTGGATGGATTATCTTGAAAAAAGGAGATTTGCTCACTATGATGGATTTTAACAAATTTGTAAAAAACGTAAGTGTGCATTGAAAAAAAACATCCTAGAGCAAGAAATGAACAAGCTTTTATATTGGTGCCCGTTAGAAAAGCTCATAGTTAAAAAGGGAAGATAAATGCATTGATCGGCGTATAGAAACACTTCAGCAGGTTGTGTAAACTCAGATGATGAAATGCACTTTTTTTTTTTTAATAAGAATAAAATGGATCATGGACGAGGACACTTGAACACAGCTTGTGCAAGCTTTGAACGTTGAATGTTCAGTTCCAAGTAGAAGGACTTTCCACATTCTTTAAAGTTCCTTGTTTAATCCATTCCCCTGATTTTAACCTTCTCAGACACACTGCACTTTGAGTGGTATGGGAACGTGATGGTGGTGGTCTACTGTAATGCTACGCTTTGTTCATTGGCTTCTAGATGGTTCCCATTGATTGACACCATGCACAAAGCCAATTGAAGTATGGGATCTGGACATAGCCAGGTGGGAAGCACCACCTTGGGTGGGCATACCACACAGGACTGAAAAAGAGGGATGCATCCTAAAAGGTTAGATCAGGGGTGTTCAATCCTGGTCCTGGAGGGTCACTGTGGGTGCAGGTTTTTGTTCCAACCAGGCCTTAACACAACTAATTCTACTAACGAAGGTCATTAAGAAGTGGTTAATTAGTAGAATCAGGTGTGTTACTGCCTGGTTGGAACAAAAACCTGCACCCACAGTGGCCCTCCAGGACCAGGATTGAACACCCCTGGGTTAAATGGTCTACGAAGGTTTGGCAACCCATGACGAGACCATTTATATCTGACAACCAATAGCCAAGGTTTTGCAGCAGCATGTAACATGTAGGAATATAAGAAATGGGTGTACCATTTTTGCGACAAAGACGGTAAAAAGGGGTGTGTCTTAAGGGGCGGGGCTACACAGGGAGCCGATTCTGCTCAAATATGCAACTTATACAGCTGTGACGTGGAAACCTTTAAGGACTTTTAACACGCATTGTTGCTCCAACCGAGAACGCCGTCAAATGGAACTATTGGAAAGTTCCACATTCCTAGTTTAACATTCCAGAGACGACGATGCCATTTGCACCCGAACGCTGAACGGAGTCGATGTCGAAGAAGACGTGAGGTCGTCGTTTGTACGCTTCGGAACAGACTTTAAAGAGGGAAGGCATGCTGCCGAGGCTGTGTGGAGTCATTATATATTCCTGTGTGTGTGTGTGTGTGTGAGACAGAGAGTGTGTGTTTTTGCCCATTTGAATTGCTGTATGAGCAAGAGAGCATGTCATACAATAACAAACTATCTAAATGAAAATCATCAACAAGTGAGGCGAGTCATAACGCCGTGTGCACGTACATGCATAAGCAGCGCAGCCATGCGGAACTGAATATGTAAAAAGCGTATTTATTCCCCCCTCCCTCCCTCCCTCCCTCCCTCCCCCCCTCTCTCATTCTCTTTATCCATCATCTATCTCTTCCCTCATTCATTGTCCCCCCTCCCAACCCTGTCAGTTAAAAGGCTGTTGCTCGTTTCTCTCTCAAGTCAACATGTCGACGAGAACATTTCTCTTCTGCAGCGTCCTTATCTGAGCGTGGGCTGCCGTCTATGCATGTGTGTGTGTGTGTGTGTGTGTGGTACAGCTATCTATTGACTTATCAGCACACAGTGTTCACATGTTGACTTTCATAGTGTATTTATGAAAACAGTCAAGTATGATGAGGCGTATATTTGAGTTTGAATGTTATTGCCTGTGTGTGTGTGTGTGTGTGTGTGTGTGTGTGGGTGTGTGTCAAGTGGTTTTCTTTCTTCCCTCCACTCCCTTTGTCTCCTCGTCAGCCTTCACCTCCGGGGCTGAGAGAATCTCTGAGAGCTCGTTCGCGCCGTCTCGTCGTATATATTGGAGGTGAGGCGTCGCCACACAAGAGAAGAAGAAGAAGAAGAAGAAGAAAAAGAAGCCTTGTGGTTGCCGCGAAGCTGGCGAACAGCGGCGTGACAGCGATGTAGAAGCTTGTGTTCAGGAGAAAAAGCCTGAGGTCCGTCATCTTAGCTAAAAGAAGTCTGCCCCATCCCCATCTCTCTCATACATATTCATATCCTTCTCTCTAAATTAGGTTACCACATGTGCTCTTTTGGCATGATTTGCACACCCCCCCCCCCCAAAAAAAAAAGTGAGTGTTCCTGAAATCCTAAAACAAGAATGTGGAGTTTCTAATTCTTTCTTTTTGTGCACAGTAGACCAGTGGATCTTAACCTGAGTTTGATCAAACCCTAGGGGTTTGGTGAGTCGCCAGCCCTTACTCTAGTCTGCAGTTAGTGGGCACAGTCATTGAAAGCGTTAGGGTTAGGGTTAGGGTTAGGGTTAGGGTGCAGGGGATGAGCATATGAAACTGGTGGGATTCGGTGCCTCCAACAAGGTTAAGAACCACTGCAGTAGACGAATGGGCAAAAGGGAGAAATTACATACGGACGCCAACAAACGTCGAGCACAATAGAGGCACCGTACCGTGGTGGTCGATTTGGGCCAATGTTTGTTAATAAGAGTTATAGTGTTGAAGTTGTTGCACATTGATGCCATGCATGGGCCAATCGAAGCATGGGGTCAGGACATAGATTTGATTGTGCGACCAAATGGAAATGTTCTCATGGCGGGTCCATCCAACACCAAATACCCAATAGCCAGGGCTTTTAAAATGACATGTGATATAGCTTTTTATGGCTGGAAAAAGGCGTCTTAAGAGGTCAAATGAGGAACCTCGAGGTGCTGCCGATGCGGTAAAGAAACGTGCATCCACGAGGGTAAAAGAAAAACATGGGTTTGTAAATGAGAGACGCTGCCCCCCCTCAGGAACGGAGCAGAGTAATAAGCAAGAAATCACTGCAGAGAAAATGAAAGCAGTGAAATACAAGCACAGACGCCTTTAGATTCTTCAGTTTTTCCGTGGACTCGAGATGTAATTACCAAGTCTAGACAGTAAAATCAGACCTGCGAGTGTCCCACTGCCGTTAGTAGACTTCTCCACGACACATTTATCAACCTGCAACCTGCCGTGTCACAGAGACACACTGACAATTCTTCTTTTTTTAATTTTATTTGTGCAACCGTGCTGGGAAAGCAGCTCATTTTCCTGCAGAGAGATTAGCAGTTTTCTGGCTTCTGAGCCGACTTAATGGCGACAATACACTTAATGTGCTTATGGTGATGTGTTGGCGCTCAGGATCGTGTTCACCCGTGTGATGTTTGGGCCTAATGGTTTGTTCAGAAATGGTTATTCTTCGTATCGCCAGTTCTAAAAGTGCATGTCAACATGTATTTTATTTATTTGTTTGCATACCATGATTTCCTAGAATTCAATTATCGTAGCATGAACTCTGCACAAGTGAAGGACATCTTGCTTTTGGTACAACTCGGCTGATATTGAGAAGGAATATCTTGAAATATCCCTTTCAACTGGCAAATAATTTTTGCTTATTTCAATTGTTGATATTGATATTGGTGAAGAAGAAATCGTTTGACTTTTTTTCATCTTGATGTCTATTTTTCTCATATTAGGGACTGTTTTCCTCATAATTATGACATGTTTTATCTCAAATACTTGAAAACAACTTGAACTAAGTCAAATTATCTGCCAATGCAATAAGATGATTCTACACAATATTGGACAAAATGTCCTAAATACAAGATATTTCACTACTATTACATTATTCATTCATTATTTAGTCTTCTATATTCAGTATTTGACACTTTTCCTGGGTTTCATTTTGGAATTGCGTCACAGAGCTGCAATGATTAGTCTATTAATAGATTAGTTGCCAGCTTTTATATTAATCACCATTTATTTTAATGTTAGATTAATCAGTTTGAGTCACTTTTATTTAGAAAACGTCCAAATTCTCTGGT
Source organism: Eupleurogrammus muticus (assembly GCA_036785175.1). Taxonomy (NCBI): domain Eukaryota; kingdom Metazoa; phylum Chordata; class Actinopteri; order Scombriformes; family Trichiuridae; genus Eupleurogrammus; species Eupleurogrammus muticus. The sequence continues at coordinate 3,923,697 of JAYKQN010000029.1, forward strand.
TCCAGCTTTTGTTCTCTGATTATCTCCTGGTTTCTTTATTCTTCTATAACAGTAAACTGATGATCTTTGGGTTGTGGACAAAAAAAGGTTGAATCTTTGGCTTTGATGGACATTTTAATACAGATTGCACATGGATTAGTAGTTTTACCATCAGGTTTGTACCAAAACTGTGCCTGTAAAACATGGAAAATTGCAAATCCCAGTAATGTTTAAGGTTACCCACAATTGTTGATCCAGCAATTATTTTACAGCCTTCGTCTGAATTTGTTCTAAGAGAAAATCAGGACAGAAGTGAACACTCAAAGTTAACGGTAAATCGCCATTTTCATGCAACCCCCCAAAAAAACTAAAGTCGCAGAAGTCGCTTTTACATAAATCATTTTCGAGAGCAGACGGAAAGTTATTGCCGCCGCAGATGGAAAGAAAAGAAAAGGAAAAAAAAATCATATTAACTTCTATCTTTCAGGCTTATCTAACCACACGGAGCTATTTCAGGGAAGATGAGGAAGTGGAAAAATACTTTGGTCGTCTGGAGCAAGTGTTGGAGAAGCACTATTGTGGGAGAGGAAAAAAAAAAAGCTGTAGTTACCAGCCAATCCACGGGACAAAAAAATAAAAAATAAATAAATAAATAAAACGACTGCCAGCCGCTTACACCTGCATCTTCCTGTGTAGCATTTTATTTTCGACTCGAGTAATGAGTCAGAAAGGATGGAGAGAGGTAGAGGAGGAGGATGAGGAGGAGGAGGAGGAGGAGGGTAAGGGCGATGCTTACCTGGAGGATGAAACCAAAAATAAGTTGGAACAGAGCTTTATAGTTAAATACAGTAGATCGATGCATGGACATAGTGTGTGTGTGTGTGTGTGTGTGTGTGTGTGTGTGTGTGTGTGTGTGTGTGTGCATACTGCTGCATGGATAATACTGACACAGCTGGGATCCACCAGTCTCTGCCAGCCAATGCGCATGCATGTGTGTGTGTGTATGTGTATGCATGCATGCGCGTGTGTGTGTGTGTGTGTGTGTGTGTGTGCCAGCTGCGCTGATCCCTCCAAGCCGCTATCATATTCTGCCTGCATCATTTCACCAAACCCATAAACACATGCGCACACTTACAAGTCGTACGAGCGTTCACACATATAATCACTTTTTTTTTTCCCAACACTTCAACATCATGACTGCACATCACAGGTGTTCCCAGTTGTTTGCTATCAAACGTATTAAATAGAATAAATAATTAGATTTTTTTTTTTCCTCTACCCTGGGACTGTCCCGGATGACGAGGACCTGCTGGTACCCGTCCAGTAGCGTCCAGGATGGAGCCAAAATGTTCTTAAATCCCCTCAAGGGAGAAAAGGTCGTGTTCCACCGCCCTGTTAAGATGAGGAGTCAAGCTGTAAAACCGTTATCTCCAACACCAAAACATAAAAAACAGAATCGCTTTTCTATGACTGCAAGGAACTTGGCTTTTCTTCACTTTGGGCAGATCTCACTTGGCCGCCATCAGGGAATTGAATCCGAGCATCTTGAGTCTAGACGAAAACACCAGATTTTAATCCAGGAAAAGGCGTAATGTGCTTGGACAGAGCTCAGCTATGGGGGGGGGGGGGGTGTAATCTGAATAATCATTCTGGTCCCACTCCAGCTCTGGGCCTTTTAGCTAATGACAGACACAACAGTAATATCTGTACATATGAGATGCATTTTGTCTGTTTCCGAAAACAACCTTATTCCTGGCACAGATTTTTTCAGTATCAGTAATACGAGTTTTTCTGCAGGTGTTTCACCTCTGGGAGTACTGCAGTGCTTTTCCATGTATAGATCTGCATAAACAGACCATATTACAGTAGTTTCGACTTTATTATGGCTTCCATGGGCCGTAATAGAGAGTATCACCCCCCCTACCCTCTATCTCAATAGCCGAAAGCAAAATTTGTGTCCATTTCAAGTCCTAGAAATGACTTTATTTATCACGACAGGTCAATATAACACCGATCAATACGGCCTTTATTCATGCATTTATTGCGCTTTTTCTTTTTTTTCACACCAAGAGCCGATTTAGACAGTGGGGGCATAGCGAGCTGTCATCTGCATACGAAGCACATCTAGCCTCCGAACGTCAGGGAGCTGCAAACGCTGATCGCTGTAATTTCCACCGTGATGTCGGCCAACGTCATGTAAAGATTGGGGAGAAGAGAAAAAAATAAGAGAAAAACATCTGTGGTGATGAAGTTACGGGCGTCGCGGGTCATTTTTCTTAGTGGCGTGCGAAACGCGCCGCGTCAGCAGGTGTTTCCACAGATACTCGGATATAAATCAGCTCATTTTTTGTCCTTCTTTAACAAGGAGCCGGTATTATTCTCTACTACATGATAATACTGGATATTATTACCACCACTGAGTAATTCTGACTCATTATAACACTAAGGTTGATGATATGTTTTTGCCTATATGTGAAAACCCTGTTTCAGAATTGTTCTAATCTGCAAAAAAAATCTATAAAGAAAGATTAAAGGTCAAGTCATCACATATATAGTTTGTCTAGAGACATCCAGTCATCTCAATGCTGATCTTTTCCTACTGTAAAGAACAATGGAATGGAGCTTAACTACTCCAGAATTGACATTTTTGCACGAATGCAATGAATTTTCCATTTTTTTTTTATATTTGATATTGCCTCAATAGGTACTAATGTGCAGATAAGCTGCAAACTATTACTACAAATATCTTTGTTTTATAATTTTAGCGCAAGATTGTCAACTACAGCTATGACACATTTAAAAAAAATTACCTTTTGACCAGAATTTTACTCTAAGATGGTTCATAAGATCATCATTTCGTGCGATTTTATGTATTTGTGGTGTGCATAGAAAATAGGTGCAAAAAAATAAATATACTTATTGAGTCTGATATGCAAATCAGTGCAATTGTGAATTTCCCAAATTCACCATGTTGAGTTTCATTGTGATAGAAGCAAAGGGGGTAAAAAAGAAAAAGAAAATCCCCCTATTCCAGAGGGGTCCTGGACCTAATTATTACAGAGTCCGCTGAGCTGTGTGATCTCGCTGCACTTTTATAAAGATGTGGATAAAAAGAAATACGGCACAGACGAAGGCAGTTTCCGTCCTTTTGATATTGAGCCATTATGATATAAAATGTCTCCCTCGGAGTGTGTTTCCTCCCCTCTTCATGTGCCATCACACCCACATAATTGCTGGATGGATCCATTTAGGAAAGTGTATGTTCCTTCGTGTCCATTTTTTTCCACTTTCGCCCCGTCTCGTGGGGAGGGGGCGGTGGTGGTTCCACGGGGACGGTCCAGGGGGTTAAGTGGCTTCTCCAGCGGTAGTTACCGCACATCCGTCACGTTGGTTTTTACCCCCCCCCAGAGCCGCCATGGAAACACAAGCGGTGTCTGTTGCGAATTTCACTTCTCAACCATCCGTGACTGGATTCTAATCTCCGGACCTCTGGGTCCCTGGATCTCAGACTCAGACCCAGACTTGGCATTGGGCTTTCTTGAAATTCGGCCAAACTGATTTTTTAAGGGAGCTCTCTGCGGGGCTGAGGAGAGAATGATCTCAGTGTACCTGCACCTTTTGATATGAGCTTTAACTTATCACCTAGAGCCTCTGGCCAGACTTTCCCACGCTGCTAAAATTCTTCAGCTTTTCCTTTTTACGCACTGTGAAGTGACCATTATGTAATGGAAACTGGTGATTTGACGCCGGGATTTATCTGTTCTTTGGTTTTTTAAGGCGGCCAGGGGTTGAGAAAGTACTGAAGTTTAGTACTTACTTGCTAAATACTCAAGTAAGAGCGGAAGTACTACATTAAGAAAGTACCAAGTACTCACAATGGGTTCTCAGTCTCGAGGATGTGCCATTATGATAAAGGATGTAGACATGCTTATTTACTCTCAAATTCTATCACCTAAAAAGGTGAGACTGGCCTGTAATTCTCATCATAGGTACACTTTAAATCTGACAGAATACTGGAAAGAATCCTGGAAGTCACATTGTAGGGTTTTTTAATGAATTTATTGGTAAATTCCTTGGTAAAATCACGAACAAGCAAGATTTGTGGCTCTCACAGACCATTCACTTCATCTTTAACAGGCTCCTTTGTCCTCCACTCGTTACCTGTATTAATCACACCTGTTTGAACTTGTTAAAGACACCTGTCCAGAACCTCTAAAAATTCACACTCCAAGTTCTATCCCGGTCAGGGGCTGTCCACCAGAAACAAAACGGTAGACCTGCACCAGGCTGGGGAAACTGATTCTGCAGCAGGTAAGCAGCTTGGTGTGAAGGAATCAACAATTATTAGAAAATGGGAGATATGCAACACCCCTGATAATCTCCCTGGATCTGGGGCTCCATCCCAAACACAGCAGCAGAGCAATGAAGGTGTGAAGCATTTCTATGTCCTGGAGTGGCCTAGCCTAGTTCCCCCCATGGAAAATCATTGGAAGGAGTTGGAAGTCCATGATGCCCAAAATACCAGCAACAATGTGCAGAACCTTGTGAATACTTATAGTAAATGCTCAACATCTGTTATATACCCTTTGTTGCCAATGACAAAGTATTGAGATGAACTTTACTTTCTTCCAAATACATATTTTCCTCCATAATTTGCAAATAAATTATTCGTGAATCAGACAGTGTGATTTCCTGTTTCTCATATTTGAAGTGTATGATGAAAATTACAGGCCTCTCTTTTTTTTATACTGGGAGAAAATTGGTGGCTGACTAAAACACGTTTTAAAGAGACTTCGCAACCAATCAAACACGCTGTTTTTATATTTCCAGTTATCTGGGTGACATTAATCAGATAAAAGTGAAACTCTGTGTGTATGTGTCAAGAAAGTCCATCAACCAGCCCATTATTTAGATATATTTGACTTATACTTCATATTTTTTGCTACCTGTGAAGACATCGCAATGTGAACAGTGTTTGGAAAAAAATCCCAAATCTCTCCGGTATTTCTGCTTTCAGCCTGCTGAAAGATATTTTTTTTTTTTTTAACTCGGAAAAAATCATTATCTGAGCTTAAGAGCGGAGGATTAGGAGGAGAATCTGACAGCTTTACATGTATTCAGAGGTTACACGGGTTTGCTTGTGAAGTCGCTGATGTTTGAATTTGCATAAGTCTTATTTTAAGTAGCTGGAGTTTTGCTCTTTTTATTTTTTTTGTTCCCCTGAAACGTCATTTTTTGCATTGCGAGATACTTTCTCGTTAACATTCTGACACGAGTAAGCCAAACAACTCTCTTTGAAACCCACGTATTTGAGCCTTTTTTTTTTTCAATCAGTGGTAGCCGTTCTCAATATTAATGTCAATTCTCTTTCTCCAACAGATCTGACCCCGAGCAGAGGAGAAATCCCTCATCAAATCTGACGCCAGTAATGAGCTAAAGGTGCGTTATGACATTTTTTTTCTTTCTTTCTCTATATCAGTGCTTTTCAATTATTTTCTGTCACGTCCCTATGGAAGAAAAAAACATCTATAACAAAATTGTACCTCTGCATAACACTGTATCCTTATTAACGTATGAGAATAAAAAAAAGAAATATGGACCAACTTACAACAAAGAATAGCTTTATTAACTAACAGAAAAGATTTAAAGTGCATCTGAAATTCAAAAATATATATAATATACATAAACATTTTTGACATGTCAAAAAATGTGCTTTCGGCAGACTTTCGTTTGTCTCTTTATCTCCGTCTCTCTCCGCCTGTCTTCTCATCCCTGTTAAATATGTTTTCATGGTGTCACTTGGTGTCTACACTTCATACTCATACTCTGTGCTGTATGCTCCCTGCATACACTTTTCAGCATTTCATCAAATCGCGGAAATTTCCTTTCCCTTTTGTGCCCATGAACACGTTTTCTGCTTGCGGCTGCTGTCCTCCATGCTGAACAGAATTCTTTAGCTTGTATTCTGCCTATAGCAGCTTGTAAATGACATGTAAAAAAAATAATAATAATAATTTAATATGATCTCATGCGGGAAAACATGTCTCCCAATGCAGCTGCCCTCCGGTTGCTGTGTTCCCAAAGTCACCGTATCGTGCACCTCACATCTCCCATACTAAGCATTTTTTTTCCCCGTCTCCACTATTTGCCTGGAAAAGTTGAATAGATTAAAGGCAGATCTAATCGATCCTGAGTGCGCTTATCAGCGGCTGGCAGGCTGACGAGCCGATTTCAGAACGGCACATTCTAATCCTTCAAACTGCCGGGGCTGGAAACCCGGAAAAAAGACAAATAGGCAGAAAAGAGATTCACAGACGGCAGGTCAGACAGGAACCTCAGGAAAAAAATGTCTGGAATAAAGACTGAAAGAAGCTAAGAAGATGACAGACAAGTAGATTTATTCACAGATACGTTATGGCCACACGATTATTGCTTGTGCAGCCATATTGTGATTCAGTGATGAGTTTTCTGTAACGTGACGTTAAATTCTAACGTCTACGGATCAATGCATTTGTTTTCCTATTAGTTCAGTAATCACATGTTATTGAAAGAACAGACGCGAGGCAATTTATGATGCGGAACAGGGCTCAAACCAACCAGTCTGTCTATAAAACATCATGAGATGGTAATTATATATTCACTCAGATTTTACAAAGGTGTTATTTTGTCCAATCAGCAGAGCAAAATCCAGTTTGCTGTCAGGAAACCAACATGAAGCTGCAACCATCAAATGTTTGTCACTTTTACCTAAAATTTAAAAACAGAATCTAATGATTATCCAATTGAGAAATAGGTGTTAATTAATTGTCTGTTGATCCATTCATGGATTAATTAACTAAAGGTTAACTGTTGCAGACAAAATTTGATGAAATTGCATTAATTCCTAGTTGTGGTGGTGTCCAATTAACCACTGGCTGCAATTTGTGTTTTTTTTTTCAACCCCCGCCATTGACTTCATCTATTAGACATTAAAATTGATGAGAATTAGCCACATCCAGAGTTTTAGAGGTGTCCTTTTAAAACAAACACATATCAGTCGGCCATGAATTAAAATCTGTGTGGATTATTGCTGCATCGTCCCCATTGACTTCCATCGATCCCGCTCATAATTTATTCTGATCGGCAGTTCTCAGAGGGTTTAGCCTCCGAAAAACATCTGAGTAATTATAAATTCACTCAGATTTAACAGAGGTGTTTTTGTCCTATCAACAGTGCCAAAACCAAAGAGATTTCAGTTAAAATCTTTACATTTGAGAAGCTGCAACCATCATATATTTGTCACTTTCGCTAAAAATAAAAACATAAAAAATAATGATTATTCAATTAATAAATATTTGTCGCTTAATTATATGTTGATCCACTCATGGATTAATTAACTAAAGGTTAATCGTTGCAGACAAAATTTGATGAAATCGCATTAATTCCTAGTAGTGGTGGGGAAATATGTCATTTGGTCGATTAGGAGTTTAAACACCCAGTCCGCTGTGTAATTTGCATCCAATTAGCCAGTGGCTGCGATTACCATTGACATCATCCATCAGGCATCAAAAGTGACGAGAATCATCCAGAGGTTTGAAGGAGGCTACAGAGATGTCCCTTTATAACAAACACATATCAGTCAGCCATGAATTAAAATCTAAAGCTCTCCTTCCATCCTCATCGTTCCCATTGACTTCCATCGATCTCGCTCATAATTTATTGTGTTCGGCGTTTTCTTTTTTTTTTTTTTTTTTCAGAGGGTTTAGCCGTGCCGCGTGCTGATTGGATGTTTAACCCCTCTTGACCTCCAGAATGGGATCTGAGCATGCATCCCATAATGGGAGGCAGTCATCCGGGGTGACCTCCTCTGTCGCCATGGCGACTCGGCGGCAGAGGAGAAAACGACAGGAGAGATTCTGTGTATGTACTGTTGTGCCTCGCCATCATAAGTTTCAGGCCTGAGGCCTGAAGCCTGACTATGAATGTTTGAACACATGGTCCCCTAAGACAATAGAAACCCCCACCACGTGGCTCCCTACACAATGGGGCCCCGGGTGTTGCTCAGCAGCGCCCCTGCATTTCCGGCGGATCCAGCAGACATACATCAATACGTCACAGGTATTCCCCAGCAGGGGTCCCCCTGAAAGCGGACTCCGATTGGCTGCAGTGTGTCACTGAGCGGTGACAACACTGAGGGTATAAATACATGGGTGTACCTAAGGACGGCGCTCTTTCCAGTCGCGCTGACGGGCGTGACGATAGGAAGCACACCCACTCTCACTCAACCCGCCTGCTCCCACCGAGTAGTCCTGAGTGAAAAGTTAGCGCGCATCTCCAGAAGGCCTGAAAGAAGAAATCATCGCTGGCCGAGACCTTTCTTCTACCTCCGTTTGCCGACGGTCACCCCCGGACCAAACGTATTTTCCCGCGGAAGTAGGCGACGAACGCCTATAAAAGAAGGACAGCCGAGAAACGCCGTTTCCCCCCTTCCTTCTCCTGTCGCGACCCTCTCCCTCCAAGCCACGGACTGTGAGAGGATACTAGCTAACCGCTAGCCCCTGGACCGCCAGCAAAGGACGTGCTGCGCTCCAGATCAACGGAGTCCGGATCAACGAGACCCGGATCAACAAACTCCGTATCATCGCAACTCCAACCTGCATCACAGTAAGAGGTTATCTTCTGGGCAGTGAATACTAGTTGTGTTGTTTTATTAGTGAATACTAATTGTGTTTTATTTTTATTAGTTTAACTTGTCTTGTTCGGATCGCCGCATCCGTTGCACTGTTTGTCTTGTTATTGTGATCAGCTGACTGAGCGCTGATCTCTCTCTCTTTCTCTCTCTCTCTTTCTCTCGCTCTCTCTCTCTTTCTCTCGCTCTCTCTCTCGCGCTCCGTTTCCAATCTGCCTGTTACGATCATCTGCACCTTCATTCATATAAACACCCACACGACACTCTGCGCGCGATTGTGCTTCTTTGTTCCGGATCACGTGTCGTGGACAAGTCGCCATCTTGTCCCACGCACCGGCATCCGTAAGTGGGCCGTCACAGCGAGACCGCTAGTGACGTAGCCTCACGTTCCTGCGCGGCCGCCGTTTTGACACGTCATCACGGTCTGGCCGCCATCTTGGGGAGGTCCTGTTGTCCCGGCGTAGCCGCCATCTTGTGACCTCCTGCGCGCACACGCCCGCATACTCGCGCGCGCACGCACGCGCACACACACACATACACGCATACACACATTCACACACACACACACACACACACACACACACACACACACCTATATACAACCCCACTGTAAGCTTGGTTTTCATCTGTGTACATCAATCATCTAGTAGTCTGTTTATTACACGGTTTCATCAGTTTACTTGTTTGTGTTCATTTTAGTTACAGTTTAGCCGAGAATATTAACAACAGTATTGATTGTAAATTGATTACTGATTGTCAATAAACTCTTTGTATTTTAAGAAGAAGTTTCCTGGTATTTTGTCTGTGTATTGCAACAAAGAGCTGGTTGACTGGGCCTGTGTACGAATTCACACCTTCCTTTCAGTTTCCTTTTTAACTATTATGTTTAAACATAGAGTTAATTATAAGGCAACTATTTAATGAGACTGATTATTATAGTTATTAGTCCGGTTAACCCGGTGGTGCCCCGTTTCTATTATCAATTATAAATAATAAAATTGATAACAATATTATAATTAATAATAATCTTTGATAATTATTAATTACGCTAATAACTATTTATACCCCCCTATTGCATGCACAACATAAATGGTGCCCCGTGTGAGGCTCAGATATATACCAGCTGTTGCAATATTTAGACAAAGTCCATAGGTTTTGTGGATCCATAGAATTAACTACTTCTTCTGCCTTGCCAAGCATCCACAGTTAGTTGTATTTGTGTGTTTCTACAGTGGTAGTAACAGGTGGTAGAATTTAACAACCTTTCAGTAGCAATAGATCGCTAACCAACGTAGTGTTTCGAGTAGGTGAAGAAACTGCAGAACACTACTAACAGTAACGCGATACCCAGTGCTTTTACTGAGCCACAGGTTGAACCCTGTGCAAGCTCAATTAACAAGAACGCTAATTTTTTCATTGGGTACTGACACATACGTGCAGTATGAACCCATCCATGCTGCTGAGCGATTGGGTCGCTGACCTCATTCGCCTGGGGTCAGATGAGCAAGATAGGCTCAGCAGATACAGCCTGCAGGACTGCCAAGATGCGTTGCGCACGCTCTTTAGGCAGGCGACCAACCCTTTCGGTCAGGAAGAGTGCTTGGTGCAGGAGGTTATTGGGCGAATGTTTCTGGTGCATCATCGCCAATCTTGTATGCAAATCAAAGATTTGCAACAAAAAATGGTTGACCTGGGGAGTGAGCACACGTCTCTGCAACGGGATTTCGATGACCTCCAAAGTCGTTATGAGATACTGCGTGCAGACCGCTTATCCCTCAGAGAAAAGGGGAGTCACCTTGATGGAGGTGCCCCCGACCCCGGAGTCTTGTCTCCAAGTAGCCGAGAATCAACCCGGTCGGAAAACCCACAAGAGTTGGGTCCCCCAGCCTCAGGGGAAAGTGAACCAGCCCTGGTTCACCAAATGAGGAGGTTGAACATGTCAGGCCCAACCATCCAGGCCAGGTGCGTTGAGAACCTGACAGAACCAACCCCCTATCTAGTCAATGATGACTATCGAGCGCCCCCAGTACACGCCTCGTGGCAACATGAGGGCCTGTACCGCAGAGCCGCTCCACCTCCGATGGGAAATCTTAACCCTCCCGACAGGAGAAGGGCAGATTACTCTCGCACCCCAGAGGAGGCAAGCCAATCCTTATTTCGTGGACTCCCTCCGCCTCGAAGCTCACGAATGCGAGATTCCTTTGACTCCCCTCCCCCGGAGAGAAGACGCTTGTACCGGGACCACCTTAACGACTTCAATGCATCAGATTCCGAGTGGCAGCAGCCCTATTATGGTATACGAACCAAACAGCTTGAGTCCTTGGCCGAAGACATCGAACGCTTTGACCCGGCTAGACCAGATTCCAACATCGAAGACTACCTCCGGGAAGTCGATCGCTGCCTGATGGACTTGCCTGCCGCTACGGACCGTGAAAAGCTCAAGTTGTTGTGGAAAACCACAACACGGAGCGTTCATGTGTTCATGGAAACGTTACAGGTTGAGACACGAGACAATTATCGAAATTTGAAACGAGCCCTTCAAGAGGAATACTCTCCTTATACAGACGAAGCCTCCGCAGCCCTCAGCGCCTTTGCCATCCTGCAGAAGAAGCAGGAGCCTCCTCGCGAGTATTATAGGCGTCTGAGAAATGCATACTTTCAGGGTCGTAGCGTCCCAGGCCTAGAGGAAGACCATGCGTTCAAATCTTTGTTCCTGCATAACCTCCACGACAGCCTGCGCTACGATGTAACCATGCACTGCAGGTCAGGGGGCCTGACCATGCAGCAAATTAAAAAGTATGCACAGCTGGCGTGGGAGACTCGTGTGCGTCCCTCCAGGCCTCGCGAAAGCGATGCCAGGGTTCTGGGAATTCAAGCCTCAGAAGACGGAGACTTGGCACTAGAAGGCAAAGAAATGCCTCGTGCTAAGACGACTCCGCCTCGTGTACGGCCTAAGAACCGCTTCGAACCCCCTCCACAGAACTGGCAACGGTATGAAGAGGGTGGAAATCAGAACCGGTACCAGAACCGAAACGCGCGACGCCCAGGCATGATGCAACAAAAGGGGCCAGTCCGCTTCGAGCAGAAGTTCAAACCCAACAAGGAAATGGAGGAGATGATTCGGAGGTGCATGATGGCGGTGGTAAAAGACCTACACCTGCCTGACCCCTCACCAAAACCACCAAAATCCCCTAAGGAAAAAGGGGAAAGCCCTCCCATCGCCGCATGACTAGGCCACCAACCCACGCACTCTACAGACTTGGTGTCCAGCTCGACACTCCACACCTCCAGAGTTTACTTTGTCGGGTGGGGCAAAGGGTCAGGGGAAAGCAGGGCAACCCCAGAGCGTGTCGTGTTCGAAACTCCATGCCCTCCTGTTCTTTCATTCTTAGGTGACCTAATCCAGAAAGGCAACGCCCAGCGCATCTACACCCAGGTGATTCTAGGGGGGTGTACTAGCGCTCTAGCCCTTCTTGATTCAGGGTCTGAAATAAGCCTGATGAGTAACCTCTTGTTCGAAGGGGTAGCCCGAGAGATGCGCACGCTAGGGAAACCTCTGCAGGTGGAAAGCTGTAGCGTTAACATCACTAGCTACACACAGAACACTTCACCCATTAACCGACGTGTGTGGGTTGAACTCGCCTTTCAGGAGATGACTCTCGTCCATCCCCTGTATGTTTGTACACTTGATACTGAGCCACTCCTTATTGGTCAGGACCTGCTGGGTCGACTAGCGCCCCTCATTGACTGCCACCGCGGTCATATCTGGGCTCAAGTGCAAACACCAAAACCGCTTGGCTCAGGAAGGGATCAGTCCCAGTTGGGCCAACAGGTGGCTGCCGTTCAAGAAGGGAGTGAGTCCTTGTCGGCTCGTGGACCTCGTCCAGAACCGACATTTGATCTTCTTACACCGCCGGTGGACCCCTCACCGATGCCGGTCCATAATCCGGAAACTCTTTGCCACCGCGAGTCATTTCTCTGCTCACTGAGAAATGAGAATCCGAATTTATACAACCCCCAGGTGGTGGGTGGTGTCTACCTGAACAGTATCGCCATTCCTGACGCCCACCTGGCGCTTTGGTCAGAGAAATCTGCAGTCAGCCAGGACCTCTACAACAACTTGTGCCAACTTGACCCTCCTCCTCCCTTTACACCTCAGAGCCATCGGTTCCTTTCAGCGCAGACACCCCAAACCTTGATCAAGGCAACAGGGATGTGTGCTCTTCTGATACGCATGGGGAGGAGAGAAGTTGTGCATGTTCCAGTGTGGTTTCCCAACTCTCTTTCCCAGTCTTGGTTGGAGCAGATTTCCTGGTCAGACTTGGTGTCCAGCTGGACACAGTTAATCAGGTCTTGTGGTCTCGGGCTAACGCCAAAGACTACCCTTTCCCCCCTTGAGCCAAAGCACATGGCATCGGGTCAGACAATACCACAAGCCTGTCAAGCTAAAACTATTCCTGCCGGAAAGGTAGGAGGCTCCCCTGCAACTCATTGTTCTGACAGCAGATCCCTAGTTCGCAGGCATTTTTCCATCCCTTGCCTCACTTCGGGAAACTTGGCTTGACACTCGGCGGCACACCGCTGCTGGAGTTAAAACATCGCTCAGCCTACCTGCTTGTTCAGAACGTGACTTACGCCCCGATACAGGTGACTGCTCGCCAACCATTGGGGATGTAATCGACCACTCCTTGACCACTCCTTGAACTGTAATCGACCACTCTTTGAACTGACCATTTCAGTCATCAGTTTAACTGCCCTCGTCCTCAAAACGGAGACAACAGTAGGAAAGGGGGGTTTCTCACCTTCCCGACCAGAATGATCTCTGTAGTGCCATGAGGTACTGCAGGATGAGGCGATATGCCCACTCTGGACAGCCATCTCAGATACACCTAGCAATAGTCTTGGCAGCGCAATCCCAATTTCGGTAGACCCACACAAGCTAGAGATAGGATTCATCCTCAACCTGCCTATAGAGACAGAACACATACAGGTTGAAGGCAGTGTTGAATGTTGGGTTTTGGAAAGCCAATACACACATTCACCTCAAAACACCACCCTTACTTGCCTATCACAACGATCACTCCTCACTCTACCTTGTCCCCAATTTAAAAATGTGCACCAAAACTAGGGACATCCATTGGGTCTGCCCCAGCAACCCTTTTATTAGAGATGTCGCCAATTACCTCTGCGGCTTGAGGGCCGAATCCCCTGAGCAAAAATGCCAAGCCAGCATGTCTGTAAAAGACGAGGACATGGAGACTAAGGTAGAACGAGCGGGTAATCGATGGCTTGTAAGCACTCCTGCCACTGACATCCTAATCTCATATGACCGCCTTGACACAGCCACCAGACTGACCCTACCAAATCAGACGGTGTTCCTAACGGTACCCAAAGGAGCCACCGCACACATTGGTGATGTTGTCCTCCACCACCTTGAGTCTGACAGACACGATGTGGAGATCGAGATTATGGACGCGTTTCTGGGCCATAACATTACTATAACTGACCCCTTACAGCAGCAACTCCTGACTGAAGGGACCAAATTGGTAAAATTAAGCCTCAGACCAACTGGGATAACCACCCAGTTCAGTTATCCTGTGCACAATTCCTCGTACCTAGACAACCACGTCAGTTTAGCTGCCCTCGGGCTCCTCCTTGGTGGCTGGGTCATTACGGCAGTCATCGCACACCTCATACACAAACACATTCACAGGTTACAAACAAAGCTTGATTCCATCTGCTTAGTGCAACCACGTTTCACACTTGGGCCTGCGACCGCCACTCAGGTTGACTCCAACCTCCGCCATGGGTCAACCACCTCACCATAACAGCTTTCCACTCCACTCTCATCTCTCTTCTCTCTTTCTTCTAACTGTTCAAACATTTCAAGCGGCAAAGATGTTTGAGATCTTGTGTATAGTCATGTATAGAATTGTTAGCCTTAATTAGAAATCTGCCCAGAAGTAGCCTCTATTCACTGCCAGAAATAACCTCTACTGTACTATGAACTGTAAACGAACTATGAACTGTTGGATTACTCTTGTCTTTTATAACGATTAACAGGATTGCTCGACCCTTCTGTTGATCAAAGGACTGCGACCCACATCCCAATCCTCTGATCAAAGGGGGGATATGTTGTGCCTCGCCATCATAAGTTTCAGGCCTGAGGCCTGAAGCCTGACTATGAATGTTTGAACACATGGTCCCCTAAGACAATAGAAACCCCCACCACGTGGCTCCCTACACAATGGGGCCCCGGGTGTTGCTCAGCAGCGCCCCTGCATTTCCGGCGGATCCAGCAGACATACATCAATACGTCACAGGTATTCCCCAGCAGGGGTCCCCCTGAAAGCGGACTCCGATTGGCTGCAGTGTGTCACTGAGCGGTGACAACACTGAGGGTATAAATACATGGGTGTACCTAAGGACGGCGCTCTTTCCAGTCGCGCTGACGGGCGTGACGATAGGAAGCACACCCACTCTCACTCAACCCGCCTGCTCCCACCGAGTAGTCCTGAGTGAAAAGTTAGCGCGCATCTCCAGAAGGCCTGAAAGAAGAAATCATCGCTGGCCGAGACCTTTCTTCTACCTCCGTTTGCCGACGGTCACCCCCGGACCAAACGTATTTTCCCGCGGAAGTAGGCGACGAACGCCTATAAAAGAAGGACAGCCGAGAAACGCCGTTTCCCCCCTTCCTTCTCCTGTCGCGACCCTCTCCCTCCAAGCCACGGACTGTGAGAGGATACTAGCTAACCGCTAGCCCCTGGACCGCCAGCAAAGGACGTGCTGCGCTCCAGATCAACGGAGTCCGGATCAACGAGACCCGGATCAACAAACTCCGTATCATCGCAACTCCAACCTGCATCACAGTAAGAGGTTATCTTCTGGGCAGTGAATACTAGTTGTGTTGTTTTATTAGTGAATACTAATTGTGTTTTATTTTTATTAGTTTAACTTGTCTTGTTCGGATCGCCGCATCCGTTGCACTGTTTGTCTTGTTATTGTGATCAGCTGACTGAGCGCTGATCTCTCTCTCTTTCTCTCTCTCTCTTTCTCTCGCTCTCTCTCTCTTTCTCTCGCTCTCTCTCTCGCGCTCCGTTTCCAATCTGCCTGTTACGATCATCTGCACCTTCATTCATATAAACACCCACACGACACTCTGCGCGCGATTGTGCTTCTTTGTTCCGGATCACGTGTCGTGGACAAGTCGCCATCTTGTCCCACGCACCGGCATCCGTAAGTGGGCCGTCACAGCGAGACCGCTAGTGACGTAGCCTCACGTTCCTGCGCGGCCGCCGTTTTGACACGTCATCACGGTCTGGCCGCCATCTTGGGGAGGTCCTGTTGTCCCGGCGTAGCCGCCATCTTGTGACCTCCTGCGCGCACACGCCCGCATACTCGCGCGCGCACGCACGCGCACACACACACATACACGCATACACACATTCACACACACACACACACACACACACACACACACACACACCTATATACAACCCCACTGTAAGCTTGGTTTTCATCTGTGTACATCAATCATCTAGTAGTCTGTTTATTACACGGTTTCATCAGTTTACTTGTTTGTGTTCATTTTAGTTACAGTTTAGCCGAGAATATTAACAACAGTATTGATTGTAAATTGATTACTGATTGTCAATAAACTCTTTGTATTTTAAGAAGAAGTTTCCTGGTATTTTGTCTGTGTATTGCAACAAAGAGCTGGTTGACTGGGCCTGTGTACGAATTCACACCTTCCTTTCAGTTTCCTTTTTAACTATTATGTTTAAACATAGAGTTAATTATAAGGCAACTATTTAATGAGACTGATTATTATAGTTATTAGTCCGGTTAACCCGGTGGTGCCCCGTTTCTATTATCAATTATAAATAATAAAATTGATAACAATATTATAATTAATAATAATCTTTGATAATTATTAATTACGCTAATAACTATTTATACCCCCCTATTGCATGCACAACAGTACGAACGCATGCGCGCGACTCTACTTTGTAGAAGAAGAGACGAGTGATTATCTGAAGCACGTTCAGACGACTTCAACATCACAGAAATTTCCCAAAGAGACAATTAAGACGCCACCTACCTAAGAAATCGCGTGATTCGATTTCGGGATCGATTCTCGCTTCAAAAGCGGTTTACATGTGAATGCACAGAAAGGAGGGAATTGTTTTCAGCCTGCTATGAAGCGTGCGCTAGACCATTGATCGCTGGCCTTTGTTCCACTGAGCTGCAATTCACAGCGAAGGTCAATGAAGAACATGAAAAAAGAAAGAAGTAGAGCAAAGTATGTTGAATTATGCAGCTTTTTCATATTTAAAAGAACATTTAGCACAGACATCACTGGTTCACGAACAGTAAGAGCATCTTTATCCAAAACAGACAGAAAACAGCAGATTCTAACTGTCGGAGGTGCATTAACCATCATTAATTAATAGTTGATTATTATATCATTTATTAGAAACAATTAACCGTTGAGTTGTTTGGTTCATAAAATGGGATAAAATGTCAATCCCTAATATGAAGATTCAACCTAAAATGTCAGTTTACTATTAAAGAAGAATAAAGAAACCAGGAAATAATCAGAGAACAGAAGCTGGAACCAAAGAATTTTGACATTTTCTTCTTATAAATGACTCAAAACCTTAATTGATTATGGAAATAGTTGTTGAATAATGTTCATAGTTGGCAAGGATGGAGGTTAAGAACTGTCCACACGTGGTCGTTTCTCCTTCTCTCTGAATATAGAAATATTCAAACACTTTATTTTACTGCTTCAATCTCGTTAGCCTCAAAGCATTTCTTAGAACCGTTACGGAAATGTGCCATAATTAGATTTTTCAGGAAATTTGCGCGACTTTACGGATGGAACTTTGGCTTCGGTCGCTCGATCCTGTTTTTCCCGCTGAGCAGAAACAACAAACTTTCTGTCCTCGCTGTGTTTTTTACATGATTTAACGTGAGTGCGTGCATGTGGCGGCGCCTCATGTGATTTCCTTTTGCGCCGGTTTCACGCTTAAAGAAGCAGGAGAGCGTTGGGATACGGGAAGTTTGACTAACAAATACACTGCAAAACATTAAATCCTCAAGATTTGCTTTTCCTAATTAAGGTCAATTTAGACTTTTCTTATAATCAGAACAAATTGATTTACTTTCTCATCATAATGCTGTCTTTTTTATCTCATATTATAGACCTATTATCTGACTTTTAATACCATAGTCTTTGAAAAACTTTAAATAAGTCAAATTGGGGGCCTATTCCTTCCCTCTACTGGTCACATGTGCACTTTAGAATCCAATTAAGATTCTTTTATTAGTTTTTAAGTCATGTCATGTCATTTACAGTAATTCTGTATTTCAGACGTTGGTTTCTCTACAAAATAACACCAGACATCAGTTTTCTTTACTGTCCAGTAACATTAAATTCTAACGTCTACGGATCAATGCATTGGTTTTCCTATTAGTTCAGTAATCACATGTTATTGGAAGAACAGACACGAGGCAATTTATGATGAGGAAAAGGGGTGAAACAGCCAATATTTTGTCTATAAAATGTCGTAAAATAGTAATTAGAAATGCAATCAAATTTTGCAAAGGTGGTTTTTTGTCCATTTGAGAAGCTGCAACCATCAAATATTTGTCATTTTTACTTAAAATTTTTAAAAAATCGAATGATTATCCAATTAATAAATAGTTGTCTCTTAATTGTTTGTTGATCCACTCATGGATTAATTAACTGAAGGTTAATCGTTGCAGACAAAATTTGATGAAATCGCATTAATTCCTAGTAGTGGTTGATTGGTTGATTAGGAATTTAGTTTCTCTGCCAAAATAACATCAGTTTTCTTTACTGTCCAGTTTTAAACACCATTTTTATTCCTTGGCGTTCAACCCCACATGTGGCTCTGCTCCGTTTTTTGCTGTTTTAATGATTTCTCTCATTTATTGTGTTTTATTTGCTAGTTTTATCCCATTTTTTCTGTAGTTGTGGCGTCTCTGGTTGTTTGTACAGTGCCACATAAATAAAGTTGAGTTGGGATATTTCCCCCCACCTCATCCCCCCGATAAGATTTCACTTTCCCGCAGCGCGGTTAGAATTAATCAGGAGTAGCGGCGCGGCGTTCACAACAGCGGTTTCACGTTGGGCGAGACGAGTCAGCGCGATTTCATCTCAGGAAATAGTTGACATTTCTCTGTGATTTCATTACACATGAAAGGCTGCGCTGTGCTGCTGCTCTGCTTCCAAAGGAAACATGGAATCCTATTAGGTGAAAACGTCTGTATTTGATATGATTAGTCCAATATTGAGTGAATTAGCTTTTTTTAAAGTGGCAGATAATTTGGGATATTTCCAATTCCTGATAAATTTGCAGCCAAATTTAACCTTTTTTTGTAGAATTTCATGATTTAGAACTATGATTGACTTCACTTTTATCATTAATGCTGTACCTTTTTATTTATAGACTGTGTAGTTTCTGAAGTTTCATAGTCCATGCATGTAGGGAAAAATTTGGAAATGGAAATTTAGAAGTCACGCTGCAAAAAACTAAAACCTTAATAGGTAAAAACAGCTTCTTTTGTTTGGTATTGGCAGATAATTTGGAATATTTCCAAATCCTGGTAAATTTGCAGCCAAATTCAACACTTTTTTTCCATTAAACTTTCACACTTTAAAGGAGGAGAATGTGAAAGTCCAACTTAAGCTGCATAAAATTAGCACCTTAATAAGTGAAAATTGCCTCTTTTGTTTGGCACAATTAGTCCAATATTAAGTAGAATTATTCCATTGGTAGATAACCTAGTTTATATCCTCATTTTTGGGGGATTTTTAATCAATTTAATATTTTGTTTTCAGAAAATTTGACCCAAATTGAATAAAATTGACAAAAAAAGGATTTTCTCTATTTCTTCGTTATGTGGATTCACGCACTCAACAAATGTCTCTAATTTTGCTAAATAAATAAATATCTAGAAATGCACTAAAGCGTAAAATAAGTCTTTTGTTTGGTACAATTAGTCCAATATTGAGTAGAATTATTCCATTGGTAGATAACCTAGCTTATATCTTCATTTTTGGGGGGATTTTTTAAATGAAAAATTTTCAGATTTTTTCATTGACAGATTTTCTCTATTTCTCCATTAAAACGTCTCTAATTTCACTAAATAAAAAAATACCTAGAAATTTAGAAATAGAATTCCTCCCATTGACAGAGCTGACACTATTTTTGTTTGTATGTTTTTTTATTAATTAAAAATCCGTGCACTAAAAGTGGCTTTGGTGACTCCTAAATAGTGAATAAAAACAACACTTCAACAAGCTCTGAAATCTGGAAAATGTCACGTCAGCAAAGATTAGGAAAAAAATAATGAAATAAGCTAAATTATCAGACTTTTTCCACCTAAACTTGCATTTTTAGCAGCGTATAGAGGACACAGGTTGCAGAAAACGCAAACTCCTGTTAAAACTCGTCAACCATCAGGCTCGTGCATCTTTAAAATACGTGACACTGACGGGCGTCTGGCTGCAGAGATAAGCAGCAGGAATCAGGGAAGGGGACGGTTTTTTCGTCCCGGGGGGGTGTGGGGGATTTTACACAACCGCAGAGCAAGTTTTAATGCCCTCTACCAGTATTGATCAGTCTGACTGATGGAGAGCTAGATATAGAAAAGCACACGTCAATAAAAAGAAAGAAGAAGAAGAAGTGGGCAGCACTTTAAAGGCGACAGGAGGCCTCTCTCGAAATAAAATAAAAACACACACAAACAACACAAAGAGCTGAGATGCAAATATATTTCACCAGAGCTGCTGCTGCATTTAGGACAAAAAAAGCCTCGCAAGCCTCTTATCTGATCCAACGTTGTATTTTCCTTATACTGCATCTGCAAGATGGAAGCAAGCAGATGGTGAAGTGTTCTTCATTTAAGACGAATTCTGATTCAGATTAAAAAAAAACAAAAAAACTTTATTCGTCCCAGAGGGGTAGTTCACGTCACGTAGTGTATGAGCATCATCACATAAAACAGGACAGTTGTTGTAGAACAGAGGTGTCCAATCTACGGCCCGAGGACCAGAACCGGGCCCCTAAAGAGTCCAATCTAGACCCAGATGAGACAATGAGGATCTTTCAGGGCTCAAGATGTATAATATTTCCAGTTTTAATCTGTAAATGGTTCATAAGGGGGCGACACGGTGGTGCGGTGGGTAGCACTGTTGCCTCACAGCAAGAAGGTCGCAGGTTCAAGACCGCCTTGGGCCTGGGTCTGGGGCCTTTCTGTGTGGAGTTTGCATGTTCTCCCCGTGTCTGCGTGGGTTTTCACCGGGTACTCCGGTTTCCTCCCACAATACAAAACATGCTCAGGTTAATTGGCAAAATCTAAATTGCCCATAGGTGTGAGTGTGTGTGTGAATGGTGTGTGAATGGTGTGTGTGCCCCACGATTGGCTGGCGACCATCTGGGGTGTATCCCTGCCTCTCGCCTTAACGCGCTGGGATAGGCTCCAGCAGACCCCTGCGACCCTGAAAGGGAATAAGCGGGATAGACAATGGATGGATGGATGGATGGATGGTTCATAAGGCAGGAGATAATTCCACCTGCTGCTTAGTAAAATAAATAATATTCAATGAGTCAATATTTGGAATTTGATGACGACTGAATACGGAATAAATGAGACATCGTATTGTTGAAATAACGCTTCTTATTTCTCATGGGGTCTCTCCTGTTTGCTTTGATTGAAGGTTAATAAACGGTGCAAATATTTATAAATATAACGTCTTTCTTTGCATAGAGAGCAGCAGGAGGAAAGGCGTTTTTTTTTATTATTATTCATGTTTATTTTTTCACTTTAGATCAAATTGTGTTGAACGTGAACTAAATTTGACGCCACATAAAAACAAATCAGTTAAACAGTATGTGTACAGTGTACATTAGAAACTGTGCTGAAGTAAGATAATGTGTGGAAATAGTGAAATATGAGGAGGAAATACGTTGATGTGTATTTGCATATCATCTGCATATTGTTGCATATTTACATTATTATTACTGTATATTAATGTATTAAAAAAGAAAATGGCAATGGACGATATTAGTGTGTGTGTGTGTGTGTGTGTGTGTGTGTGTGTGTGTGTATGTGTGTGTGTGTGTGTGTATGTGTGTGTGTGTGAGGGTCATTTAAGGACAACGCTTTAAGCTCGTCCTCCTGCCTTCGACCGTTCAGAATAAATAAAAAAACAGCTCAAATCCCCGAAATGAGCGCGAGGAACGTTGTATCAGACAAAATCCTGCAGCTTTAGATCAATTTCAACTAAAAAATCCGTTATGTGGATTTAAGCACTCACAAAACGTCTCTTATTTAACTCAACAAATAAATATCTAGCAATTTGAAATCCTCCCATTGACAGAGCTGATGCCTTTAGTGAACGAAACACTTGAAATTTCAGAAAAAGACGTTCATTCACCAACTTTCAGTTTTACAAACTGCAGGGTTTTAACCACTTAAACCACAGGATTATGTATTTATTCATTCATTTATTATTTTTTTCCTGCTCAAAATGACAATAAATATGGAATATCTACAACCATGTGTACTGGTGTCAGAATAAATCTACAAAACAAATACACTAAAGTACATACGAAGAGTCTGAATCAATTTATTGAATAAAAAGAAAAAGAAAAAAAATCTAAAATTGTGTTTTATTACAGAAAAAAATACTTTATTTAAAACGTTTTTTAATTTTTTTTAATATCTACAATACAAAATTCAATAATTAATCAGAGTTTACATATTTATTATTATTCTATAAAATGCTATAAATCACTGAGGATCATCCAGAACATGAAGAATATTTTCTGTAAGAAGTTTTAATTATAAAGGAGCCAATTAAATAATCACACAAACAGCTAACAGATATATATTGATGCTGTAACAGGAACATTGGGTTTTACTGCAGATAAAATTATATTATTATTTAGTGTTGGAGCTCAGGTTTTATTATGTTTCCAGGCTTTTGGGGATTAAAGGGACTAGAAATAAAAAATTAAATTAAACTTCCTGTGAGACAGAAGAGTTGAAGACGCCACAAGTTAATTTTAATTTTTATTTCTTTATTATTTTAACCTTCTTCTCGTCTCTGTCCCAGCCGTGATTTTCATGTAAAAGGAAAAAAAATAATAAATAAATAAATAAAAGCCTGTTCCAGATGTGCGATAGCCGCACGGTGATGATGTAATCATCAGAGGCCGGGAACACGGCGATGGAATCAGGTAACGATGTTTAATTTTCCCGGCTTAAGGGATCTGCTGTCGCTGTTTTCGGAGCGCGGGGGAAAATTGCTTTTTTTTATTATTATTATTATTTAAGGGGCTGAAAGGACGCGAGATACGGAGTTATCCTCCAGGACGAGATTAAGAGGGGCTTGGTCTCCATCAACAAACTGAGCTAAAACCCACAAATCTGCTCATGTTGAACAAGGCAAACAATGATTTTTGACCCAAATGTGACACGTTTTTATTGCTTTTTTTTTTGGGACTGAAACAACAAACACAGAGATAGATTTGTTTTTTGTATCCACACATTTCATCGTTTTTGGCCTTCATGCGTTCGCGCCGTGTTCCTCCCTCGTTGAGCTCTTCTGTCTGTTTCACTCGATTATACATGCGCACGATTCGGATATAAAACGTCATCGGATTCTCGAGGAAAAGAAGAAAAAGAGAGAGAAAAGGAGGAGAAAGAATGAGGCAGATAAACGTGTTTGTGTGTGAGATTACCGTGCATCAAAAACCCATAAAACCCTGCAGGAATCAGAGGGTTGGATGCAGGAAGCAGCAGAAGAAGAAGAAAGAACGAGAGGAAACGGAAGATCAGGAACAGCAGATACTGAAACACACAGAGATGGGGCAGCAAAAAAAACAAAAACAAATGTAAGCCCCTGAGGATTAACGCTCTCATTCCTCTATGGAGAAGAATTGGAGGAGAAAAAAGAGGCTTTCCACCCTCGGATCCTCTCAGCCTCCTTTCATGTCTCCTCTCGCTCGTATTCTAATATCTTTAGTGTTGGAACAGCCGAACCAACCTGGCTGGACGTGCAACCCTCCCTGTTGCTCTCTGTCTTCGCCTCAGTTCATCTTTTACATTTCCACCTGTTCAATCGTACAAGCAGGGGCGTCTCTAGTCAACCTGGGGGCCCTGGGCCCATGGGGGCCCCCCAGTCCAAAACCACCATCTCCTGATTCTTTATGGGATCAACCTCAACTTTCAGATAAATTTTGCACATGGAATGATGGCGTTTAACCTTTTTTGTTTGAAAATTGTTTGGGTGTATAGTCAGAACTTCATTACTATCAATAATATTGTTAGCGAAGAAAATAACAATAATAAGAAACTGCATTAAGTCTATTTTTGTCTTATTTTTATCAAGTCAAATTAAGACAATAACCATCAGTATTTAGCAATGATTTACTTACAGAAACAAGAGTCTAACTATTTAGATAATTAGTATTAGCAGGGGGGCCCCTAGTCAACCTGGGGGCCCTGGGCCCATGGGGGGCCCCCCAGTCCAAAACCACCTAGGAGCATCTCTGATTCTTTATGGGATCAACATCAACTTTCAGATACATTTTGCACATGCAATGATTGGCTTTTTTCTTTTAAAATTGTTTAGATAAATAGTCAGAACTTCATTATTATGGATATTATTGTCAGGGCAGAAAAATCCTTTATGTGAAGAATAATTCTATGAAGAATTAAATGTTTTATTACAGAATATCAAGTCAAATTAAGACAACAACCATCAGTATTTAGCAATGATTTACTTACAGAAACAAGAGTCCAACTATTTAGATGAATAGTATAAGCAGGGGCGTCTCTAGTCAACCTGGGGGCCCTGGGCCCATGGGGGCCCCCCAGGCCTAAAACCACCTAGGAGTGGCTTTCGGATACATTTTGCACATGGAATGATGGTGTTTAACCTTTTTTTTTATTATTATAGAATATCAATTCAAATTAAGTTAACAACAATCAGTATTTATCAATTATCCCGTTATTGTTACTAAATAGGGTGCAGCACTCTATCCACCAATCAGGTTTCAGGGTCTGGACATCATCCTATAGGATAACAATAGCATAGTTAATCAGGTTCAACCAGTGATGAATAGCAATGAATGCAAAGAAATTCCCTTTTTCACTTATCGTTGAAACTTAAAATCACTTAGGGGCCAAAAAAAAAAGTCTATGCTGTAAAAATGAATATATAAAGTTATTAAACTTGAAACTTTTCTTAATTTTCTTTCTGCCTGAAGTCAGATAAATGCAGATAATTCCTCAATGAGACTAAAATAATATTTCATATCGCTCCAATTCTGAGGTCTATATATATATATATATATATATATATATATATATGTTTTTAATTTAAATGTGTAGATCTTAAATCTTATTAAATTCCGGTTTATCTTTTTTAATCTTAGATTTCTCCCCTTTACTCACCTGTTTAATCTGCGTGTATCTTGATGCCCATAACGTTTAATGTAAAACACTTTGAATTCTATTGTTAAAAACACGCTATAAACCTTCCTTGCCTATGCAGGCGTTTCCTGAAGCATCTACGTTACAGCGTCTCTGCGTAAAGGGCTTAAACTTCCCATAAACCCCTTTTTTGTTGTACTTTAATACCTTTTTTAACCTTTTCCCACCCCCTCCCTCTGCGGTTTAGCAGCTGTTTTACCCGCTGCACAGGGACCAGTAACACACCTATTGTGGTCTGTTTAATGAGCTTTGATAATAGGACGATTCTGTAACGAGTTGCTAACGAGTTTCCTGCAGGAACCTTTCGCAGTGCAATGATTTTTACAGGTTTTGCATGAAAAAAAATGTAAAAAAAAACACTCAATTGAAGCGTTCGGTTTTAATATTAAAGTCATATTTTTGCAATGTTTTTTTTAATTTAATATCATTTGGAAACGTGAGCCAGAGAAGAGGATTCCAGCCCCCCCCCCCCCCCCCCCAACATCACATTTGTTTTTGATTACCTTTAAGTGCTTTTTTTTTCTTCTTTCTCTTCGCCTGCGAGGCTGAAAGTTGTCAAATTGAAAGTTATAGCTCTCGTCTCGCAGTTTTACGGCCGAAAAACACTTCACTTGATTTATTCGCGCCGTTTATGGAATCTTTCTTAAAGAGGCGACTTCACTTCTAACCTCTGCAGACTTTTTTTGCTTTTATTATTTATTTTGGAAGCGATTGATTTATGTTCCTTCCTGTTGCTGATGCTCTGGAATCTGTGCTATTAGTTCGTCAAGTGAAGAATAAAATAAAAAAAAACACTCAAATAGAAAATTTAGCTATTTATTAGGCGGGAAAAAAGCCTAAAATGTGCTTTTCAAATGAGAAGATTTCATGCTTTTCTGCATCATACATGACTACTGAATGTGTGTTTTGACAATTTGATGAACAGTAATAGTATATAAATATATATATAATCCTGAATGTAAAGATTTGATGCTTTTTCAGGTCAAACGTGACAGTAAACTGAATATTTGTTAAGTTTTAGACAGTTGGAATGAATCGTAATTCTTTTTCTTTTTCATCCTACCAAATGTAAAGATTTCCCACTTTTCTGCGTCGTATGTGACAGTAAACTGAATAGATTTTCTAGCGTTTCGGACAGTTGACGAATGGTTGAATGGTCATTATTCATTTTTCTGCAGGTTTCAGCCTCTCGAATGTGGAGATTTGACGCTTTTCCCGTAAAACTGAACGTTGTTGGACTCGACAGCATCTTTTTTTTAACACAAACCGCTCGTTTCTGACGTCGTTTCCAGCCATCGCAGCGTTAAACCTCGTGTTAAAAGTTGCCTCCACGTCCCGTTGTGTCGCTTCGTGCTTTCGTCCTGTCCTCCCTCCATCTTTTAATTTTCTCTGCGGTCGTCTGTCCCCGCTTTAAGAATCCCAAGTATTTTATTTTTCCTTGAGCCCCTAATCAAATCCAGACGCCACCGTTTCCTGCTCCCAAAACACCCCCCTCCCCTCCTCCCTCGGGGGCTATGGATCAAAACCACACACCCACACACACACACACATACACACACACACACACACACACACACACACACACACACACACACAGGACACATAAAGAAATGCAGTGAGTGAAAAGGCAAAGAGAGTCTCAGGTTTTGCTTGGTTTTTCCATAGCATAAATTCCACAAACTTTCCTCACCCCCTCTCTCACACACACACACACACACACACACACACACTTAATTCCTATTCCAGGAATTGTGTGTGTGTGTGTGTGTGTGTGTGTGTGTGTGTGTGTGTGTGTGTGTGTGTGTGAGCATCTTTCCCGATGACTCTTCTCCCGTCTGTGTAGGTCTTGGCAGTTTTCCTGGAGTGCTCATATGTCTTTTTATCGCCCTGCGCCTCGGTTTAAAAAGGCTGTTGTGTGTGTGTGTGTGTGTGTGTGTGTGTGTGTGTGTGTGTGTGTGTGTGTGTGCGTGTGCGTGCACGTGACCTCTGACCCGCCACAAATGTCCACAACGACCCGTTTCCATTCATTCGTCACGCGTGAACATGTACGATGACGTTTTTTTTTTGGAGGGTTCAAGTAAGGAGCCAGAAAAATAGAAAAAACGGTGGAATGAGAACGTGAGAAGATGCTTTTATCACTTCATTGTGGAAATCCGACACATTCCTCGCCCTTTTTTTTCATTCCGTCCCTGTAATACAAAGCTGTAATTTGCTATGACGGATCTTTACCAACTGTGACAATGAAAGAGAGCGAGAGAGGAAACAAAACAAATCAGGAGAAAGTAATAGAAAAAGATAAACAGCACGGAGCAGATAGAATAATGGGATTGTCAGTTAATTACGGATTCCCTTCAACGCGCATTCAGAGGCTTTTAATTACAATCTATCCAGTCAATTCTAGCAGCTTTTAAACAACACTTTGGTTTGTTGTTGTTTTATTTTTGCAGTTTTTCTTTGTAATCCTAGCGTCGAGCAGTTTAGAGATTAACGTCAATAATCACAGATGAAGCTCGTATTAAAGGGACATTCCGCACAGAGTGGTCAACACGGATAATTAAAGCCGCTTTTTCCCATTTTATTATGTTTCCCTGCATTAAATCAGCATTTCTCTTCCTCTAATTGTCTGAGTTCATCACACAAGCAAGATGTTACTTGCTAATATTGTGTTAGTGCAATTATTCCCAATAAAGTTGCACATATCTCAGGGTTATGTGATGCAACCGGTTTGATGAAGGCGTCACGATGCATTCAAAGACCAGTGCTGGAAATCTATTAAAAGGATTTCTGTCTCGTTAAAAGAACCAAAAAAGTAAGTTCTAGGTTCTTCTAGCTTCTGAGGAAGCTAATAGAAATAAGCAAAACAAGGAAAAAGGTGTTTAAAAATACCAGAAATACTCTTTATTCATGTCAAATAAAGCACTTTCTTTTCCTTCTTTCTTTGTTCCGATAGCAACGTGCACGGACGTATTTCACAACCCGACTAACACACGCGCCTCTTATCGCCCTGCGTGTAAATCTTTGACGTTTTCACATCATAAATGATGAGTTTTAAAGGACTGCTGCTAGATTTACGTGATTCTTTTTGCAGGATTTGACTGCGACTACTGTAACTGAGCGGAGACGTGGGTATTTTTTATCGTTTTCCGTATGGGAGGAAAAACACATCTTAATCACCACCTGTCTACAGGGGGAGGAAAATACAAAACATAAATGAAATAAAGTGCAGGCTGCTGCTGGAACACTGAGCAGGAGTCTGCAGCCACTGATTAAATACGATATATTCACACGTATATTATAGGATTAAATAACATATCACTCAAATGCACCGTTGTGACTGACATGAAGTCTATAATAAGTGAAAGTATCGTGTTTTTTTTGTACAATTGAGTAGAATTATCTTATTCGGCTTATGTTTTTTCTTGATTTTAGTCATGTTTTCTTAAAATAAGATTAAATGATGGACTTTTTTGTATCTTAAACTTGTCGTTTTTTGTCATATTACAGACTTTTTATCTCAAATTCTTTGAAAAACTTTGCATTCGCCGACGCCCAATAGGATAATTAAAGCTTATTCTACTTAATATTGGACTAATTGTATTAAATATGATGAGATTTAATTTTTCTTTGCTCTTCCATGGATGACAAAGACAAACAGGTGGTCTCCTCCTGCTGGTGAACTGTGTGTGTGTTAAATGCTCTCAAAGGGCTCACACACACACACACACACACACACACACACACACACTCACACGCACACGCTAAGTGAGTCCATAGCCACTCATGATAATCCACATGGACTGGAGTGAAACTGATCCTGTGGAGGAAGCTGATACACGTCGCTCCATCACCCAAAAACCTCCAAAACACAGGAAGAAACCTTTATAGGTCTGATAACACGCCTCAGATAACACGTCTCAGATAACCGCCCTGAGCTGTGTTTTATTTTTATATTTTATAGCTCTGGTGTTACACATCCTGAGATGTTTAGGCTGCACCTTTTCTTTAAGAAACGGCAATCAGCATTTTTTTTAACTATGTTAATTGCAACTATGAAATAAAATAAAAAAAGTTCTGTCTCTAGATTCATGTTTTTCTACACTGCTTCTGTCCGATGAAGCAGGAGAAGCTGCAGTAACGTCGTTATATAAGTGCATCAGAATATGAAGAGGTTTACTTTAGATGTAATGAGCCTGTATACATAAACATGAGCTTCACCTTCACCACACACACACACACACACACACAAATAGGTGCATTAGAATATGGATATGTTTATCCTATATGTGTATACATATACATACGTAACTTTCTGAAATGATGAAGAAATATTCACACACACACACATATATGTATATATCCCTACTACCCTAATATCCCTAATATATATATATATATATATATATATATATATATAGGGACATAACACAAAGGACCAATTAGTCCTTTATTCATTATTAAAAATGATTAAAAAAAATTATCATACAAATTATGCAAACAGTATTTAAAGTTTGTGTGCGTGTGCGTGTGTATGTGTGTGTGTGTGTGTGTGTGTGTGTGTGTGTGTGTGTGTGTGTGTGTGTGTGCATTCATATGTGTAAAAACAGCCAGACAAACTCTTAGTCTTGTGGGTAATAATCAGCGCTTGAATTTCACTAATGGTTTAACGTGAATCAGCAGCAACCCCTACACACACACACACACACACACACAAACAGCTGGGTGTAACCTTGTAGTGTGTGTGTGTGTGTGTGTGTGTGTGTGTGTTGCTACAGAAGTTTCTCATTAATACTTATTTTCGTGAATGCTGAGGAAGCTTAGTAGTGCTTTTTTTTGGTAATTGCTTCACCTGCCGCCACACACACACACACACACACACACACACACACACACACACACACACACACACACACACACACACACACTCAGACCTATTAGTTCCACTAATTGAATGGCAATTAAGCCTCAGGTTTCGTGGTGTGAGCCTAAACGCCTGGTGTCTGTTTCCTGTTTTTTCTGAAGCTTTTAACAGACCACGAAGCTCTGGCCACAGAAACCAGAAACCAGAGTGAACTCTGACACGTCCGTACGTCTCCCAGTCTTTTAGCTCTGTGTTATCACTCAGCGGACCATCTTTTTTTTTTTTTTCTTTCCTATCATATCAAATACCTCGGAATAACACAGAACTACCTGACAAGCCTTTAGTTTTTGCTGCGGCGAGGTTGTTTCGGGTTCTTTTTCACCTTCATTTCCAGAAATCCAATGCTTCAACCCATGCAGACAGGAGGAAAAAATAAAAAAAACGCTGTCTATGCAACATCTCAGAAGTTTTAGTGAAATTGCCTCTGACAGTCGTTCTCGGAGGGGAACACGACCACCTCTTTGTCCGCGATTTCCGTTCCAAATCTCTCGTGGAATCCTCCTGTTTGGTTGGTCAGTCTCACCCACCCCTCGCCTAGACGTTGAAATATATAATATATAAATACATATATGCTTAGACTCCACAGCTTTCCACATCCACGGCGGCGTAGCTCCAGGATTTGTTTTGGCGAGTAGGAGTGGATTTCTGCAGCAACAGAAAATCTCATTATAAACCTTCGTACATGACCCGCTTTCTCATCCCAGCCTCGACATGGACCAAAGAAACACACACACACATATATATATTTATATATATATGTATATATACCATCTGGTTCATATAGTGAGTAGAGTTGATTCGAGGGTCCGGTGGTTTTGTTTTTTGGGGGGGGGGGCTCTCGTGTGAGTGAAGGGTTGCAGGTTTTTTCGAGGCTTGGCGACAGGAAAGAACTTAAACTGGTTCATTTACTGCAAATTGCTCCGAGTGGGGGAAAAAAAAGTCCTTAAAAACAGTAATGTTGTGGTTTTACTTTGATTCTGATTCCATTTTCACAAATAAGACTGCGTCTTAAGAGGTCAAATCAAGAACCTTTTAAATCAACCCCATCCAAACAACACGGGCAGCTGTTTTCTTACCGTTCTTACTGAGAACACGCTGTAGCAGGGGAGCAGCTAGTAGGTCATTTACGGTAATTCCATTTTGAGTGTGAACAACACAACAGTTACGGTCTTGAAGTGGTTTCGCCCCCATTGGTCCTACAGTCTAATCCTACAGGTTCAAATTTGATGTCACCATTAAGACATCCAATGTCAAACGGCCATTTTTCCATGACGAGATCATCCATATCTGATGGGCAGGGCTGTAGAACGAGTGATTTTTAGACCAAAAAAGGCCTGAAAACACGTCAGTGCAACGATGATGAAACAGTGATGTTGTGTTCTTTCTCAGATTCTGGAATTTCTGTACTGAGACACACTGTAGTGTGAGTGGTGCAGACACATCATTTACACCAGTGGTACGTTCAATACGTTTTTATTGTGTGCAAAAATTACATTCTCAAAGAAGTTTTGCATCAATTGACACCATGAACAACCAATCACAGCAGGAGATGGAAGCTTGAAAACCAATGAAGACCAACTATAAAAGTCTGACCACCATTGGTTTGATTGACAGCAGTGTGAACCAATGGAATTTTACCAAGATGTGAGCTTTAGAACGAGTGATTTTTAGACAAAAAACAGCCTGAAAACATGTCAGTGCAACGATGATGAAACACTAGTGTCGTGTTCTTACTCAGATTCTCAGCTTTCTTAATGCTGTAGCGTGAGTAGTACAGAGGCAGCGGCTCATTTGCGGCAATACGACGCTTCAGTCGTTGGTTTCTACGCTCAAATTATGCAGAAATTACGTTCTCAAAGTTGTTTTGCATCAGGTGACACCATGAACGTTTGACCACCTTTGGTTTGATTGACAGAAAATCGAACCAATGAAAATTCACCATAATCAGACCATCCAGATCTGACAGCCAATAGCCAGAGCTTTAGAAGGACATGTGACATGTGGGAACTGGGAGCATTTACACAGATATGACTGGAAAATGAGGTCGCGTCCTAATAATTTAAGCAAATCCCGAGTCCAAATGTCAGAACGCAACTTTGCCGCCACCGAACGACGTCGACGTGTCGAGGACAAAGGACCACTCAGCGGGAACTAGCGACGCCTTCCACGTTTCGCCGCTCGGCTGATTCAGACATAATCCTTTTAATCCCGCGGCGGCGGAAACCGTTCCCCTACGGCGTGCATGTGTGTGTGTGTGTGTGTGTCGGTATTTCGTAATCGTGTAATGAGACAGCTCCGATGACAAATTACCGGAGTTAGAAACCCACTTTGTTGCCATTGTTTAGAAAGGTCAACATCAATTATATTCACGGGGATAGAGATGAAAATCAGCCTCTGAGACGTTCCGGCTTAACGGATAAAAATCATTCCCATTAAAAAAAAAAAAGCGCCTGACGAAGCCAAATTATTAAATAATAAACACCTGCAGGTTTACTTTGTAGATGAATGGTGTAGGATCATGTTTGGTTTTTCAAGATCTATGTTTGAAGAGTTTTTTTTTTCCCCAACGTGAAGAGAAAAGGCAAAAACTCACAGCTTCCCCTCCTCTACAGATATTCTAATGTATTCCTCGCATGCATTTTTCCTTTTGTACATATGGCACAGACACAGTTTGGGTTTATATATATAAATATATATATATATCTATAACACATGAGGGAGAGATGCTCACAGGTACAGAATCACATTCAGCTTTATTACTACTGACCCTGGAGAGAGGAAGTAGAAGCAGAGGATGGGGCAAGTTTTTTTTTCCTCTATATGGTTTCCAGGCATTTTCCACAATGTTATTTTAATAGCTGCTGTTGGAGGTTTGGCTCACAGGAGAGAGAGAGAGAAACGAAGGAAAGAGAGCAGATGTGTAGGAAACAAACAAAAAGCAGATCTTGGACAGTAGGAATGAGCAGAATCCATCAGGGTGGTTTAAATGGTGAACCAGTGGAGGGGCTGGGGGGGCTAAAATGCCCTCATGGCAGCAAAACATGTGTTAAAGCCCCTCTGAAAGCTAAAAAGCATGTTAAAGTGCCCTCATAGCAGCCAAGTGCCCTGTAGGAACTCAAAAGCATGTTAAATCGCCCTCTTGGGAGCCAAAACTCATTCAAAAGAGCCCTCTGGGAGCCAAAAAGCATGTTAGACTGCCCTCTTAGAAGCAAAACTGTGTCCTAAACTGCCCTTTTTGGAGCCAAATGTGACATAAAGTGCCCTGCATTCAAAAGTGTCCTCTAGGAGCCAATACATAGCCTGAAGTGCCCTCTTAGCTTGAGATAAAGTGCCCTCCAAGAGCCAAAACAGATGTTAAAATGCCTTCTTACAGCCGGAACTTGTCCTTTAGTGCCCTGTAGAAGCTTAAAAAGGCATGTTGAATTCCCTGTTAGGAGCAAAAATGAATCCAAAAGTGCCCTCTATGAGATACATATCCTAAAGTTCCCTCTTGGGATCCAGGCTACTAGGAGCCAATATGTGTGTTAAAGTGCCCTCTGAAGCTAAAAGCATGTTTAACTGCCTTCTTAGAGCCAAATGTGCCCTTTAGGGGCTAAACAGCGTTCTCAATACCCCTGTTAGGAGCCAAAATGCATTCAAAAATGCCCTCTAGGAGCCAAGCTTGAAATAATGTCCCTTCTTGGAGCCCAAATCTGTCCTTAAGTGCCCTCTAGGAGCTAAAGTGCCCTGTTTGGAGCCAAGCTAGAGCTAAAATGTCCTCTTGGTAGCTCAAGCTTCTTCCTTTTCACCCCTGACCTGATGTACTGAAGATAAAATCAAATTTTCAGGTGGCTGGTTCAGAACTAGGACTAAATACAGGATGATTCCTGTAAATTAAGCCATTAAAACCTCAATGTGAAAAAGATGGAGGATAATGTAAAGGTGGAGGAACACATCTCAGAGCTTGCTGTTCTTCTGGTTCCAAGGATCCTGCAACTTTTTGCATGGAAATAACATCCATAGAGAAACTCTCTGTTAAACAAGATTATAATAACTGTTTGCTAATCATCATATGTTCTATATTCTAACGTTTCAAGATGAGGATTAAGATGGACTTTTAGTCAATATAAGAAACGACTTATTCCATCAAAAGTAAAGCTAAAAGAACTTTGAAAGTCCTGTACATCAGTTTTCACATTCATTATTCAGGTGGAAGTACAGATAATAAGGTTTAAAGAGACTCCTGTAGAAGTTCAACTAAGCTTTTTACATCAATGAACCACATACAGAATGTGAAGTATTTTGTACAGTTAGTCCAAGATTAAGTAGAATTATGCTAAAGAAGAAGAAGAATTTTACTCAAAGAAACATTAAACTTAATATTATTAGAGAAAAAACAAAACTAAATTGATCAAAATCAAGAAAAAAAACTTGGAATTTTGCTCAATATTGGACTATCCATCCATCCATCCATTGTCTATCCCGCTTATTCCCTTTCGGGGTCGCAGGGGTCTGCCGGAGCCTATCCCAGCGCGTTAAGGCGAGAGGCAGGGGGATACACCCCAGATGGTCGCCAGCCAATCGTGGGGCACACACACCATTCACACACCATTCACACACACACTCACACCTATGGGCAATTTAGAGTTTTTTTACCAATTAACCTGAGCATGTTTTTTGTATTGTGGGAGGAAACCGGAGTACCCGGTGAAAACCCACGCAGACACGGGGAGAACATGCAAACTCCACACAGAAAGGCCCCAGGCCCAGGCCCAAGGCGGTCTTGAACCTGCGACCTTCTTGCTGTGAGGCAACAGTGCTACCCACCGCACCACCGTGTCGCCCCAATATTGGACTAATTATACCATTTTTTTGGTTCAATTTAATGGAGCAGAAGCAGTCACCACTTTTTGGCATCAGAGATATTACAGTTTATGTGTTGTATTGTCCCTTTAAAACCATTTAACAGCCAATAGTTAGAGAGTGAGCTGTAAATCTATTAAATATAACACCAACTGACAACAAGTGATTTTTTTCTTGTTTTTTGGCAGAAACAACCATTAATTCGACTCATGAGTGATCACTTTCTGGCAGAAAATCACTTCTTTGGCTTGAGATTTGTCAGGAAAAACGAGCCAGAATGAGAGAAGAGTAAAAAGGTTATTTTTATAATGTGAGAAGAAGAGAGATTAGTTGATATCACATTAATCACCAAGTTATGATTAATCATTTTCAGTCATTTTTTATTTAAGAATGTCCAAATTCTCTGGTTCCAGCTTCTCTTCTGATTATTTCCTAGTTTCTTTATTCTTCTATAACAGTAAACTGATGATCTTTGAGTTGTTGGTCTGGACAAGAAAAAGACAAAATTTTACACCATTTTATGAACCAAACATCTAAATAATCTAAAGAATAATCAACTACCCAAACAGTTGTTAGTTGCAGTCCAAATAATGAGTACAGTATAATATTTGCATGAAAAATTAAGAAGTAAAAAGTTAACTGAAAAATAATCACTCTAGTAAAGTGTAGATACCCAAAATTTCTACTTAAGTAAAGTGGCACAGTATTTATGTCGTAAAAAAACTTGGTTTAACCTTATAGAAAGAAAAAAAAACTATCACATGCTATCAACTAGTTTTATATTCTAGGGGAATTTAATATACAATATTTATCATTTTTTTTTGGTTACATCATTTGACATTTTATGTAAAAAAAAAAAAAAAAAATCACACAAAATCAAGATTTTTATAAAAGAAAAAAAATTATGCAATAGACTTAAAATGACAAACGCACACATCCTGCACCTTAAGTCTGCATTAGCTATGTATGTGTATATGTGTGTATGTGCGTATATATATGTAAATATGTGTGTATGTGTATGTATGTAGGTATGTACGTGCATGTATGTATGTATATATGCTTTGCTTATGCATACTTTTTTCTTGCTATTTATTAGTATTTTTTCTCCATTCTATGTCCATAATGCATACTGTGTATGCGGATCAACAAATTCTACGAATTTTGTATATAGTGTTGTGTATTTTTATTTTTTATAGCTTTTATCTTGTATATTTATTTAGCTTTTCTTTTCTTTTCTTTTTCTTCACTCTGTACGCTGCAGTAACAAGCAAATTTCCCCGTTGTAGGATCAATAAAGTCTTATCTTATCTAAATAATAAATAAAACATAATAAAACTATCACATGCTATATAACTAGTTTTATATTCTAGGTGAATTAAATATACAATTTTTTTATTTTTCTTTGGTTACATCATTTGACATTTTATGTAAAAAAAATCACAAAAATCTGAATTTTTATAAAAGAAAAAAAATGATGCAATAGACTTTAAATGACAGTAAACCAACATGAATTACATTATTTTCTCATCTTGTCAACCATAATTTGTCATTGACCCGTATACACCTCTGAATACATATATAGAATAAAAGCTAATTAACAATCATTAATTAACATCATAACATTATACACAGATTTTTTCATGAACAAATACACACGTGTGGGAAAAGACGGCCGGCGGGAAGCTTATTATCTCTATAGCTCTGACCTCTGTGTGTCACACACACACACGCACACACACACACACACACACACACACATTTTGTAAAGCTGCCCTCCAATGTTAGCCAATGAATCACAGTCATCCAGCTCAACACTCGACTCATGGATTCACGGCATCGCTACGCGCCCAGAGGACACACACACACACACACACACACACACATGCGTGTACTGTTCTGTTTCTGAGTCATATTCCGACAGAGGAAGTAGTCTGGACAACAGGCATGTCGGCCCCGGGGAGCCGTTGTCTGCTCTTTCTTTTTTTCCCTGTGTTGCACTCACAGTTTCTGTATCAAAAAACAACAAAAAAAAAAAAAACACAAAGAAGATGAAGAGAATACGAGACAAACATATCACAGCTCAAAAAAAACACGTCTCCCCGGGCGCAAGAGAAACCGTACGGATGTCGAGTTTTCTTCCGCGAGAGACAAAGAGGGGGAAAAGAAATAAGAAATAAAAACTAAAAAACGACTTTCCGGCGACTGCTTCATTTGCATTATGAGAGCGCCGCCATTTCATTGTCGTCAAATCAGCTCCACGCTGCGATATTCACACTCGCTCTAAATGTTTAGGAGCCGTCGCTCTGCACGCCGCTATCAATCTGTCCCGTTATTAGTGGTTTTTTGTTGTTTTTTAATGCGTTCGACTTGACAGATCACTGGCACGTTCTTAGATGAATGACCAGCGGAAGGATATCAGAGTGCTGCTGAAAGGCAATTTATTTTTGACTTTTTTTTTTTTTTTTGGACTGTATAAATAAAGCTGACACTTAATTGCTCAGAAGTGCCAGTGTGAGAGCCTGTTAATAGATTGTGCATAGCAGGTGTCTGCCGCTCACCGCAGCTTATAATTGTTGTGGCGCTGATGGCTTATTATTTTTTTTCCCCCTTTTGAAGTTTTTGGCTCGTTCCCTGTTCAAACTCTCAAATTATTTTGCCTGCAAGCGACAACTTCCAAGAAAAGACATTTCAGAGTTTTTTCTTTTCTTTTCTCTTTTTTTTTTTTGTACAGCTTGTTATAAATTGCTTGCCCGTTTCTAAACTGTCAGCTCTTTATGTAATTTAATAGGGTAGAAACGGACAAGCTGAGAAATTCATGGCTTTTTTTTTCCCGCTTTTTTCCCCACTTTTTTTTCCCGCTCTTTTTTCCCGCTCTTTTTTCCCTCCCTTTTTTCTGCTTTGATCTTAAATGTTCCAGTTTGTCACAGATTACTCTTCAATTCTTCATTTTTATTTTTTTTTTATTTTTAATCATATGATCAATACCCAGATTATCATTACAATATGAATGCAATATCAGTACTATAATTATTTTTAAT
This sequence comes from Eupleurogrammus muticus, assembly GCA_036785175.1. Taxonomy (NCBI): domain Eukaryota; kingdom Metazoa; phylum Chordata; class Actinopteri; order Scombriformes; family Trichiuridae; genus Eupleurogrammus; species Eupleurogrammus muticus. Next base: position 3,961,678 of record JAYKQN010000029.1, read on the forward strand.
TTCATATTTAGATTTGTGGTGATCTCATGTTCTGTGATGATCCTCAGTGTGGTTTCTATGATTTTATGGCCAAATAAGCATTGCAGATTATTTAGTGTATTCTTATTTTTATTTTAGGTATTTTTATCTGTAGTATCTGTAGTCCCCGTATTAAACCCTACAATAACAATGATAATTAATCCTTTGAATTTCACTGTTTTGCACATTTCATCACAATTTCATTCCTGTATTTCCATCACATTTTTGGGAAAATATGTGTAATCCCTTATCCTGAGGATAAAAAATACCATAAATTGGACCCAAGGCTTTTTTTTTTTAAATGCAATGCACAAAATGTAAAACACTTTAACAGGAAAAATATTTTTTTCACTTTTTTCTTCTTGTACTTTGCAATATATAATACAAAGTTATTGAGATCTACAAACAGAGGAATTTTGAATGAGTACTGTATGTTTCTTGGAGTGTATTTTTTTATTATTATTACTCTTCAATTATTCATTTTTATTTTTTTATTCCTATTCATGTATTTGCCCCCCCCCCCCCCTTTTTTGGCAACTTTTTTAGATTTAGTCCATGTTTGTTTTATAGACCTGAATGTGGCATGACAGGTTTTTCCCAATGGCCAAAAAAGTCCAATGTGACCCAAAAACAATTTTTCCCATAGACCACAATAGTAAAAGAAAAGCCTGTAAAACTGTAGACAGGACGCTATAACCCTGTTAATTACTAATCTTTATATTCTAGCACTGGAAAATCTGGTCATTTCTTAATCAATCTTAATGCAAAGCAAATAAATTCCCATTGAAATGAATGGTGCCCATGTTTCAGTCTGGTATCCAGGTCTTAATAACTCATCCACAGTTTAGACCCAACACGTTTTGTCATGCAGCAGCTCTGGTGCTGATAAGAGTGATAGACAGGCACACACACACACACACACACACACAATCAGATATGCACCTCAATCTGGGGACTCCAGGATAATTAGCCAGATGATGAGCCAGTATGGGGATTAGCTGTCACCACTGGTTGGATGGTTGGATGGTCAACAGCAGCCAATGAGGCCGGATTCTCTCATCATCCGAGCTGTTGAATATAACCAAACACACACCCCAACAATAAGAAAGGGATTTTACATATGAATATGACACCATCAGGACCATCACCACCAGGCCTGGGTAACTCGTATCTGACTTCCTGTGTAATTGGGGTGCGAGCACGTCGATTTTACCACTGCATGTTTTCAGGGAGAAGGTTAAAAAAATGGCCGAACATAGGAATTCACATCCACGACTAATATTTAACAGCGGTTGAACGCACTTTTACGCCTCGTAACCTGTTAAAATCCAAAAACGCCTGCAGCATTGAGTTTTATTCATGTATTGCATGAGAACATTTCAGATACAACACTATCAAGTATTTTTATCCATAATAAAACACAATGATGTTAGCATCATTATATATATATTTATATATATATATACATGATCAATATCCACATCATCAATACAATATGAATATAGTTAAATGCAATATCATTACTAGGACTGTAATCTGTAATTCTGTAATGATCCTCAGTGTGATTTCTATGATTTTATGGCCAAATAATTGATCTTTGAACCTATCTTATAAATCATTGAACTTTGCATTGCAGATTATTTAGCTTATTCTTATTTTTTTTTAAGTATTTTTATTTGTAGAACCTGTAGTCCCAGGATTAAACCTTGAATAATAATAATAAAAAACCCTAAAAAAAATAATTGTCCTGCCCATTTTATCGCAATTTCATTCCCACATTTATGAAAGAAAAGTATCACGTTTTTGGGGAAATATGTGTAATCCCTCATCGTGGACTTTTATTTTAAAATGCAATGCACAAAATGTAAAACACCTTAACAGGAATAGATCTTTTTTTCTTTCTTGTCTGTATTATTGTTCTTGAAATCTACAAACTGCTGTATTTTTACTGTGCAAATTGTAGGTTTTGAATGAGTACTATGTTTATTTTCAGGCATACAAGCATGAGCTAAAAAAGTGAATGGGAGAAGCATCATCATATCAATGTCCTGCCTTTATTTCTATTCATTATAATTCAATTACATAAATTTCCATCTTTCTTACCCAAACTGAAAATTCATCCATTGCTGTTTAACCAAACTCAGAACAGCTGCATCACTTATCGTTTTTCACAAAACCAGGACGTCTATTTCGTTAAAAAAGGGATGCAGTAAAAAAAGAAAATGATTGAATAACATGTTTTAGAGGTGCTGGGATGTAATTCAGCTGCTGAGAATAGGCCAGAGACGACCTTGGATTTTTCAAATCGTGGCTTAGAAATGACCCATTACCCAGCAGCTGGAGGCCGGATCACGTTTAGTCTTTTATCCGGCGGATTCTGGCGACATTTGACAAACTCCTCATTAAAATTCCACTCGATCTCGTACACTCACTTACATGTAAAGAGCGAGCGGTGTCGGGACACGCATCAGGTTTTTTCAGGGATCAGATGTCGCCTCCCGACGCTGATCCAGTCGCTGTAGACGCCTGAATCATCACCTCAGATCGTTGCGGACGCTTAACGGATCGAACTCAGAACCACTTAAAGGTCCCAGAGGGAGGGTTGGGGGGGGGTCGCGACACGGGATCTGACCCTGGCGGTTCCTCGATTCAGCCTCTAATGGAATGAAACGATGGATTTATAGACGCATCTCGGCCTATTTTTAGGCAAACGACTATTTTTAAGTGAAGTCGGCTCCCGACAAACTGGGGTCAATGAGCATCACCCTTCATAACTGTAAATCTGCTGAATTAGGACTGTCACTGACCAGGCCGCTTCTTCCTTTTTTTGCTTTATTCCAGTGATTCGAGGAGAAAACGTGAAGAGGCGCGAAGAACCAGTCGGTGATGAGCATCCGCGACCGCCGTCTCAGCCAATGAAGAACTAGGAAGTTCATCCACGAGAGCTTTTTTTTTTTTTTTTTTCCGAGGAGGAGGAGGAGGAGGAGGATCTGCAGGTCGGTGGGGGGTCCACATGGCGGCGCTGGCGATGAAGAGGCGGGGCCTGGGCCCGCTGAGGGTGCTGCTGGTGCTGCTGGGGGTCTCCGTGCTCTGCAGCGTGGCGGCGGGAACCCGGAAAGGAAACGGGTCCACGGACCACAGGGGCCACAGACACAGACATTCAGGTACTGAAGAAACCAAGAAGCTTACATCTTAAAATATCACCGTTCTGTCACAAATTGCTAATTTTTAACGATTATTGGTGCACTTCAGTGTGGATAAATTAATTTAAAAAAATGAAATACAATACAAATCACTTTCTGTAGAAAATCTTTTAACAGGTAATGATGCTCCGATGGTGCTATTCATTATAAAACCAACACTAATCCTTCTCTGAATGGTCATATTTTGTGAATGAGAGTTAGAATATAGAGATTTTAACAGCCAAAATTCATTCAAGTACAACCTAATTATTTTTTGTTTTGCTAATAATATAATCTTATACAAATGCATCTTGACTGTTTTTATACTGCAGTTGTATGTAACAGTATTCTATCCAATTACAATCACTATATATATATATATATATATATATATATATATATATATATATATATATATATATATATATATATATATATATATATATATATATATATATATATATATGTATATATATATATATGTATGCATGTATGTATATATGTATATATATGCATATATATATGTGTATATATCTGTATATATGTATATATTGAATAGAATAGAATAGAATAGATAAACTTTATTGATCCCACAACGGGGAAATTTGTGTGTTACTGCAGCGTTACAGATAAAGAAAAAGAAAAAGTAAAATAAAGTTGAAGAAGATAAAAAAACTATAAAAAATAAAAAAAAAAAACACACAACACAATGTACAAATTCGCAGAATTTGTTAATCCGCATACACAGTATGCATTATCGACAGAATGGAGAGAAAATGCTAATAAATAGTAAGAAAAAGAAAAAGTATGCAAAGCATATATACATACATACATGGACGTACATACCTACATACATACACATACACACATATTTGCATATATATATATGGACATACATATCCACGCACATACCCGCATGTACACATACATAGCTAATGCACACTTAAGGTGCAGGGTGTGTTTGAAGAGAAAAAAGTGACCAGTGAAAAAATGACAGTGACTACAGTGAGGTTTATGTTTATGTTATGTTATAGAGTCTTATTGCTGTCGGGATGAATGATCTGCGAAAGCGCTCCTTATATTGGTGTATATATATATGTATGTATATATATATGTATGTATATATATATATGTATATATATATATATATATATATATATATATATATAGATGTGTGTGTGTGTGTGTGTGTGTGTGTGTTTCACCTTTAATTATATAGCAATGATTTGTTCAGTGAATTACACCCACACTGCAAAAAGTTAAATCTTCCATACAATTAATCAAATTTTGAGAAATATCTTTAAATGTCTCATATCATTGGTAGATAATGTTGCTTATTCAACAATATTTTGCTTGATTTTGGTCATTTTAGTCTAGTTTTCGTAAAATAATATTACATTTTTTTTTTGCATTTTTGTCTTTTTAGCTCAGAACTTTTGGATCACTCAGAAGTTGAAGATAATTCTATACAACAGAAGCTTTTTGTTGCAGCTGTGCAAACAGCCGCTCGCAGCAGGTTGAGTTAAACGTCTTCCTGCGTCGCCTGAAGCAGCCACTTGTACAGAGCGTCGTTCACACACACCCACGTTGTCTCAGCTGGGATTTGACCCCTGACCCCATAATTAGAGCCAGGGCCTCCCTGTCCACCGGGGGCCACTGCTGCCCACCCACTTCTTCTTAAATTGAAAACATTTTCAGAAAATCAACTGCAGTTGTGAAACATATTGTGCTGAGAATGAGCGAAACCTGCAGGAAACGTCTGCTGACCCAGTGATTTACAGCATGGTGCGTGTTTTTTTTTTTTTTTTAGGTCACTTGTCGCTGTTCAGACACAGGCAGAGGACGGGAAAGGAAGGGCAGGTCCTGCACAGGTCCAAACGGGGCTGGGTCTGGAACCAGTTCTTCGTGATTGAGGAGTACACCGGACCTGACCCGGTGCTGGTGGGCAGGGTGAGTCCATTCAACCATCGGTACCATTGAAAGGGCGGTTTGAGTTCATTCATTCTAAGACTTAGTCGTGTATGTACTTAGTCGTCCTGCATTTACACTGCATTGCATGTTTAAAATACACATTATATACATGTATATGTATTATGATGTTCATATGATTGATTTTACTGTGCAGTATTTATGTAGTAGATTCTGCAGCATGGAGCCCAGAATAAATTCTATCTATTATATCTATTAGTAGTTTTATTCAAAATTACATCTCCAAAAAATAGTTGGACTATTGCGACACACACACATATATATATTTATATATATATATATATATTTTTTTAGAATTTTTAAAAAAAGCAGAACTGCGGTTTTATGTTTTTATTCAGACTATTTCTCATTGTAACAGATGTTTTAAGCACATTATTCCACTTGAAAATTGTTTAAAATTAGACATGCATTGGTTATTCCGTAAGTTTCCACTATTACATTATTCCCCAACTATTATGATAATGGGAGAATCCATTGAAGTTGTTTTTAAGACAAAAAATCATCGTTTAGTATAATAAACTGATGATCTTTGGGTTGTGGACTGTTGGTCTGGAAAATAAAAGACATTTCAGGTTGAATCTTCAGCTTTGGGAAACTGATTAAATTCCTTTTACACCATTAAATGAACCAAACTACTGAATAATCTAAAGATTAATCCACTACCAAAAAGGTGACGAGTTGCAGCCCAAATAACGAAAATAAATAATAAGAAGGTAAAAGGTGGAAGTTAAAAAGTCAACTTTTAGGCTAAAATCTCCAGCTTCAGGAAACACTGATCCACATTTTAAACCATTTTCATGAACCACAAACTAATTGATTAATCATTTCAATCATCAATAGATTAATCAACCTAAAATACTCGATTATTAAAAGCCTAAAAGTGTCAAAGTATTAAGAAACGTGGGTATTTAACCCTAAACCCTTAACTTTAACCCCTTAAACTGGTCAAACAGACGTAGCATTACAATCCAATTTCTTGAATTTGAGTTTCAATGAACTTTTCCCATTCGTCAAGGAGAAAGAAGGGAGGGGAGGTCATGTCCATATCTGAGGGTGGATGATTGGGTTCTGTGTTTGGCGTTCTGAATCTCCCGCTCATTGGCCTCTCGTCTCCTCCTCGGGTTCCCAGCTCCACTCGGACGTGGACTCGGGCGTCGGCAACATCAAGTACATCCTGTCGGGCGAGGGCGCCGGCACCATCTTCGTCATCGACGACAAGACGGGCAACATCCACGCCACCAAGACGCTGGACCGCGAGGAGCAGGCCCAGTACACGCTGACGGCCCAGGCCGTGGACCGCGACACCAACAAGCCGCTGGAGCCGCCGTCCGAGTTCATCGTGAAGGTGCAGGACATCAACGACAACCCCCCCGAGTTCCTGCACGGACCCTACTACGCCAGGGTGCCCGAGATGTCCAACGTCGGTGAGTGGGTGCAGAAACACGGAGCTGCAGCTATTTTAGTAATTAGACCAGACCAAGAAAAGTCACTGCTTTGCACATTTTATCATAATTTATCTCCACATTTATAAAGGAAAAGCATTTTTTGGGTAAATATGTGTAAGCTCTTATTGTGAAAATCAAAAATACCGTAAATGGACCTTGGGCTTATTTTTGGACTTTTATTTTGAAATTCAATGCACAAATGTAAAACAGTAATAGAAATGAGTACTGTATGTTGTTGGAAGTTTATTTTATTATTATTATTATTATGTTCATACGTATTATTTACAATTATTTAATTAAAGACATTTGCAGCAGCCAATAATGTCATAATTATCAAATAATTAAAAAAAGAGGTAAAACGATAATGTAATAACTTATTATGTTACTGACCCTGTAAAATTTGCAATTTATTTTTTATAATATAATATTTTTATAATATTTTTATTAATACGTTACTGGCCCATTACATTTTTGAAAAAGGACAAATTTATTAAGTTATTGGCTTCTACAAAATTCTTCAGCTTTAGGAAACAGTGATTGACATTTTACAGCATTTTAATAACTAAACAATGAATCGATCAATTCAATAATCAATAGAATACACTATCAAAATAGTAGATAGTTATATCCCTATGTTTAAAATCTTTAAATATAAATACACACACACATATGTGACAGTAGTAAGTAAAAAATGTTTTTACTGTTTTCGGTCTGTAATTATTGATTAATTAACGGTGACAATAATAATTAATTATAGGGTATCTATTGGTTTTAACTGCTTCTTAAATGCTTCATTTTACTTTTCAAATCCCGCTCCTCACATCCAGTTCCGAGCAACAGATTTACTTATTTATTATTTCCCTGCATATATTGCTATAATAAGTGATCCAGAGGAGGTAATCAAGCCTTTTGTGTTTGTGCTGAGTGATGCTCCTGAAGTCACTAATGGAGTTCCCTCCACCGGCGGAGTTCATCTCCAGCCTGTTTCATACATTATTAATCACCTGTGTAATCTGATCACAGGAAGTGTGGCCGCGAGCTGGAGGACGGCTCCATTAGAGATGCATTTACCCCGTTAAAACATCTCCTTCTTAGTGTAACTATTAATCAGAAAAAAAAAAAACGGGATTGTTGGCCACTTCATCAGCATCCTCAGAGTCTCCTTACATACGGGGGCATCTGATCCTGATGGATCTGGTTTCCAGATGTACGTGGTCTAGGAGAGGATCCACCTATCAGGACTTCTGAAGGATTGCTTTAAGTTTAAGTAGTTGCAACTGCAAAGTTTTTTTTGAAGCAGTGGGTTTTCTTTCACGGTTTTCGTAACAGCTGCATGTGCAAACTTATTAATATTGGTCTTTTCAGACGAGGAAAAGAAAATGTTTTGCACCACCTGTTGAAAGAAAATGAGCCAGCTGCAGCACAGCTGGATGGTTAATTTTTTTCTTTAAAAAATCTGTTTTTCTGTTCATTATTGAGCTTTTCTGCACATTTCTATGTACAAGCATCCGGGTGAGTGCAATGTGCACACATGCACCTCATGTTATAAAAGGTTTTTAACATTTTTATTAGCTGAGATTTAATAGGTTGTTCCTTTTTTTTTCTTTTTTCAAGATTTTTTCTTTTAGAATTTGGATTCAGCCTCTAAAATTAACCCATTGACTCCCATTCAAACCACTGTTTTTAATCCATTAATCATTACGTCACATAGCGTGCATTTTCTGATCATTAAATTCAATTAAAATAGAAAAATCATCAACATATATTATATTATAGCTTGATTTGTAGCTGATTAAATTATGTGCAGATAATGACAGATGTAAGAAAAAAAAAAATGATCTAACACACAAAAATAAAATCGTTAAGGGGAGGTAAATTTATTTCAGGTGAAACACAACAACGTGCTAACGAATTAAGTTTTTAATTCTAATTCAAACTCCCTGAAATTGGACAGTGGACGCCCAGTGACAGTGATGAAATGTGGAGAAATTCTGTAAATGTGGAGCTGCAGAAGAGAATGATTTTACTCTTTCTTTAATTTCCTTTCTCCATCCAGCTGTTGCAGGGCAGGTGAACCCACACACACACACACACACACACACACACACACACTTAACGTGATGTCGTGTCTGCAGGTACGTCGGTGATGCAGGTGACGGCCACGGACGCCGACGACCCGACCTACGGGAACAGCGCCCGGCTGGTGTACAGCATCCTGCAGGGGCAGCCATACTTCTCTGTGGAGCCTCAGACAGGTGAGGGGGAGCAGCACACGATGCGTTCAGGGAACCGGGACACAATGCGTTCAGGGAACAGGAGATGCTGGGTTCAGGAATCCAGCAGACAGGGAGACAGTTCAGGGAACAGCAGACGTTGCGTTCAGGGAACCAGCAGACGCTGTGTTCAGGGAACCAGCAGACACTGTGTTCACGCAACAAGGGGACGCTGCGTTCAGGGAACAGGAGATGCTGCGTTCAGGGAACAGGAGATGCTGCGTTCAGGGAACAGCACATGATGCGTTCAGGGAACAGGACATGCTGAGTTCAGGGAACAGGAGATGCTGCGTTCATGGAACAGGAGATGCTGCGTTCATGGAACCAGGGGACACTGCGTTCAGGAAACGGGACATGCTGCGTTCACGGAACCAGCAGACGATGCGTTCAGGGAACCAGCAGACGCTGTGTTCACGCAACCAAGGGACGCTGCGTTCAGGGAACAGGAGATGCTGCATTCAGGGAACAGGACATGCTGTGTTCAGGGAACAGGAGACGCTGCATTCAGGAAACAGGGGACGCTGCGTTCAGGAAACAGGGGACGCTGCGTTCAGGAACCAGGGGACACTGCGTTCAGGAAACGGGACGCTGCGTTCACGGAACCTGCAGACGATGCGTTCAGGGAACCAGCAGAGGATGCGTTCAGGGAACCAGCGGACGCTGTTTTCACGCAACCAGGGGACGCTGCGTTCAGGGAACAGGAGATGCTGCGTTCAGGGAACCAGCAGAGGATGCGTTCAGGGAACCAGCGGACGCTGTTTTCACGCAACCAGGGGACGCTGCGTTCAGGGAACAGGGGACGCTGCATTCAGGGACCATTAGATGCTGCGTTCAGGGAGCAGGACACAATGCTTTCAGGGAACAGGAGTCGCTGCATTCAGGGAACAGGAGATGCTGTGAAATACCATGTTACATCAATTTTAGTCTTGATAGAAGCACCTCAGCTACAGCTGCAAAAACATGTGAAATTTGTGGTACAATTAGTCCAATATTCAGTAGATTCATGTCTTTCTTCCTGATTCCACTCGCTGCAGTAAAGAAGCCACAGTTGCATGTTCAGGCGTGTTTTTAGGGAGGTAAAGTTTAATTATCTGTGGTGTTGTTGGGTCAGAGGAAGAGAAGGAGCAGAAAGACCCAGAAACAGAGATGTGAGCAGAGTCAATCTGGCTAACCAGCGTCGGCTGTTTGACCGGCTCAAATCCACGGCTCACATTTCTAATTGGTTTGGAGATTATCAGCTTTTCGTGCTGTGACGCGCGCACGCCGCCGCTATGAAAAAAAGGATAAAGGAGAGAGAGCGACGAGTGATGAATTAAACAGAGGAAAAAATTACTGGGGCTTGAAATGGAGAAAATGAAGACTTCACATGTTTAAACGGGAGTTCTAATATTTGTGGGGGTGAGGAGTGATGAGGTGTTTTGTTCTTGAAATAAATGTAGGTCACACCGTCCATTTATTACTTATTAACTTGTTAAAATTAAAAAGAAAAAAGCACATGATACACGGGCAGAATTAAATTTAATGCATAAATCACATTAGATACAGCAAACTAAAGAAAGTATTTTTACTGCAGTAAAACCCAATGTTACTGTTACAGCATCAATATATATCATCAATATCCACATCATCAATACAATAAATACAATATATATATATATATTCTTCATGTTCTGGAATGATCCTCAGTGGATTTATAGCATTTTATGGGAATTGCAGATACATTAGTTTAGTTTAGTAATTTTTTATTTTATTGTTTTTATTGTTGTGTTTTTACCTATAATAAAACACAACATTTGATTGTTTTTTTCCTCAAATATTCTAACTATATTTACTCAAATTTACTTTGTAGAGATAGTACAGGTTTATTATTATTTATAGAAGAAAAAAAGGCCTGGAATTAAGTGTTTAAAGGGGCCCCTATTATAAAAGGATGGATATAGGTGCTATTATTTCATAAATAGAGCTTGAAAATCCAAATATTAAACAGACAAAATGTTTTTCTTGCTCTAAATGACGATAGATATAATAATAATATCTCAAAAACCACAAGGATCATGCACATGTACTGGTGTTAAGAAAACTACAACATGTGAAATAGCAAGTTAAAATAATCTAAAATTAGAAAAAAAAAATTGAATATTTCCGAAAATTGACCCAAATAAAACAAAAAAAGGAAATCTGCAATGCAAAGTGGTCAAGTCGTAGTAGTAAAACACAATTTTACTTTATTTTTGCATTGTTCCAAGTAAAGTTGCTCTGTAACACCAGTACATGCACATTGTGTCTACAGAGATATTTCACATTTATCGTCATTTTGAGCAGGAAACCTTGATTACTAAGTCTAATAATGCTGAACCGTGCCCCCCCCCATCCCAGGTATCATCCGTACGGCCCTGCCCAACATGGACCGCGAGGCGCGGCAGGAGTACGACGTGGTCATCCAGGCCAAGGACATGGGGGGTCACATGGGGGGCCTGTCGGGCACCACCGAGGTCAAGATCACCCTCACGGACGTCAACGACAACCCCCCCAAGTTCCCGCAGAGTGAGTGTTCACGCCGCATTTTCCTTTATTACACCATACATCTGCCTTCATATATATATATATGTGTGTGTGTGTGTGTGTGTGTGTGTGTGTGTGTGTGTGTGTGTGTGTGTGTGTGTGTGTGTCATAGCTGGTGATATATAAAAACTGGGGAAGTCGCTGTTTGAGGCACAAAAGATAACTTAAGAAATCAATTATTAAAGTTCTCATTGGCCCCCTGCCTGAAATGACCTCAGGCTCGCGTGTGTGTGTGTGTGTGTGTGTGTGTGTGTGTGTGTGTGAGGTGTGTGTGTGTTAAAACCCTCCCCGGCACATTTGTTGAATTACTGTTCTGCTGAGCAATAAAAAAAAAAAGTGGTGATATTCAGCGTTGAGCTGTAGATTTGAGGAAACCAGATAGAGGAAGACACTATTTGGAGATTTATTTATTTATTTATTTATGGTGAGAAAAAAAAAAACGCTGAGTTTAGACATAAGAGCGAATGAGATGATTCATCCTACGAACGAGATTATCTGGAACCAGCTTCTTAAATGTGGTAAATTATTAGAGCTGTTCTACTGTAATAAAGTAAAAAGATATTTATTCTTTATTAGGTTTCGTTTTATAGCTGAATGTGTGGCTGTTTATAAAATAAGGGACAACAGAATTGAAAGTGTCTACGCTTGAAACCGTAAATGTCTGCGGTTGTTTGGGATTTTTCATTCAGAATCCACATTTCCTTCTGTGGAGAAGCTGAACAGACGAAAGGAGAGAAACGTGTGATTTAGATTCTGCAGGTCGCGACAAAAGGTCAATTTACGTGTTCTTAAAGGTACAGTGTGTGATATTTAACAGCGTCGCGCAGAACAGAGTTCTTACAAATTGAATATTTATAGTTTTAATCGGTGATTAATCACATTCTGACCTTAGATTGGGTCATTTTTTTATTTACATGGGGAACTGGTTTCCATTTTATGCTCCTACAGTAGCCCAAAGTGGACAAATCCAACAGGGAAATCTTGTGAAAATTTTCTGTATTTTGTACAATTATTTCAAATATTGAGTAGAATTATCTGATTCAATTGACAGATAATCAGTTTTGCCTTTTTATTGTTTTATTTATTTCCTGATTTTGGTCAATTTTTGGTATTATTTCAAAAAAACAAGATTAATATTTACCTAGTAAATTGACTAAAATTGACTAATTCAATGCTAATGCTAATGGAAATAGATCCTTATAATTAACATTACACTAATTATACCAAAAATAAGATATTTTCACTTATTATTTCTGTCACTTCCAGATATGAACTTTCACATTTTCCTACCCCAGGTTTTCCTAACATCGGGTGCAATGTGAAACGTCACCACTAGATGTCGCCATAATCCACACGCTGTACCTTTAAATAGAAAAGAACAATAATAAAATGCTAAAGTAAAGTCATCTGAGTCTATATTCAGTTATTTTCAGTTCCATCACCATAAATTACTAAAATATCCACAAATGTTGAAACTTTATTGACACTGACAAAAAAAGTCTAGGTCTAGTCGCTCGTTTTCTTTCTTTTTCTGTTTCATTTCTAATGTGGACATAAAACATTTATAGAATAAGATAACAAGGCCAGAAAAAGCCTTCATGACGGAATGTTTTTCAGTCACGAGCGTTTTACTCCTCACACGACTGGATTATCGGCGTCGCCGGCGGTTTACATATGTTATGCAAGACAACACGCGAGGAACAATATGCTGCAACAGGGAGGGGGGGGGATTGAAGGCACTATAAACACCTGCAAGAAAAAAAACATGTCTCCCAGATGGTGTGAAATAGGACAGTGATTACTTATTCAGCAGTTGGGCAGAGCGAGGCAGCGAGGACGGACGGAAACGAGACAAAAATGGGACACGATATGAACAAAAAGAAGGAAAAAAAAAAACATAGACGAGGCGAGAGGAAGAAAGGAACAAAAGAGACGAAGAGAAAAATAAAAGAAACACGGCGTCTCGCGGCTTTTTTTTTCAATTTTCCATTCACGTCGTTGTGTCCCTGTAAGCACTCTGCCTGTCAGGCCTGTGTGTGTGTGTGTGCGTGTGTGTGTTTTAACTTTTACACGTTATTCGACAGGAGACATGACGGATGGTTCTGTTAAACACTGCGTCCGCCTCACAGGTAGCCTCCTCTCTGTTCTTGTTAAAACACAAACGAAGAAGCAGCAGACGTTAACTACGCTGTCTTTGATCCATGGGGGGGGGGGGATCCTGAGTAAATCATCACCAATTACCGTACAATCATCAATACAATTCAATGATGGTATCAGCTGAGATGCTGCCTGGTGTCATTTAAAAAGCAAAATATCCACAATCCATTTACCGTATTTTCAGGAACATAAGGCACATAGATATATACACAAATAGATATATACACAAATAGAGCAGGAGCTAAACTGAGTTTGTTTATACTTCATTTAAGTATTGATTACAAAGTACTAACATATTTTAATCATTGTGCGCATGGTAAAACACACGGATAAAAAAAGCACACAAGTGTGTGTATTTAAAAATAGAGCGGGGTAATGTCATCAATCAAACCATCAAAGTCCTCATCCTCTGTTTCTGATTCCAACAGCAGCTAAATCTCCATCAAACATGCCAGCTTCACTTTCTTCACCATCAGAGTCACTTTTCTCTAAATGATGCGTTATAATCCACTGGAAGTTGCTGCGCTACCGTAGTCCTGGTCTGGATGGAGAAATGGCACCAAAACAAAAGCACCAAGATGGCAATGTTCAATTTTCATTTCTTCTGCTGCTTTACTGCTTTTAGTCTAATGGTGACCATAGGAACGCTTCTCCCACTCGTTCTTTGCTCTGTGATCCACTGATCCAGTCTCTGCTCTGTGATCCACTGATCCAGTCTCTGCTCTGTGATCCACTGATCCAGTCTTTGCTCTGTGATCCACTGATCCAGTCTCTGCTCGGTGATCCACTGATCCAGTCTCTGCTGTGTGATCCACTGATCCAGTCTCTGCTCGGTGATCCACTGATCCAGTCTCTGCTCTGTGATCCACTGATCCAGTCTCTGCTCTGTGATCCACTGATCCAGTCTTTCCTCCAACTCGTACCACCTGTCTTATGTCTTAAACTCAGCTGTGTAGCTGATTTCCTTCAGTTTAAACTGTGCTTTATCAGCGTGTCTCTTTACCATTTTCAGGTTGTTAAAACAACGATGTTCTGCATAACGCACATCCCCGTTATTTTATCTACAATCCATGCCCACACTTCCCCTACATACATACATAGGGAGCTCCGCACATTTTGAAGCAATAGAAGACTTTAATGTGCACCTTATAGTCATGAAAATATGGTATATTATGCATAGATGTATTTTTTGTAAGGAATTAAATAGCGAACAAGCTGGAGGCCATCTTAACTTTTCCATTGATACACTACCATGCAAAAGTTTGGGTTCACTTCTTTCTGAAGAAAAGCATCATTTTGTCAATGAAGATAACATTAAACTAACCAGATATCCAATGCATACATTGTTAATGTGGTAAATGGCTACTCTTTCTCTACAGAGTCTCATTTTTCCATTGTTCTTATGGTACGTTGTGTTTGATAATTGCATTAGAAGTTTGCAGTTTAGCTGCTTAGATGGACAAAGAAGAGAAAATTATTATTTCAAGTAAAAAATGACTAATTCTAACCTTGTCAATGTTCTTAAACTCAAACTGATTCACTCACCCACTCGTGTTTTTAACTTTTAACATGAATTTTACTCATATGTAATTTCCTTTGCACATGCCAAAAAAATAAGGAAAAGTAATGGTTTCCTTCTGCACATAAACACACACACACACTACAGTGAATTTAACACACATAGCGTAGATATCAACTCAAGGCATGAATCAGCAGCACTATCGCCAACATCTCATATAAAACTACATCATGAAGAATGATCGACGCGTCAGCGGTGAGTTGGTGGGACGTTAACAAGTGACGCGCGGCAACGTTTATTTATAACCCCCCCCCCCCCTTACGACGGAATAATGTTACGCATTATTGTTCTAATTTCAGTCCTCCCATTAAAATTACTGATCTGTGAGATTAGGGTCATTACCCAAAGTTGCGTTAGCGAGGCCGGTCCTATGATTGGACATCTGGGTGAATGCAAACGGCGCCGTCATTCATGTTGGAGTTTTAATGAAAGCAATAAATGACTTTCATCTCCTACATGGAGTCAAATAAAACGTTGCTGTTGCAGAGTATTATTATTATTATTTATTTATTTTTTTTTAATACCGTCACGTTTTCGTCCGGCGTACCTCTGCTTCTCTTTCATCACGCCGCCAGGTTTTTCTGTGTGTTCACGCTCGCCAGGAGCCAGTGAATTTAAGCTACTTAGGAGAGGCGAGCACCGAGGGAAAGGGTCGGAGGGAGGGCGGGGGATGAAACGAGCTTCCACCCCGGAATATTGCATAATATGATGATGATGGGGGGGATGGGGGGTGGATTTGGAAGGAAGAGGGAGCTGGAGACGCGAAGGGGCTAGGGATGGCGAGGACAGGATTTGGCAGGTGACAGGAAGGGGATTTGGTTCAAGTCCTTTTCCAGTTTTTTGCTCGATTGCTGTGAAGATGCTAAACAGGTCAAAGGTCAATTTGAGGGAATTTTAATTTGCATTTAATCGAATTCTGACCCTCGATTGGGTCATTTTGGTTCACATTGGGTTCACATTGGTTTCACCATGTTGCATTCAATGTTTCTACAGTAGTTACAGTGAAAATTTCCTGTTTCCTCTTTCCCTGATTTGGATCAATTTGGTATTATTTCAATAAAACAAGATTAACATTTCCTTAATAAATTGACTATTTGAAATAGACCAATATAATCAACATTGCACTAATTGTACCAAAAAGTAAGATATTTTCAGTCATTTTTTTCATCTTTCTGTGGCTTCTGAATATGGACTTTCACATTTTCCTACACACCTGGACTATTAAAGCGGGTGTAATGCAAAACTTCACCACTAGATGGCACCAGAAACTACACGCTGTACCTTTAAATAGAAAAGAATAGTACAATAAAACTTTATTGACAGTGATAAAAGTTCAAGGGGATTTGGTTTAGATTTGAATTTGGATCATAAATGGGATGAAAGACAAGAAAGACAAGAAAACAAGGAGGAGGGATTTCATTATAATAATAATAAAAAATATCTAAAACTGAAGGTTTAAGGACGATGGCGTTGATAGATAGGAAGTACATTAGCGAAAGGATAAAAGAGATCTTGTTGCAAGCCAGGTCACGCCTGACACTATAGGGGGTGATAATATCCTCTGGGCCATATGAGACAGATGGTATAGTTCATGTTAATCCCTCCCCGCCCTCCAAACCTGACCTCAGATAGCGAACGGTGGCGACCCGCCAGCGTTTTTTTTTTTTTTTTTTTTTTCTCGGTCAAATCCCCGACCACACTAATTTTATTTCATTTTATTTCATTCCCAGGTGTGTATTCCATGTCTGTGGTGGAAGATAAAGTGCCAGGAGAAGAGGTGGGTCGACTCAAGGCCAAGGACCCCGACCTGGGGGACAACGGGCTGGTCAACTACCGCCTGATAGACGGCGACGGCATCGGCGTGTTCGAGCTGACGACCGACTCCGAAACCCGGGAGGCCGTGATTAAACTCAAGAAGGTGAGCGAGCAATTGTTTGGAATAAACCAACGAGGTATTGCCAGAAAATGACTGAAGGCCATGTGTGAAAGTGCCCAAGATGTAAAAACAGCTTGAATAGAGGTTTTACGTCTCATTCAAGAGGTTTCTTCAGTTCTAAGTTCAGACTAATGCAAGAAAACCCAGGTATTTAAACCCAGAACGTCTTTTAAATCACATGAACACACCCCCAAAACCTGGTAAATCAAACATAATGGTTATGGTTAGAAATTTCCATTGGGTCTCACTGCTGTCCATCTAAAAAAAAGGTTGTCAGACTTTCATAGTTGGGTCTTTCATGCTTTAATTGGCTCGCGCATAGTGTCAATCGGTGCAAAAACAACCTAAAGACCATATTTGTCGTGGTATTTGTGCACCGAAGTTAACAACTGAAGTGCAGTATTGCCTGTAATACTCGTGGTACAACGGTTAACGTCTTAAGGTGAACGCCCTCATTCAATCTTATTTGTGAAAATAGTACGTAAAGTTCTAAATGTCACATGACGTTCTAAAGCCCTAGCTATTGGCTGTCAGATTTCGATGGTCTCATTATGGGAAAATTCCATTGGATCTCACTGCTGTCAATCAAACCAAAGGTGCTCAGACTTTATATCTCCTGACCCGACGCTTCAATCGGCTCGTGCATGGTGTCAGTCGATGTGAGACCATAATTGTTGCGTCATTTGAGCATAAAAACCGACTAAAGTGAATTATTGCAGTAACTGACCCATCGATGCTCCCTCAGAATATGGAAAAAAACGGTAAATTTGCATCACAAAATAAGACTATATGAAAGAAATTTATATTTGAATGATAATTTTGAAAATATAATAACAAAACATGGGATTTTGGTATAATTTAAAAGTGTTCTTGGTATTTTTATGCTATTTTATTTGCTTGTTTCTTTGTTAGTGCTTATGGTCAAAACTGCTGCCAGGCAGTGGCTGCTTTTACCGTTAAAAGCTAAAAAAAAATAAAAAAAAATAAAAAGTTGACGTCATTGCACACTATTTTTTTTTTTTTTAGTTCTACCAGCACAGAAATGCGGTCGAGACTGTGCTTTTCCCTTTAGAAACAAGCAATTAAAGGGCGAGTCCTGCGGTCAGAACCGCGTCCACGTCCCCGCTTTACCCGAGAAACGAAAGAAAAAAGGGATGACAAAAAGATCCACAGATATGGGTGTGTGTGTCTGTGTGTGTGTGTGTGTGTGTGTGTGTGTGTGTGTGTGTGTGTGTGTGTGTGTGTGTGTGTGTGAGGGTGCATTTAAGGTTCATGCTACCCTAGGCAAAAGCTCATCCTGCACACACACACACACACACACACACAAAAACTATAGCTTTCAGTGATCCAGCTCAACACACACAATTACTTCTTCTCACTCTTTCTCCATCTCTCTGTAATGCATTCACACACGCACACACACACACACAAAAACTATAGCTTTCAGTGATCCAGCTCAACACACACAATTACTTCTTCTCACTCTTTCTCCATCTCTCTGTAATGCATTCACACACACACACACACACACACACACACACACACACACACACACACACACACACACACACACATAGCTGCAGGTCAGGATTATACACTGAATCTCCTCTGACTCCTTTCTCCTGCGTCTCACTTTAAAAACTAATAGAATTTATAGCCGAGCTAATAACATGTTAGGGGGGAAAATGAGAATCAAATGTGCTCCCGAAATCATCTTCTTCTTTTTTTTTTTTTCGTTCTCTTCTGGGTCGTCGTAGAAATTCGTAAGGGGATAGTCTGTGAGATAATTTGAGGTTAATCTAAGTTTAAACTTAATCAAAAAAAAAAAAGAAAACCCACAGAGTCCCAGATGACTGACTCTGCAAAAAAAAAAGAAAAAGCTCCAAACCGCGTCCTTATTCTGAGACCTGGAGTTCAAACGTGTAATTACGCGTTGGAAAGTCTGATGGAATTCGTGGCGAGTCGCTCGTCCAGACAGAAGCGACAACGCCGAGCTCACTTTTTTTTTTTTTTACTGATGCTGTGGGAAAATCTCTGTCTAAATCAATCGATTCGAGTCTATTTCATGCTTTTTTTTTTTTCTCCTCTTTTACAATCGTCTGCATGAGAGATTCCTCCAGGGTGGAATACTAAGATTATCGGAGTGGGGGGGGGGCTGTGTGCAAGCATCAGACCAACAGGAGCGAGAACTAAAAGTGAAATAGAGAATCAGAAAACAGCTTTTCTATAAAGGGGGGGGTCCTCCAGGAAGTCCAGATCTGCTAACGAAATGTACCGATCAAAGCAACGAGAAGAGCAGATGATGCTCGTGTGTGTGTGTGTGTGTGTGTGTGTTTGACTCTAATCCAGCCAAAGGCAGAAATCTGTGCAGACGTCTCACACTCGACTCAGTAGAAACTCAAACCAGACAGAAGCACTGACCTCATTGTAAAAACAGATTGGCTGATGCACACACACACACACGTGCACACACACACACTCGCATGTTCCCACAGTTGGATGAGGAGGCGGCGACGGTAAGAAAAGCAGTTGAACTGTGAAAATCTCGGTTCATTGGGCGAAATCATTAGTTTTCGGTTTGTGGCGTCACGTTGACCCAAAAACGTCTTAAAACTCAAAGCGTGATTTGCCAACATGAACATGTAACATGTTAACATTACACGTGTTGACGAGCGGGTCAGGTTCTTCCCGTGTGCACGTTTCCACGTTAACGTGTTTATTTTCTACGTTAATTCGGATCTGACTGTTCGCGACATGTGAATCACATCCAGTGACACAGAGTGGATGTGAAGGAATCTGGTTTAGATAAAAAAATGGATCTGAGTCATGTGGAGGCAGAAACAATTGTGATTTAGGCCATTTCACCATGTAACATGAACACAGAACTACTCAGAACTGTGTGTGTGTGTGTGTGTGTGTGTGTGTGTGTGTGTGTGTGTGTGTGTGTGTGTGTGTGTGTGTGTGTGTGTGTGTGTGTGTCACTGACTGACACCAGGAGTTATCACACAACAATCCTTCATCACGGATCCCTGTGGCACTTGGAATAATAGCTTAATAACCTGAGGCTGATTTGCATAGAGTGTGTGCGCATGTGCGTGTGTGTGTGTGTTTGTTTGTGTGTGTGTGTGTGTGTGTGTGCAGAGAATGAGAGTACTCGCACCATGAAACCCACTTGTGCTCCTCTCGATCTGATTACGACTCAGATAGCCTGAGGCTGATTTGCATAGTGTGTTTGTTGTGTGTGTGTGTGTGTGTGTGTGTGTGTGTGTGTGTGTGTGTGTGTGTATGGTCGGTTTGTGATAATTGCGTCTTAAGTCTTAATGATTATTGTGCCTTGATGCCTTTTGGGAGGAGGAATCATCACCTTTTTGGTCCCTGAAGGCGGCACCGTTTGGGAAAAAAAAAAAAAAAAAAAATGAAAGGCCAACACACACACACACACTAACACAACACACACAACACACACACACACACACACACACACACACACACACACACATGTAGACTCATGCCCCTAAACACACTCTCAAATCAGCATCGGGAGTAGCCTTCGCTAATCTCTATTCTCACACTCCTTCTCTCACACAAACACACACACACACACACACACACACACACACACACACACACACACGGGCATGAGCTTTAATCAGTTATTCTCTTTCAACTGTGTCCTGACGAAAGCGGTCCGTGGAATATTAAGGAGCCGTGTGTGTGTGTGTGTGTCGACGTGTGCACGGGAGTGTGTGTGTGTGTTGGGAACAGAGGGGGGTCGGGCATTATTGTGAATATTATTATCTCACACTGATTACACAGAGAGAGAGAGTGTGTGTGTGTGTGTGCGTGCGTAGGAATAGAAGCGAGGGTAGAGGAGACGGAGAGACTCGTGATGAAAGAGGGGGAATGAAAGAACTGGGTCACATCCGTCCTATTAGCTCTGTACCTGCCGTCAGACGTGTTGAACACCTACACACACACACACACACACACACACACACACAGTCAGACGTTGAGGCGACTGAATGAGACTGGAGCGATCCATTGAGGAGGAATCATGGCTCCGAACGGTGAAGATTAAAAATGCGCCGTCGTTTAACCTGCAGGTGGCGGCGAAAATGAAACCATGTGATGTTCTCTCGCCTCCAGAAAAGTGAATTTTACTCACGTTCTTAGGCCTCAGTTTGTCATTTCGTGCTAATTTATACTGAGGAAAATATGGTAATTTATACAATTAAATTGTTCCTTTTATTAAAATAAAATCTTGAATAAAATGAAATAGTGACCAGCTTAGAAGTGACACTGCTTTGTTTAAGTTCCCAGTTCATTGTTTCTGATCATCTGTCCCACTAAACGACATATTCTTCCTCGTCGATTACACTATTGATTATTGAAACGGTTAAGTGATTAGTTGTCTGGTGCATAAAATGGTTTTAAATGGAATGGTGATCACCTAGAATCAATAGTAGTTAGACATTAATGTAATAGCTGACACTAAATTGATTAATCGACTAATCGTTGCAGCATTTATGTGGAAAAGTGACAAAAGTAATGATGCAAAAGTACAGCATGTATTTATAAAGGTAAAGTAGCATCATGTAGAAATGCTGAAGTAACGTGCAAGTCCCTCAAAATTATCCTGAAGTGTAAATTCAATAAATTACTTAAATCTGCCGTAATTTAAAGGTTACTTTCCATCGCTATGTATTAAAACAGTAATGGAATCAGCTCAAACCAGCTCCATTTGGATCAATTACAATAATTAACCTTTTTCATTAAGTTTTAAATAAATATGTTTAATATATTTTCTGCAAAACTGTATTTTAAGCAAACTTTGCTGTTAATACTTATATACTTTACCGTGAATAGGATTATGAGCGCAGGACTTTTATTGTACGTTCTAGGTTCTGAGTACTTTTTAGGACCATAGTTTTCTCTTAATGCAAAATAATTCCAATCAGCAGCCACGACCCGTGAGATCTACGGTCCTGGTGAGCGTCTGGATCAGCGCTCCATAAATTTACAGTAGCCCCACTCTGGCTTTTCATAACACTTCACACAGGGCTTATGAGTCCTCTGTCCTCCCACTGGGATTTCATTAAGCAACGGTAGCCTGGAGATGAAAAGATCAAGCGTGCTCCTGGGACTCCGCCAGTCGCCAGATCCCATGCACCAGCTGACCAAAAAAAAAATAAGAAGTGAAACTTGTCATTATCTGGGTTTATAATACAGCAATGATATACCCAAAAGAGTTATTTACTGTGATTATGGCTACGTGGGGGGGGGGGCTGCAGATGAGCCCGAGTCGCAGCCAAACGCCGTTGGCAGCGGTGTAGTCGCAGCAAATCATAGCAAAGAGCATCTCCAGGGTATTATCGCTTTTTACACAATGATTGCCAATGCATTTGTTGACTTAAAAAGTTTTCCCCCTGCAGGGGTTGTACGCTCGGCACGTAAGAAGGAGGAAGATCCCTCAGAATAAACAGGAAAAACAGCAGTGAGCTTCGCTGTTTGGCTGCAGGTCATTGATTTGTAATCACGGGGCCACTTTAACTGGATTGAATGAAGACGCGATGGGCGGAAAACTTTGTGATGTGTTTTTCTGTTTTGGCATTGACCAGCAAAGAACATCACGATTCAATATCAAGGCGGTTGGGAGTCAGTGGGTTTTCTCCCACTACAGAGTAAGTGAATCGGAGCTCAGTTCAACAGAAGTGATATTGAAAACCAATTGCAATGATTTAAAATCATTGCAATTGGTTTTCAATTATCGGGGTTTGTGAAATAAATGAAATACTATACAGAAAAGAGAAAACGGACTGAAACTTTACTTTCAATTCCTCACCTGTGATTCCTGTGGAACCTCCTAATGTCCCTAATACCGTTCTCATCCCACAGCGAACAACCAAAGAGAAAAAAAACTAATCATTTCATGTAATAATATGCAACACACATTACCCTGAGGTAAAAAAAGTCAGCATTTGAGTCACTCCTGGTTTCTGCTGGTCCGTATCACTGCAGCTGTCACCACCAAACGGTGGTAAAGGGGTTTGGCTGCATTGGTGTAGCAACAGCTCCCCCTGCCAGAGGACGCCGGTACAGCAACCGGTCACCTCAACCTCTGCAGTGGATACACACACTTTGTTTTTTCCATCATTATGCAGATATTACACTGCGAAAAAAATAAAAGATCGGCATTGGAATGAGTGTTTACATTTAATATGTCATAGGACTTTACTTTTTAATGACTCGTCACCAATCTATGTCTCTGTCTCTCTTTTTTTGCCCAGATGGTGGACTTTGAAACTAAGAGGTCGTACACTCTGAAGGTGGAGGGGTCCAACCCTCACATCGACCCCCAATACATCGCCTGGGGGCCGTATAAAGACGAGGCTACCATAAAGGTAAATGTGTGAAAATGGAGGCGTGGTTAGACGGGTTAGTGGGCAACAACATGAGAAATAGAGCTTAGGAATATGTGTGTGTGACTAGCTAGTTAAACCCAAGGGGTTTCAATCCTGGTCCTGGAGGGCTACTATGGGACCACCTGATTCTGCTAATAAAGGACTCTAGTGGTTGATTAGTAGAATCAGGTGGGATGAGTTGGTTGTCTCAAAGTTTGTGCATTATTAGAGACACTATAGACCAGGGGTTAGCAACCATGGTCCTAGAGAACCACTGTGGATTCCACCAAGCTGTCACACACCTGATTCCACCAATGAAGATCTTTACTAAGGGTTCTAATTGTTCATTTTTGTGAATATCAATTAAAAAAATTGACATAAAAGGCATCACACTATCATGCCATGTGCGGCTATATCATTAATAATAATATTATCTGTAGATGAGAAGAGTCTAGAGTCCAGGGGTTCACCAATCCTGGTCCTGGAGGTCTACTGTGGGTCCAGGTTGTTGTTTCAACCAGGCAGTAACACACCTGATTCTACTAATGAAGGTCTCTATTGGAACAAAAACCTGCGACCAGAGTAGCCCTCCAGGATCAGGGTTGGTGAACCCTGGTCTAGAACAACTGGATTCACATTATTTGTAGATAAGTAGAATCTAGAACAGGGGTGGGCTATCCTGGTCCTGGACCAATGGACCTGATTCTACTAATTACCACTACAACCCTTGGTAAAGACCTTCATTGGTAGATTCAGGTGTGTTACTGCTTGGTTGGAACAAAAACCTGCACCCACAGTCACTCCCTAGGACCAGGGTTGGAGACCCCAGGTCTATAGTGTCCCTGATAATGAGACTCTGAAATGACCCGTTTCTCAGACCAGTTCTCTGAGGGTGTAAAACACTTGTGAATCACAAAAGAGGAGAGTCTAGAGCAGGGGTGAGCTATCCTGGTCCTGGACCAATGGGCCTGATTAAACTAATCAACCTCTAGACCTTTAGTGGTAGATTCAGGTGTGTTACTGCTTGGTTGGAACAAAAACCTGGACCCACAGTAGCCCTCCAGGACCAGGTCCATCCACATTGTTAAACACTCACCAACAGTGGACCACCAAGCCAACAGGGGACACTTTTTCTTGGACATGCTTTTAAAAACATGAGAGAAACCATCTGGTTTTTAACTTTCGCTGTGTGTGTCTGTCTTTTTTGTGTGTGTGTAGATATCAGTGGAGGATGCAGATGAGCCTCCAGTGTTTGTGGCTCCCAGTTACACTTTTGAGGTGGAGGAAAACGCGCCCGAGGGCACCCAAGTGGGACGAGTCCACGCCAAGGACACGGACGTTGCCATGAACCCTGTCAGGTAACAGACTGAGACACTTTCACGGAGGCGTCGCAGCTGTCAGAGAATTCGAAGCGTCGCACTAAAACTCTCGTGGAACGCCGCCAGAAAACGACTTGTAATAGCATTCCTTCAGCTGCACTGAACAAACAAAATGATTTAGAGAAGCTTGGCTTCGTACTTCTCTGTGTGTGTGTTTTTTTTTCTATGCAGAACACAGATTACAAAGAAAGATGTTTTCAACAGAGATGGATGCGCGGTATGACTACAAAAGCGTAGCCACATGCTTTTAAAATCAACTCAATCGCTGTTTTTTTTTTGTTCTTTCTCTCTTTGGTGGAGTTTGACTAGTCCAGATGTGAAAATACTTGTTTTTCCATACACAGCAGATAGTATGATGACAACATTTTACAGGACACAGCAACATTTTCAGAAAACACAACATCGATCTATCTATAAAGCTGCCTTGCATGTCTCTCTGACTGTTTGTCAGAGCAACCTCAGCTTTCAGATGTAGCTGCACATGGCACAATGCAATGTGTGCAAGCTTTATTGTGAATTTTTTTTTTTTAAATGGATATTTATACCGTTATCGCTGTCATTGAAAGTTAAAATCCCGTAGAATCGCATCCTGCAGCGGCACCTCGGTTACAGTGTAAAGCTCCATTTCACGGCTCCTCCTCATGTTGCTTCCCGGCGCTTTCATTACGATTCAAAGCCTTTTTGTCCTGTTTCCACATAATGAAAGTATACAGGTTTGACTTCCCTCCTATATCTCTGTGAAAATATGTCTAAACATTTTGCCTGAATTTCCTTCATTTTCTTACAATGACTGCATGGTCAATGTATGTCCATGTCTTACCCAACGTACAACTCATGCCTCATTTGGCCAAACTATATAGGGAACTATAGGAACACATACATCCTATGAGCACTGCACTAGTTACAAAGACCACAGCAGCATTTCAGACAGCTAGCTTTTATCTCTTGATCCCGATGTCTTGCAGCACTCTTATATGTGGATGTTTTGATTCTCTGCATAGATACATGATTCCCCGGTACACCGACGTCGAACAGTTCTTCAGCATAAACGCGGAAGACGGCATGATTACAACAACAAGACCACTGGACAGAGAATCACAGGCCTGGCATAACATATCTGTGTCAGCTACAGAAATAGGTACGATTGCACCCTCGTACGAACAGACACTACAAGCATTTTTACGAGAAACACACATTTCTAATCACTGTCATGGTACAAGTTGAAGAATATTGGGAATGTGTGAGTCGTTAACGTTGAAGCAGTCGCCCCTAATTTAGAGCAGGAGAGCATTGGTTAAAAAGCTGCTGAAATTAAACATGGGCTGATATATGAGAGAAGACAAAGTCACAACACAAACAAACAGATGGGTAAAAAAAATCAGTCACCAGGCTGTACATTTGCTGGCATCCAGAGCCCAACCAGTCTTTACGCGGTGCTGGATACACTCCATGACATCTTATGTACAGACATTCAGTGGATTCAAGCTGCTGCCTTTCATTTTTTTTTTCTTTGGACTAAAGTTGGCATTTCTGCTGCGGATGTCAGAGATGAACTGTCTAAACTGGTTAAACTGCTTAATGCAGTCTGCTACTGTAGAGTCTAAGTCAGAGTTTTTGTTGCGCGGCAATAAACAGGGGCCTTATTTTGCTGTTTTCCCAACACTATTTTTACTTTCATAGTCAATTTATATACAAATAATGCTTCTTTTATGGTGTAGAAGCACCTAGTTAGACCTGTCGCAGCAATGCAGTCTGCCTTCTCACACACTCAATCCGAAAAGCCCAGGTTCCCCCGTTCCCTCCCTGCCCAAATACCTTTTTTGTGATTCACAAATGTTTTACCCCCTCAGAGAACTGGTCTGAGGAACGGGGCGAGTTAAAACACTCCAGAAGTAGGGGGGGTTCCATGGTTCCAATGATGGTTCCTGGGAACTTGTATCTACTAGCTTGTGTTTAGCAAGGTTGCAGTGGCACTATAAAAAAGTGCTGGATCACAACAGAATGAGTTGGTGAGTTTCATTATCAGGGACACTATAGACCTGGGGTCTCCAACCCTGGTCCTAGAGAACCACTGTTGGTGCAGTTTTTTGTGCCAACCAAGCAGTAACACACCTGAATCTACCAATTCAACCAAATCTACCAAAGGTTGTAGTGGTTGATTAGTAGAATCAGGCCCATTGGTCCAGGACCAGGATAGCCCACCCCTGCTGTAGACTCTTCTCATCTACAAATAATGTGAATCCAGTAGTTCTAGACCAGGGGTCACCAACCCTGGTCCTGGAGAGCTACTTTGGTCACAGGTTTTTGTTTCACTAGAGACCTTCATTAGTAGAATCAGGTGTGTTACTGTCTGGTTGAAACAAAAACCTGGACCCACAGTAGCCCTCACGGACCAGGATTGGTGAACCCTGTTCAACCATTAGAACCCTTGCTAACCACCTTCATTGGTAGAATCAGGTGTGTAACTGCTTTGTTGGAACAAAAACCTGGACACACAGTTGTTCTAGGACCAGGACTATAGTGTCCTAATAATGCAGAATCTCTAAATTGGGACCAGCTACTGATTATGTTGTGATCCAGCACCTTTTTCCTAGTGTCACTGAAACCTTGCTGTACCCAAACTAGTATAAGTCCTGAACCACCACTGGATCCATGTGAGCACCCCCTCCTTCTAGGGTACTTCAACTTGACCTGTTTCTTGGAACATTTCTCTGGTCCAGGGTTTCTTACCCCTGCTAAAGACCCAAATATATACCTGAAAGTGCTATTTTCATAACAGGGCCCCTTCAAACTACGAGTTACACTGCATTTAACTCAACAGGGAAAGACAGAGCCGAAAAAAATGTTTGACAAAATGAAGAAAATGTAGTGATTTATCGTGGAAAAGCACGACAAGTCGAGCTTTTCACTTTAATTGAAATGTTTATGGCCGAGAAAGCGGGGTGGAAAACTGAAACTAAAAACAGCTGAGGCAGCACTAAAGACTTTTAACTATACCTCCACCGCAAACACTCGTCCTCGTCATGGCAAGAGACGGAGGCGGGAGCAAGAAAAAAGGGGAATGCCAGTGGACCCACAGGCCCCCCTCCCATCCCCCGTCCCCCCCCCGGCTTCAAGACCACAAACCCTTGAGCCTGGCGGACCACAGAGGCCCCACCCTGGGATCCTGTAATCGGGGCTCGAGCTAGCCCCAGCGCCGCGTGGTTTCCCTGCGGCGTGCTCGACGCCAGACGGCCAGATGGAAACGGGCTCGCCGCCCACAGAGCCCGGGCCACTGCAGGCTATGCTAACCGCTAACGGGCCCTGGGACGCTAAATATACGGCTGGTAATGACAGGGTAGTGGAAACAAAAATCCTGCCGACTAGAATTACAAATATGCAGCACAGTGAAATGAAGAAATGGGAGTTTCGTTCGTCAGCTTTCTTTTTTTTAAGAAAACTAGAATGTTCTTTTCCATTATTAGTTAAAGGTCCTATATTCTTACTGTTTGTCTCATTAATATTCGTAAACCTCTCCTCTGATTGGCTGTGTATAGGAGCTCTTTTTAAGGTAAATCTCAGATTAAAGCCTTTGTACATTTCTCTGTGGATTAGGGCTGCAACTATAGTCTGGTAATCCATAAATGATCTTGTTCATGAAGTATCAATCACTTTTTCCAAAAGATGAAAATTGAACCTAAAATCCCAACAATTCACAACTCAATAATCATCAGTTTGCTATTGTAGGAGACTAAAGAAACCAGGAAATAATCAGATTTGTGAACAGAAATTGTGGGATTTTTTTTACTTTAAAATGACTCAATTGATTATTTTGGGTAATAGTTGGCACGTTTAGTGAGGCTAGAGTGTTGAAACGTCTACTAGTCCTTATGATAGTCAAACAGAAAAACAGGCCCTTTAATATTCTGAATGATTCCACATTTGCAGCCTTTGTGGATCCACTCCTGCAGTTCAGACATCATTCCGCCTGCCTCGCCCTCCATCTGTGTCCGACTTGACATTTGTCACTCGCGCGCACGCCGAAATCATTTCAGCAAGGAGACTGACTGAGTATGTTGATGTCTCCTCGGACGGGTAATTTTTTCGCAAATCAAAAATAACAATAGGACCGAGCGAGTGGCGAGTGACTGACAGACGGAAAAAATATTCATAGCTCACTTTGTGTTCAGCCAGCGCTAAACACGGATTAGAATGCAGACGCACGGGGTCTTTTAATATTTTTGACTTTTTTGTGCACAGCAGAATGCTGATGATTTCATATATGTGTATATGTGTGTATATGTGTCTGTGTGTGTGTGTGTGTGTGTGTGCAGGAGGCCACCACCAGGACACCAAAGTACGTGTTAACATCAAAGTGAAAGACGTGAACGACAACGCCCCAGAGTTTGATGCCCAAGGTGAAGTCCTCATGTGTGAGACTGTCCCTCCGGGAAAGGTTCGTCATCGTTTTTTGCATTCAGGAAAACGTCGCCCACGCCGTTCGTTCGTGGCGTTTGATGTGTGTTCCTCTCTCTCTTTCCGTGCCCGCGCAGGTAATCGAAACCGTCAGCGCGGTGGACAAAGACGAGATGGCGCACCGACAGCACTTCACGTTCAGCCTCGCTCCGGAAGTCCTGCACAACCACAACTTCTCCCTCAAAGACAACAGAGGTGGACGTCCTTTCACATCACATTTTCATCTCTTCGCCTTGTTCTGCGTCTGAGCCCTTTTCCAGCGTTCTCCATTTCTCTCCATCTCTCTCTCTGCCTCTTTTCGCTCAGATTAGATCAAAGCATAACCAGATGGAGGCTTACAGTACCTTGTAGAAAGCAGCAGGTGCTCTCAAATCTCTTTCTCACACACACACGCACACACACGTGCACACGCGGGCGTGCACGAGTCCGGTGGGCTGCATTAATTGCTGTGGGGTCTCTGTCCATCTGTACGTATTTCATAGGGGGCCCGGCTGATTGAATTATGTTTCGCGAGTCATGGGCGCGAAAAAAAAAAAAAAGGAAAAGAAAGGAGGCAAGAGAAGGAGGGGATGTGGAGTGAAAGGTAGAAGTAACTAAATCAAGGGCCTGTTTCTTTAAACACACACACACACACACACACACGACCTGCAGCTGTGTACAGTGTGTATTACTGAGAGAATATCACAGCTCAAAATGTCAATAAAAGCGCAGTTTATACAGACGTAACAGGCAGATACTGGGATACGGAGACAGACACAGCGTGCACACACACACACACACACACACACAGACAGCTGTCAGGGAGTAGCAGCGTTGGCAGGAGGCTGATAGCAACAGATGACAGTGACATCAGTATCAGACAGAGACGAGCTGGGAATTACCTCCTCGCTCTCGGGGTGAAAAAGTTTTAATGAGCCCTTCTGAGTTTTTTTTTTTAAACTGACAATTGATTATACCCCTCCCCCCCCCCCCTTAGAGCCGGGGTGACGTCTGCTTTCGCTCGAGCACTTTTTTAGTTATTTTATTTTTTTTAATCGAGCTCTATAAATAAATAGGATCATTGGTTTTACTCAAAGTGGGAGCGGGAGGAGAAATTCTTGTCAAATGTGGATACGCAGGTTGTGCCTCATCTCAAACCTGCAACACGGTGAAATCACGTTATAGATGGAAATAAATATAAACCCTGTGGAACTGGATGAAGATGCTCTTAAGGCTGGATGATATTATACGTATCCTATCCTAATGATCTCGAGATTTACAGATGATTTTCTTTCAAATATTTGGGGTATTTTATACTTAATGACCTATGTTTAATACATAAATGCAGAGGTGGCAGCTATAGCTAGAACACATCATTAACCTCATGGCATAATTGCTTATTGGGACTTTGTCAATTATGTCATGAGGCTAATAAAATATTAATATAAATTATTTCATATCAGTCGATAACAAGGAGTATTGATAATTTTTAATGACGACCAGGAGAAAACCATCATGAATATAATCACCTTACATTCAATTTGACCGTCTGTTTCAGATTCAATGATTGATCCGCTTTCCGTTATTTATTTATTTATTTTTTTACTCAAACTCAAATCTTGAGAGAAACCAATAATATAATATTGAACTAGAAAAGCACTCACCTTTATCATGATTATTATGACTCCCAGCCAAAGTGCCATCACTGTTAGGGTTAATCTGAAATAAATCTGCTATTCTGATAAGAAATCATATGCAACTTTGTGAGTTCAGTGTTGACGCTCATATGGAAATAAATGTCAAACTAAATATGTATTCAAGTTACAGCCTCAACAATTCATACCCAACCCAAGAATGGAACATCTCTTAGTGTCTTAGTGGTATCTCTATGTGCAAGTACTGAAGCGATGCAGGTGCCAGATCTCACCAGCAGGTGGCTTCAAACAATGGAGCCTGTATGAAGGTCCATTCTACTGCAATGTTCACAAACATCGGCAAATTCATAGTGATCCAGAAACTAGGATTTCCTCTAGATCATTACCATAATTCAATAAGATGTTCATTGTACCATTCCCAACATTAACTGAAAATTTTATGAAAATTCGGCCAAATGAGTTGAAGCCTTTTTATGTGTGATGTTTAGTGGTGTTGTATTGAAGCTCATAGACGAGGAATGGGATGTCTCTTAAATTCATATCTTCTCAAACTTTCCTAGTCGTCCTCATTGGCTTTTAAGCTTCTATGACCTGACCCCATGCTTTGATTGGCTTTTGCATGGTGTCAATAATAACAATAAATAACAAACAAAACTTTGAGACCATAGTTTTGTTTGTTATTTGTGCATAGAAACCAATGTCTGAACCGTTGTGTTGCTGTAAATAAGACCCCCACGTGTACCATTCATGCTACCGTGTATCTTAAGTGGTAAAATACCTGGGTTTTACTTTGGTCACCTATGTTTCGGAAAGCGTGGTCATGTGAGGCTAGTGTGGATAAGTTCTGACCTCAAACCCCATTGAACACCTTTGGGATAAAGCCAGGCCTTGGTTTAGGAGTGTGGTCCCATGAACACACTCCTAAACCTCTTGGAGAGCCTTCCCAGACAAGTTGAAGCGGCAAAGAGTGTGAATGTATATCTTGGTCAAGACAAATGAGCAAATACCTTTTGGAAATAGATAGGTTTTGGTATTTCCAGGCTCAATGACTACTCAACACCCTGTTTCCGTCCCTCTCCACAGACAGCACAGCCGGCATCTACGTGCTCCGCAAAGGATTCAGCCGCCTGACGCAGGACGTTTACTACCTCCCCATCGAGATCAACGACAACGGCTTCCCGGCGCTGAGCAGCACCAACACCCTGACCATCCGGGTGTGCTCCTGCGACAGCAAGGACACCATCCTGTCCTGCAACGTGGAGCCCTACGTCCTGCCCGCCGGCCTGAGCACGGGGGCGCTGATCGCCATCCTGGCCTGCATCGTCATCCTGCTGGGTAAGGGGAAAATTGGAGATTTGTTTGGTCATGTAGACCAAAAAAAAAATGGGATTACCCAGGTTTACTGTAGCGTCTACATGGAAATTCCGATTGGTTTAAGATTATCTGGGGAGAACGAGTCTTTGAACCCACGTCTGTCAAGACGCGGTCACAATAATTTCCGATATTTGCTTTGGAGTCTGGTGACACATGGTGCACGGCAGCGTTTGAGCTGCTGTTGAGATTAGAGCTGCAGGTCTACTCTTAAAATAAATCCTTGCATAATCATTTAATGTGGGCGGATTATTGTGTGTGTTGCAGTTTTTTGTGTGTATGTTTTATTTGATGCTCGGTGTGTGTGTGTGTGTGTCGGTTCCTCTGCCCACTACATAACCCACAATGCAGCTGTTTTCCTTTTTCTTCAGTATAGTATTGTGTTCTCACAGTTGGAGTTTACACACAACTCACATTTCTTTTAAGCCTGCCATGTTGATAACCACCTGTAATTAAAATGTTTGTGAAGCACAATACATTACAGTATTAATTAATCTGTCCGAGGTCTAATTACAGTATTTCCCACAGTGCTCACTAATTATCTAATGCTCACTGTTCTCCTTTTTTCTGCTCAGAGATAGCATGAGGATACTTATGTAACCCGCTAAATTCAGAGCAATGTTTTAATTGTGTGTCTACGTTCCTCTCTTGGCAGCCATCGTGGTGCTGTTTGTTGCTCTGAGGCGCCAGAAGAAGGAGCCGTTGATACTCTTTGAGGAGGAGGACATCAGGGAGAACATCATCACGTATGACGACGAGGGCGGCGGCGAGGAGGACACGGAGGCTTTCGACATCGCTACGCTGCAGGTATGACGCGGTGCGGGTGGGATTTAACACTCGATTTTCCCATTTTTTATGTTTTATGTAGGCAAATCTGAGGTGGAACCCAAGAAAACCCAGATTTAGTGGGCGGTCCTATGTCACATGACCACACCCCTGAAAATCGGGTCACATGACCACACCCCTGATGCATAAGAATACATAAAACCACCTGATCTGGGTTTAACCCCTGTAGACACCCCCCCCCCTTTTTCAGCTTTATTTGCGAAAATGGTCCACCTAAGTTCTAAGTAGCACAGTTCCCACATGTCACATGTCGTTCTAAAGTCTTAGCTATTGGCTATCAGGTTTGGATGGTCCAGTGGGTCTCACTGCTGTTCATCAAACTGGTCGAACTTTCCGAGTCATCCTTTTTGGATTTCAGGCTTTGATTTCCTGACCCCATGCTTCGATTGGCCTGTGCAACTTTAACCATAATTGTTGTATTATTTGTGCATAGAAATGTCTGAAGCGTCGTGTTGCTATGAATGACAACCCCATGTACCATTCATGGTACCGTGTATCTCAAGAGGTTAAATACATTGGTTTTACTTTGGTTTCCTGTGATTCAGGAGGTGTGGTCATGTGACTTTGGTTTTACATGAAACCAAGCATAGGACCAACTACTTTGGGGATTATATACCTGGGTTTTATTTTGGTTTCCTATGTTTTGGAAGGTGTGGTCATGTAAAATGGTTTTCTTGCATTAGTCTCAGAACTGAACAAGCCTCTTGGATGAGACACAAAATGTCCAGTTGCTATTTTCTACAACTTTACGAGAACAGGAAGAACTGGAAACTCATAGATAGCAGAGTTTTTATTTGCTTTTCTTTGACTGTGTAACTATGACTGAGATTGTCTTCAACCGGTTCTCTCTTTCCTCGCCAATCTAGAACCCGGATGGTGCCAATGGTTTCCTGCCAAGGAAGGACATCAAACCCGAGCTCCAGTACCCCCTCAGGCCCGGCCTGGGCCGCCCGGCGGCCAACAGCGTGGACGTGGACGACTTCATCAAGACCCGGATCGCCGAGGCCTACAGCGACCCGACCGCGCCGCCCTACGACTCCATCCAGATCTACGGCTACGAGGGCAGGGGGTCGCTGGCCGGGTCGCTGAGCTCCCTCGAGTCCGTGACCACGGAGTCCGACTTGGATTATGACTATCTGCAGAGTTGGGGGCCGAGGTTTAAGAAGCTGGCCGATTTGTACGGGACCAAAGACTGCCTCGACGACGGCGACGACGGCGAAGACTCTTAACAGCGGTCTTAACATGTAGACGCCCCCCCCACAACCCCAACCCGATTTGCCGATATCTTCGATATCCGCGAGGATTTTGTTGAGTCCTGGTTACCGATCAGTTCATGCCAATCCGTCAAAAAGAATAAAACAAAGAAAAAAAAAACGCTAACAGCTCTCCCGTCTCGGCGCCTTCTTCGTCCTCCAAGACAATTTCTTAACGAACGCTTGGACTCAAACTGCTCCCAGTTAATCAGCCCCTTTCCCGCCAAAATAAAAGTCACCCCCCAACCCCCCCTAACCTCTCCACACTTTCTTTCTACAGACTTGAGCATTGCAGGGCTGGGAAATCTGTTATGTTACCAGTGTCTGTTTGGAAGTGAAATGTTGCTGTACGATCAAGACGACTCACTTATAGCAAACTGTTTAGTTCATTAGAGGTTCTAGCTACTTTTTTTTTTTGTGGACTGGATTCACGAAACACGATGGTTCCCCCGAGAGAGAGAGATTTTTTTTTTTTTGATTCCCCGTTAAACAGGTTTTTAGTCGTTCTCTCTCTCTTTTTGTCGGCGTTTGTACGTGGAAAAGACACACGGGGAAGAGGTACGAGCGAGATTCGAAACAGGAAGTTGGATCCAGAAACCGCCTGATGTGGATGGAAGAGACTGGTAGCGGAACGAAAAACGCTTTATTATTTTTTGGTTTTGGTCCTTTATTTTAATTTTTTTTTTTGCTGTCGTGTGTGTGCAGGATTCAGCAGGTACTGTGTGTTTGTATTTTTTTTTTAATATTTTTGCTTTTATTATTTTTTCGCCGGCGTGACAGACTCTGGGTTGTTGATACCCTGAAGACGCCGGTGGTGTCTTCAGAGTATGGTGGCCTTATAATAAATAAACAACAACTCCAGGGGAGGACGCACACACACACACACACACACACACACACACACACTACGAGAATAACGACGTGACGTTAGAGACCGCTAGCTACGTAGCTTCCCACAGACAAAGAGACGGGACGGGGGGAAAAACTGAGTATCTGTGAAAATTCTACTCGAATATCCAGTTTTTTGGGGTTTTTCTACTCCCGAAATACAAAAAAACACAAAAAACAACAAAAAAAGCTGTGGATGATTCTGTTTTTTCATTCTTCACTGCAGAGAAGACCTGAAAAAGTAAAGCTGCCCCCCCCGTGTGTCCACCCCCTCCCATTCACAGTCACCTCCCATCCACCAATGAGCGATCACTTCCTCATTCAAGACTCCACCCCCAGAGTTTATAATAAAAAAACCTGTGAGCTCTAAAAATCGCCTTAAAACTTATAAATAAAAAAACGGACACTCTTGCAAACGCAGTGCATTCTCGTATTATTTTATTTTTTTGTCCCCCCCCTAACTTGAAAACGTATATCCGGAAACAGCAAACCTACTCTCCGTGTTGAAGTGTGTGCAGAGCGACGTGCAGACGTGTGATACTCCATCGTTTCCTGAAGGATCCGTTTCCTAAATAAAACGCCGTGTTTTTCTGCCACAAACCAGAAAAATCCTTTTTTTGAGCGTGCGGGTTCTTCTTCAATTTTTATTTTATTTTATTTTATTTTAATTATTATATTATTATGATTATTATTATTGTTGTTTTTTTTATTAATATTATTATCATTATTACGACAATAATTGCTCTTCCTTTTGGCTGCGGCTGCACAGGAACAAATTCATGTTTAACTCTTTGCCGTTTTTTTGTCGTTTAGAACTTCGTCTTCTGGAAAAGATTTTTAGTTTTTACCGTCAAAAAGTTAAACATCAGCTTTGTTTTTCTGCCTGTGTGCGTACAACCTCTCATTTCCTTTCATTTGGTTTCTCTCTCTCTTTCTTTCTTTTGTTTTTTGGTTCATTACCTGGCGTTTATTTGTTCCTTCTCCCTGGTCAAGAGGAATACTAGCAATCTGTGTTTGTTGCAGTGAGAGAACGCCTCGTTTTTATTCTCTGTCAAGTTTTATGGTACCGATTTGTACAATTTTAAAAGTTCTTATTTTAGTATACATGCAGAATATTCCAGTATTACAACGAAAAAAAAAAAAAAACATGTTAAGAAGATTAAAAAAAAATGTTACAGCATCACACTTATATTT
The DNA here is from genome assembly GCA_036785175.1 of Eupleurogrammus muticus. Taxonomy (NCBI): domain Eukaryota; kingdom Metazoa; phylum Chordata; class Actinopteri; order Scombriformes; family Trichiuridae; genus Eupleurogrammus; species Eupleurogrammus muticus. Next base: position 3,998,240 of record JAYKQN010000029.1, read on the forward strand.
TCTGAACATTGTACTGTTGCTTTACTATGTGCTTCAATCTCCGAAGCGAAAAAAAAACTAAAAAAACAACAAAAAAACTTTGAAATAAATGCTCTTTTTATAAAATGATATTGAATTGTGTTGCAGTAAACTTTTTTTTTTTTCCTAATTGCCCCCCCCCCCCCCTCTGCCTCTAATTCAGCTTGAATGACAAGGCTGGAATTTATTCACCCGCATGGCGTGGAAATGTCATGTGTGTGCAAAACGCAAACAGCCGGCGTGCAACACACACACACACACACACACACACACACACACACACACACACACACACACACACACACAGATTTGATTAACTTGTTCCTAGGGGAGCAGCATGGAGGAAAAGGTCGTGCTGAACTTTGGAACAAAACAGGTGACACAGAAAGCGACGAGAGAGTGAGACGACACGAAGGAAAAGAAAGAAAGAAAGAGGGAGGGGGGGTTCGGGATCAGAAAGAGAGAAGAAGAAGAACGGGGGGGGAGGGAAGAAAAGCTTCCTGCAGACGCTGTTCCCGTTTTTATTACTTATCTGGCCTGGAAACTGATGTGGATATATCCAACATTTCTATGCTGCAAAAAAGCATAGAAAAAAAAGCAAAATTTTCAATGAAATCAATGTTTTTAAGTTGAGCAATTACACTAAATAGTTTAAGTTTTGATTGTGAGTTTGCTCAAATCTGAATTCTGATTCTTGTCAATGCAACACTGAGTTTCACTAACTTATACTAAACAAAACAAGCATTTCTCTCAGATATTGTGTCTAAATGTGTGATCCTGCTTCTCCTCCTCCACCTCTCAGGTGTTTCATATCTAGATGCTGATTGGACAGCTTGATCATCCACAGGTGTCCCTAGAATGGTCTCTATAAACCAGTCAGGATGTGGCGTGACCTCTGTTTGCCTCCTGCAAGGCCTGATCAGTGCAGTGTGGATCAGTCGGTGCATTGTGGGATGCAAGGTTCAAAACACAGTACATTTTACACCAAAATAAGAGTTAGAACTATTGTCCCTTATATTAAACCACAAAAACATAAAAATGCTGCTCCCTGCTTGGCTCATAAACTTCTTATTTCCCTCTAATAATGGATTAATCATCGAATCAATGAGTCATTTAACAGACACTAAATCAAGATTCATGTACACTGGTCACATTCAGCTTTTCCCTCCTGGTCAATATTAAAAATGAGATAATTAAAAATCATCATTATTCACTGATGTGAAGTATTTCCCTTCAATATGTTGTGGGGGGAAAAATATATTGGAATAAAAGGAAAGAAAAATAATTAGGAAGCATCTTGCTGCACAGCTGGTTCTGCCCTGCAGACTTTTTATTAACATTTGTTTTTTTTTCATCTGCTAACAGTAAAATGAAGTGCACGGAACAGTTATTTAAAGTGACACCACTTTAACACGTTTTCACCTTATGCATTTCAAAATGTGACTTTTTAACTGCATCAAACACAGTTTTTCTGCATAAGAATAAAGTCAGACATTTGCCTTTTTAGAACTCTGCTGTTACCGACACTGCACGAGCTGATTGTTCATTACACGATTCACCTGGACAAACACCTGTGGTTAATTGTTCTCACCTGAAGCTGCAGCTTCATAAGGATCACAGTTCTGGTTAATGAGATTGTAGAATAATGTGAGTGATTTATGACTTTGAAAGTATGACTTTGATAATTCTATATGCTTTTTTTGCAGGGTATATGAGCTATTTTGCAGTTTGTTTGTGTGGATAAAAATGGGTTTTAGCAATTTAGCAGATTTAGGGGAAAACAATCAAGAAAAGTGACATTTTGATTTGCAAAATTTTGTATAAAGAGGAACATGTCAGATGTGTTTGTCAGATATATGGCTTATATTCTACACTTATTAAATATGTCAAATTTATCATTTGACATTTTGTGCCAAAACCTCCCATTAAAAATCAGGATATTTGTTTTTTTTGTAAAAAAAATTGTACAATTTTTTTTTTTTTTAAATGACAAGAAACCAACAGAAACACAAAATTAACATTTTAAACACATTTTTTACATTAATTTTTTTTTGACTTTCTAATCTTGCACAAACATGATTTGATGATTCAATAATTGCGCTATGCTAACGTCGTTTTCATGCATTAGCCACGTTACCCCCCCGTCGTTTTCTCTCTTTCCTCTGCTTCGTGCCGTGATCGAGCACTGTCGCCTTCTTCTCCTCTTTCAAAACTCCACTTCCTTTTTTCCTTTTTCCCATTTTTTTTCTCAAATGCAAAGAAGAGACGCGGCGCTCTGATAAATTTTCCTCGACGTCGCCGACGATCAATCGTCTCCCCCAGAATCAGAACTTTAAATTAAAGGTGGAGATCAAGAGGCGAAGAGACGGAAAAAGGAGGAGGTGGGGGGAGGTGAACTCCTGCACCTGACTGAACCTTTTTTATTCTTACTTTTTTTTTTTTTTGCTGCGTCCCACTGGGAGCAGGAGAGAAGTGACAGGAAACCAAAGGAGAATCAATCAGCAGAAAGCAGGAGGACAAGTAAACTATTGCGTGGCAGCTGGAGGTGACAGCGTGGAAGAGGAGGAGGAACGAGGAGGAGAAGAGAGGAGAGGAGAGGAGGAAGGAGGAGGTGAACTTTTGCACCTGTTTATGCAAACTCCACATCTCCAGCTGGGAGGGAGACATGTCAATGCAAGGGCATCATGGGACGCTGTTTGAGGAAAGTTAAAAAATGAAAAAAGAGAGAGAAGGTTGCACGAAGTATCAGCCAAATAAGACCTGAAACAGATGGTTGGTGCACCAAGGTTACACACTGCAAACAAATGCATTCACATTAAATTTAACTTCATTTTTTTTCCCAATTTTAGTCAATTTGACCAATGATTTGACTAAAAGAACTTGATCAGATGAATTCTCTTAATGAAATTAAGGTGAATTATCTGCCAATAGGATAAGATAATTCTACTCAATATTGGACTAATTGTACGATACATAACATGTTCACTTCTTAAGATTGTAGTTTATTACTATGAAAGTCCAAGAAAGTACAAAAGAGAATGTTGAATCGGGTATCAGCCAAATAAGATATGAAACAGATGGTTGGTGCACCAAGGTTACACACTGCAAACAAATGCGGAGAATTATCTCAGTCCATTCACATTAAATTTAACCTATTTATTTTTTACAAATTTTTATTTTTTCTCCAATTTTAGTCAATTTCACCAATGATTTGACTAAACTCAAGAAAAAAAAAGAACTTGATCAGATGAATTCTCTTGATGGTGCCGTTTTATCTCCAATTCTCAGAAAAAATGAAAATAATTTTGGACTTCACTTCTTAAGACTTAGTATATTACTATGAAAGTCCAAGTACAAAAGAGAATGTTGAATTGGGTATTGACCAATTATGATCTTATTTAGGCAGGTAATCACATATTATAATTAAATGAATTATGACTATGCTGTAATTTAAGATTAAATCCTGCAAAAACCCTGCAAAAAAAAACTAAAAAAAAAACTCATCAGGTGAACATGTCTTGTATTTGGAACATTTAGCCCAACAATGAGTAGAATTATCTTATTTCAATGTCATTATTTTAATATCATTATTTCACGTTTTTTCTCAAATTTATTCAATTTAATTTCTTACTAAACTTAGACCAAATTGAGCCAAATTGAGTAAAAAAAGAAGCTATTTCAAATATCTTAATCCTGTTTTGTCTCATAATATGGACTTTCTATCTCATTATTCTGACTTTGAAATCTTTGACAAACAAGTACAATAAGCTAAAATGCTAATTACCATTACCGTTACTATTCCAATATAATTCTACCCAGTATTTGACTAGTTTTACAATTAGTATTATTCAATGCAAATTATTTTGACTTGTTAACTTTCATTTGTTGCAGTGTATTAGTTAGAAAGACCAAGATGGATCTTATCCGTAGAAATTAATAATAATTGTAATCACGTCTGGTACATCCATTAATAGTAAAACAGCACAAATAGGAACAGGGGGGCATAATTGTCTGTATTTTTCTTCCTTGGATGGTTGTACAGCGTCTGTATGTGCTGCATCTTCTTCTGGAACGTTCACATTCATGTCAGAAATGTGCCTCGCGTCGTTTTTTTTCAGCGATCTGAGGCTCACGCTGCGTTTGCTGCAGCGCTCAGGACAACATGCTGCTGCTTTGTCATTCGCTCAGTGAGTCCGGTGTGTGTGTGTGTGTGTGTGTGTTTGCCATATTTTGCTTCTGCCTCCGTGACCGACAGTTTCTTTTTTCTTTTTTGCACCGTGAGGCGGCGCCTCCTCTCGATCTGTATTCCTGTCTGCGCTTGTGTTCCTGTGAAATGTCATCAGTCACAGGCCGAGCACCGTTCCGACTCAAAGTCTGCGCCCCCCCCCGCCCCAGTGGCAAAGTCCACCAAAGCACCACGAGCACTCCTGCTCCGCCACTTTTTGTTTTGTTGAAAATACAGCTGCAGCTACAACGTGGTGCATCTCATTGTCAGTCAGAATACTTCTTTCTTCTGGAGAGTTTTGAGTTCTGAGATCATTGCCACAGTGACGAATGACACTGTACGGTGTGGAGCATCGTCACCAGAACCAGACTCTGCTGCTGGTGATGCCAAGAACGAGGCGGTTCACACTGCAAGTGGTTGAACTTCTGGGAGTTTTCACTAAAGAGATGAACTCTGTAGTAGTGCATCACTTCGATTACGAGTACTAGACTATTACGAGTCTAAATGCATATTACTAGTCTACTATAAGTCTACTTGCATGTTTTAGACTACTAGTACTAGTGTACTTGCATGCTTCAGACTACTAGTACTAGTGTACTTGCATGCTTCAGACTACAAGTACTAGTTTACTATAAGTCTACTTACAAGCTCGAGACTACTATTACTAGTGTACTTGCATGCTTCAGACAACAAGTACAAGTCTACTATAAGTCTACTTGCATACTTGAGACTACTAGTACTAGTCTACTTGCATGCTCCAGACTAATAGTACCAGTGTACTTGCATGCTCTAGACTATTAGTACTAGTCTACTTGCATGCTTCAGACTATAAGTACTAGTCTACTATAAGTCTACTTGCATGCTCGAGACTACTAGTACTAGTCTACTTGCATGCTTTAGACTATTAGTACTAGTCTACTTGCACGCTCTAGACTATTAGTACCAGTGTACCTGCATGCTCGAGACTACTAGTACTAGTGTACTTGCATGCTCTAAACTACAAGTACTAGTGTACTTGCATGCTCAAGACCACTAGTACTAGTGTACTTGCATGCTCTAAACTACTAGTACTAGTGTACTTGCATGCTCTAAACTACTAGTACTAGTGCACTTGCATGCTTCAGACTACTAGTACTAGTGTACTTGCATGCTCTAAACTACTAGTACTAGTGTACTTGCATGCTCTAAACTACTAGTACTAGTGTACTTGCATGCTCAAGACCACTAGTACTAGTGTACTTGCATGCTCAAGACCACTAGTACTAGTGTACTTGCATGCTTCAGACTACTAGTACTAGTGTACTTGCATGCTTCAGACAACAAGTACTAGTCTATTTGCAAGCTTCAGACTACAAGTACTAGTCTACTATTAGTCTACTTGCACGCTCTAGACTACTAGTACTAGTGTACTTGCATGCTTTAGACTATTAGTACTAGTGTACTTGTGTGTTTTAGACTACTAGTACTAGTCTACTTGCATGCTTCAGACTCAGGTATGAGTCTACTATGAGTCAATCACACCACTAGTTTGGTTATTTTTTGCACCAGGCAATAAACTTGTAAATATGGACATATAGACTCCATATGGTCCTCGTGGTCTATGGTCATCTCTGTTTGGAGGTTTCAGTTGTCTGATTTAGTGAACACCAATGAAATTGCACCAAGCGAAGTGCAATTGGTTTGAATGAACCCTCGTGCACTAACTGCTGTTGGTGTGAAAGCACACTTAGAATACTAGTACCACAGTGCCAGTCTACTACAAGTACTTGCACACTAAAAGTATGCAAGTCTATTTGCATACTTTAGACTTTTTACAGAGTAAAATTACCAGTGTTAGCATAACACTTAAAGTGTTAATTTGAACACTACTAGTGTTAAATAGCTAACTAATTAACTCTTTAAATAGTATATTAACACCCTTATTACACCAGACTACTAACTAGCATACTCCATTGAGAGATGCACTTTGTCTCGTCTTGGTTTTGAGGTGTATTTCTTTGTCTCTAACTTCGCTCACGTGTTACAGATCTCCCTGCATGTGTCTGTATCACAGCTACAGATTCCACAGTTCCTATAGTCATTTCCTTATTTGGAGTGAAGGTAAAGAATGTATGTGTGTCCTGCAAGGGTAGGAGGTGTCTATATGTTGTGTCCGAAAAAGGGACATATATGGTAAGGTTTACTCTGAATGACGACGTGGTTCTGTCCACGTAAGAGTTGTGAGCTTTATAAACTGCTCCCAAACAGAGCGAGGGGGGATTCTTCTCTGACCTCTGCATATCATCTCCCTAGAGGGTTCTCTCTGCCTGAAGCAGGGGCCTAATTCGACTGGAAAAATCCTGGACTGTCTGCAGCAGTTCTTTTGTGATGCTTAACTTTCAATAAATTCCTTGAAAATGCATCAGCAGTGTTTCTGAAGATCTTCACTCTTTGACTCGGGTAGATTATTCAACAATAAATTGGCGTCACGAACAGGATTTGGAAATTGGCGCTGAAGGAGGGAGACACTCGGACTGCTAGCCGGGAGGGAGGCACACAGCAGTACTGGCCAGCTGCAACATCTTTTCAGAAGTAAGTCTGGGGATGTGTGTGTGTTTTCGTCCGCTGTGGCTGGTAGGACTGATGGTGATTTTTTCTCTAGCGTCAACCAAATTCAAAGAAATTGTGTTTGAGTCAGGAGTGAATTTTCAGTAAACTGTTCTAAATTAAGGAGAGAGAGCCTTGATTGGCAAGATCCTAATGCTTGTTTAATGAATGATTGGTAATAAACATGCATAGGAAAATTATACTTGAACTTGAACCAGCCCTAACACAGTGTTACCTTAAACACTAGAGGGGTTTCGCTCTGACAGCTTCCTATATAAGTGTGCGAAGTCCTGATCTGAAGCTGTTTTGGGGCTATCAAAGAGATCTGAATCTCAAGTTTTTAGCACACAACACCCGTAAGGGTGTCGCTCTGACAGCTTCCTATATAAGTGTGCGACGTCCTGATCTGAAGCTGTTTGGGGCTATCAAAGAGATCTGAATCTCAAGTTTTTAGCACACAACACCCGTAAGGGTGTCGCTCTGACAGCTTCCTATATAAGTGTGCGACGTCCTGGTCTGAAGCTGTTTTGGGGTAATAAAAGAGACAAAGGAATCTCAAGTTTTGTTTCAGCACACACAACCTGGCAAAAAGTGTCGTTCAAGTTTAGGTGACCAGTTCGAGCCGTCTTGACATAACATGTCAAGGGTGGTAGAACATAGTCACGCATAAATTTGACAAAATTGACACTGAGATTTATGTGTGCAGTTTGGTGGTTTGCCATGGTTGAGCAAAGTGTTACAGTATTTTTAAGTCACACATAAGTTTGGGCATCTATAGCGTGTGCAGTCCTGATATTGGAAGACCTAGGCACAAAACGGGGGAAAGTTTATAAAGTCACACGAATAAATTTAGAGATTTGACACATTGCAAGATTGGTATCTGATCAATATCAAAATCTAGCTAATGCTGTTGTGGAAGAGTGTAAAAATACCGGTAAAGCTTGAATTGTGTATTCAAGCAAAGAAGAACTGAGCTCATATAAAAAAAAAAAAAAAAAAAAAAAAAGAGGAGAAAAAGGAACTGAATCAGGAATCGCAAGGTATTTGGTAGATTGGAATATTGTGGGATTTAATTTGATTCAGAAGTTAAAGGAATAAAGGTTTATCATTTTTATTATTTTTTTGAGTAATTTATATATATATATAGTTTTGTTTAAAAGTGCGCACATAGAAAAACAAAAGAGGAAGGGAAAAAAAACTAGAATAAAAATCGAAATAGATAAGATATAGAAATTAGTCGAATTAAAGATACAGGCCATCTGTTGAGTAATAAAAAATAGACTAGTAATAGCAATAATAATAATAATAGTAATAAAAAGGAGTGGTTGATGAGAGAATGTGAGAAATGAGTGGTTTAACACTAGGATTAATTGATTGACCGACTGACCGACCGACCGACCGATCGATCGACCGATCGATCGACCGATTGGTTGGTTGATTGATTGATTGATTGATTGATTGGTTGATTGATTGATTGATTGACTGATTGCCTGATTGATTGATTGATTGATTGGCTGATTGATTGATTGATTGATTGACCGATTGATTGACCGATTGTTCAGAACGGTGTCTGAGAAAAAAAAAAATCTTAGAAGACTGTGTGGGTCAAGGGTTGATATCTTACATTTTCACTCGCGTGTATAAATGGTAAAGAAATTAAGAGTCAATTTTCCCAGAGTGGCTATGGGGACGGGAGCGGCTAAGGCTACGACCCCTGTGGAGATTGTGGAAAAACACAATCCATTGATAAAAGGGATTGGTAAAATATCTAAAAAATGGGATAAAAGATGGGCAGAAATTGACCAGCCATGGCCACCAGAGGGCACGTTTGATCCTGAGGTAATTAAAACACTGCAAGTACTCATCGGAACATACAAGGCGGAGCAAAAGAAGGGCAAAAAAGGACAAAACAGGAAAGAAAAACGGGACACAGAACTGGCCGTGATGGAGCTGTTTGCCCAGGAAGGACAGAAGCTATTAAAGGTGGCAAAGGCTCGAATGGACAAGAACCTGGAAAGGAATCTGGAAGCGGCAAAATCAACAGAGAAACTCAAGATCCCTTTCTCACACATGACAGTTCTAGAACACCGGAATACCCGCCTCATTGCACACTTCAATATTTCAAGAATCCTACTAAGTCAGATCCGGATGGGTGGCTGAAGAACCAAAAAGAACAAGTTCAACTTAGTTCAGGATGTATAATCCTGGGCCCACAGGGGGCAGCAATGAAGATCAATAGAGACACTTATATTGACCAAGAACACCGAATTGAGGGAAGCATCCCTCACGTGACTTTGATGGTTGCTGAAGATTACGAGCAGAAGCATGTAGGGGCAATGATGGCAGAATCAGAGGAAGCCATTTTTGTAACGACAAAAGAAAACCCTATGGTCTGGACGAGTAAAGATCAGCGATTCATCAAAATTATGATCTCAGCGCAAGGAGTTGGCCAACCACAGGCTATACAAATGACAAATGAATCAATGCTACCGGCTGAGCCTGACAGAGACTACAAAGAAGAAATGCTAAAGCGAGTCCAAGAATGTTTGTGGTCTCGACACAGTACTGACATAGGACTTGTGAAGTCCGCACAACCAGTGAAAGTGGAACTCAGACCAGGGACTAAACCACCCTGGCGACCACAGTACCCGTTAAAGGAAGAAGCTATCCAAGGAATAGAATCACAGATAAAGGGGCTGTTACATGCAGGAGTCTTGGAGATAACCGAAAACCCCCAAAGCAACATGCCTTTGTTGCCAACGAAGAAACCTGATGATTCCTACCGTCTTGTGCACGACCTCAGAGCCATAAATGAGGTGGTAACTGATTTTCCAGCTGACGTGCCGGATCCACATACCCTGTTGGCTCAGATTCCACCTGAAGCCACCTGCTTCACTGTCTTAGATCTGTGTGGAGCTTTCTTCAGCGTTCCACTGAGTGAAGACAGCCAGGGACTCTTTGGATTTACATACAAGAGTCGATTTTACAGGTACACTCGATTGCCCATGGGATATAAACACAGCCCCCACATCTTCAACAAAGTATTGAAGGATGATTTGGAAGGGATTGGAGCACTGATGAACAGCACAGTCATTCATTATGTTGACGACATAATTATCTGTTCTGCTGACAAGGAGACATGCCACAAAGACTCAATCAAGCTGCTACAACTTCTAGCAGAAAAGGGACACAAAGTTTCACAGAAGAAACTTCAATACTGCCAGGAGCGGGTAGTATATTTGGGCCAGACAATAACTCAAGGACACCGCAGCATTTCAGATGCTCATTTGGAAGCCATAAGGAAAGCGCCAAGACCCAGAACAGTCAGAGAGATGATGAAGTTTCTGGGAATTGCAGGCTACAGTTCAGCATGGGTTGAAAATTACACCAAGATCACGGGACCTCTGAGGGCTATGATTAAGGAAACAGGAAGTGGCCAGCTACATTGTAATCTTACCTGGACACAGGAAGGCCACCTGGCATTTGAGACAATTTAACAAAAATTGCAAGAGGCCCCAGCGTTAGCGCTGCCTGACTATTCAAAGAACTTTGTGTTGTATGTTTCCCCATCTCCCGAGGGAAGACATGCCTGCGCCGTTCTTGCTCAACCTACTGGCACGGGGACATGCCCACAACCCGTTGCATATTACTCTACTGCCTATTCAGAGGTAGAGATGGGTTTTGCACCATGCTACAGAGCATTGGCAGGAGTTTATTTGATGTATGAAAAGGCGTCAGCTCTTACGATGGGCTACCCATTGACTATTGTGACCCACCACAGTCTAAGAAACCTTCTAAATCATGGCAAGTTCACTTTGACTGTGCCTAGGATTAGGGATTATCACAGACTGTTAGAACAAGAGGACATCACCTTGACTAGGTGTAACACAACTAATCCTGCTGACACTCTGCCAACCCCTGATGATGGGGAACAACATGATTGTGTAAGGGAGGCAGAGAAATATTCCAAGCTTAGGGCAGACCTAAGGGCTCTCCCACTCTGGGAGCCAGATTTGGAGTACTGGACTGATGGGTCCTGCTATAGGATAGGTGAGAAACTAAGTGCGGGATATGCCATTGTCAGAGCAGAAGGTTCTGATTTTGTAACGGAAAAAGCTGAAGCAGTTCCGCAGCCATGTTCTGCACAGCTGGCTGAGTTAATCGCTCTGACACAAGCTTGCCTAATGGCTGAGGGAAAACGTGTCACGATATATACAGATTCGGCTTATGCACATTCGGTTTGTCACCTTTTTGCTGCAGTGTGGAAGGGCCGTGGTTTTAAGAAGACTGACGGTTCTCCCATACAACATCATGCACAAATCATGAAATTGCTAAATGCTGTGATGAAACCTAAAGAAATTGCCATAGCTAAATGTGCAGCACATAAGTCGGATGCATCGCGTGTTACACAAGGCAACAATGCAGCAGATGAGGCCGCAAAGGTGGCCGCTGGTGCAGATAAAACAAGGAAGGTCCTTTTGGTGACACATGAAGTGCAATTGGAAGACAATGTCACTCTCAAAGACATATTGTTGATGCAAGATGGGGCTAATACAGTGGACAAACAATTGTGGGTGGCTAGGGGAGCTAGTCAAGATACCACAGGTTTGTGGAGAAACCATGAGGGATTGGTGGTGGCACCACCTGACCTGTTAGGTTTGCTGATACAGGAGGCTCATGGGCAAGCCCATGTAGCCAGGGGGGAAGTAAGGAGAAAAATCACAAAGGAATATGGATTTTGGGCACCGTATTTGCTAGAACAAATTGACCATGTTCTAGGAAGGTGTACTATATGTTTGAAGAATAACATCAGAAGAGGAGTATTAACTCCACCAGGACACATTCCGACACCAAATGGGCCCATGAAGGAACTGGTCATAGACTATGTGGACATGATTCGCCCTGTAGGAGGTAAGAGATACATGCTAGTAGTAGTTGACAGATTTAGTAGATGGGTCGAAGCATGTCCTACTAAACGAAAAGATGCTCAGTCAGTAGCTAAGTTTCTCTGCCGAGAATTCTTTCCGCGATGGGGCTTGCCAGATAGAATCTCATCAGATAATGGTAAAGAGTTTGTCGATAAAACAGTGAAACTGATTTTACAAAAGCTAGGGATTAAACAACGTCTAGGAGCTGTATACCATCCTCAAAGTCAGGGTATATGTGAAAGAATGAACGGAGTAATTAAAAATCGCCTCATTAAGATTTGCCAACATACGGGGCTTAATTGGGTTGAAGGTCTTCCGCTTGCGCTAATGGTCTGCAGATCTAGTGAGCTGCGTGAGCTACACATGACGCCTCATGAGCTGGCAACAGGCAGACGCATGCCCACACCTAGCTTACGTACCAGCGGGAAGGGCCCGAGTCTATCCCTGTTAGAAGACGATATGAAGGCTTATGTAAAGTACATGACTAACCTCCACCGGAGTATTTCTGTTTATGTCTCCCAAAAACAGGAACAGGAGGAAAAGGAGGAACGGGAGATAAAGAAAGTTGACACCATATTACCCGGGGACAAGGTGTTTGTGAAAGTCTTTCGGAGGAAGTGGTTCAACGCACGCAGAGAAGGGCCATTCGAAGTCGTCCGCAGCACTGGAACTGCGATTCAGATTAAAGGCTCGCCTACGTGGTTCCACTTCAATCACTGCGTCAAAGCACCACAGGACAGCGGAGAGGAGGAAGTGGTCCGCAGACAACGTCAAGATGCTAGGAACGAGCAGCAGCCACAGAGAGATACGGGAAGCGACCAAAGGGACTCCCAGGAGCAACATCAAGAGAAACCGATGGTCGATGACCTCAGCAACCAGGATGATGATAAAAGCAGTGATGATCAACCATCTACTCCAAATGGTGCCGGGAACCATGTCCAGGACCGTGAGCGATGTGAAAGGTTCGATACCATCGACTTCCAATACGCTCCAGGAGAACCAGAGTCAGAACCAGCTGATCCAGCCTCAGACCTTGCTGAGAGCCAGGAGAAATCTCCCATGGAAACTAGGGAGCCAGAAGTCTGTCTTCAGTCATCCAAACCAAGGAGCCCGAGGCCGGTTCGGAAGAGAGTCAAGCCGATTCGGTTCAAGGACTACAGTTAAAGGAGATATAGGGAGCTCAATCATACTCCCTTGCGCCTGCGCAGTGGGAGTCAAAAAGGACCTTGATCTGGCCACGTGGCAGAGAGAAGGAGCAGCTGTGGCCATAGCAGGAGAAATAGTAGAGGCCGCAGCCACATACACTCAACAGAGAAGACGCTTCCTAAACGAAGAGGAATGGAGAGTACGAAAAAGACAGCCTATCCAATTATGACCCGGAGCAGTATCTGGTTTTTGGACAAGGCGCAGGAAACATGGACAAAAGGACAAGGGACTGCTGAATCTGGATTTGAGAGACTCACTACAAGGAGGAGTGCCGGATGTTGGTGTGGGGTGTCACTTGGAGCTTTCTGAACCTACCATCTCAGTGGGGAACAGGCACAAAGGGGGGCTGTTGCTCTAGGCACGCTCGTCTCAAACCTGGTGAAGAAACCAACGATCCCTGAGACCCTAGGGGTGAAAGGGGGCAAAGGGTGACACTGCAGCCTTTATGTGGACCAGCGAGTGAAAGTGAGTCTCCACCATTCATATCCTCATCTGATACATCGTTCCAGCTGAGAAGGATGTCACCAGGACCGGGTGACAAGCAACCTACAAGATGTGTTTCCTCAAACAGAGATTGTACCTCTGTTTTCACACCATTTTCTCTATCTGTCTCTCTCCCCTCTATCTTCTATCTTTATGCCCGAGGCAGTGGTAAAGACTGACCTCCAACGGTAGGGTCAAGTGCTAGTAACTTCGACCCTCAGGTAAAGGTAAATCAAGCAACGAAGAGGACTGATCAACAGAGACATTCTTTCAGTTTGCTGGACATTGGACTATGGGAAGGAGATTCATAAGTGAATGTCCGTAGTGAAAATCAATGCTAATTCTAAATCGTAATGATTGTATTATATTATATTTTGGGACGATAACTAGCTACATTGAGTGGCTAAAACAGATCAGTATTGCATGCATCTGTTATTATTTTTATTCTAGTTATACTCTACACATGTATACGATTTGTAGCTTTTGTTGGGTGCCAGCCGAAGATGCACAAACGGTAAGAGGTGACGACCTTGTTTTGTGTTTTGAAGGTTGTAGAGGGATCACTGCTATTTCACTAAGTATGTTATCTATTATTATTTTGAGGGACTTAATTTGGTCATGAACTGCAAGGCTTAAACTAGTGTAAGCGTAAGCTCTTATCGTGACAATGTTTGTATTACTACTCAAGTTGACTGATTGTTTGCAGCTAAGGATAATTGGTCTAATGATATTGTTGTGTTTTTACTCATTATTACTCTTGATATGTATTCTGTGTTTATTCGGGGATATTTCTGTTTTGTGGAAGCCAAAAGGCTTCCAAGGGGGGAATATGAGGTGTATTTCTTTGTCTCTAACTTCGCTCACGTGTTACAGATCTCCCTGCATGTGTCTGTATCACAGCTACAGATTCCACAGTTCCTATAGTCATTTCCTTATTTGGAGTGAAGGTAAAGAATGTATGTGTGTCCTGCAAGGGTAGGAGGTGTCTATATGTTGTGTCCGAAAAAGGGACATATATGGTAAGGTTTACTCTGAATGACGACGTGGTTCTGTCCACGTAAGAGTTGTGAGCTTTATAAACTGCTCCCAAACAGAGCGAGGGGGGATTCTTCTCTGACCTCTGCATATCATCTCCCTAGAGGGTTCTCTCTGCCTGAAGCAGGGGCCTAATTCGACTGGAAAAATCCTGGACTGTCTGCAGCAGTTCTTTTGTGATGCTTAACTTTCAATAAATTCCTTGAAAATGCATCAGCAGTGTTTCTGAAGATCTTCACTCTTTGACTCGGGTAGATTATTCAACAATAGTTTCATGGTTAGTTTTTCTGGTTTATGTCCAGGCTGCGATCTCTGCTGTGTCTCTCCAGTTCACTTTTTATCATCGATCCGCTGTCTCTCTGACTTACTACACCCGTAAAATACTTTAAGGTCAGTGGTTCTTGTAAAGTTGGGGGCGAGGGACCGTTAATGCCTGGAAGGCCTGTGAAGATATGTTGACTGATTCGGCGACGTGTTTCTAGGAAACCACTCGCGCATCAAGGCCCGTTCAGCTGGCAAAGTGCAGTACGTGACACAC
This sequence comes from Eupleurogrammus muticus, assembly GCA_036785175.1. Classification (NCBI taxonomy): domain Eukaryota; kingdom Metazoa; phylum Chordata; class Actinopteri; order Scombriformes; family Trichiuridae; genus Eupleurogrammus; species Eupleurogrammus muticus. The sequence goes on from JAYKQN010000029.1 coordinate 4,013,259, forward strand.
CAGACACCCAGTTACGATACTACATGGGTGGTGTGCTGGCGAAGAAACCACTGTTTTACACATTACCAACTTCCTTAAAAGAATTGTCTTGTCTATGAAATGTTAGAAAAATGGGTAACACCACATTAAAGTTTTGACATTGTCCCAGATACTGAAATATCGAAACTTCCAATACCAGATATTCATGTTCTAGAATCAATTTTCATATTAAAATATATTGTAGTAATTTGGGGTTAATGTGTAGTACAATTCAACAGAAACTATAACTATACTAGTGTGTCGGTAGAAAGTTTTAGTTTTTAGTGTTTCTTGTAGAATAACTCTTCATAAAAAAAACAATAAGAACAAGTAGTCTGATGTCTGATATTAAATATGAAGCTATATATATATTTTTTTTTAGATTTTCCAAACACATTTGTGTTTCAAGTGTCATCAATAGCAGCCTGAATTTTAATTGGTGTTGGAACGACAAAGAGTAAAATATAGTTCAGAAGTGTGTATGCTCTTTGCAAGGGACACTTTATATCTATCAGTCCTTGTGAGGACATTTGTGCATTGTGAGGACATTTGTACATTGTGAGGACCTTTCTGCATTGTGAGGACCTTTCTGCATTGTGAGGACCTTTCTGCATTGTCCTTTCTGCATTGTGAGGACCCTTCTGCATTGTGAGGACCTTTCTGCATTGTGAGGACCTTTGCAGATCCTCAATGCTTCAAATGGCTTAGTAGGTTTGAGTATTCACACTTGAGGGCAATGTAAAAATTGAGCTCAGGTTAATTCACGTGTTTCCTTCTCTGGTGTTTCTGCTCCTCTGTGTTACCTCTTTTTTTTTCCTCACTCGTTGCCTATAAACCTCAACACCGTTTGATTATTCTCATCTTTCACACAACAAAGCGCTAAACACACATCGTTTGATCCCGATGAATAAAACACGCCGACTAAATTGTCAATTTTCCAAATGTAATGAAAAATACAAGTATGTGACAAATCGTTTCTCCCTGGGAGGACTAATTTCCATTTTGGGGTTGAATTCAACACTGTCATTTTTTTATTTATTTATTATTTTTTCCAAACCGATGCCCTTGTGCAATAAAACCTGGGGCGCTGCAGTGTTGCAGGAAGCAGCAGAAACGCATGATTCAGCAGCTTGAACAACACTTTTTAGCCTCAAAAATTATTTGTTTCCATCCTCCTCCATACTATCCTACATTCATACTTTCCAGCTAAGCCTACTGCCGACATGAGTGGGTTATGTTTTAGCCAAGGTGCTTTAAAAGGGCTATATTAGGATAAATAAATGACCTTTTTACTGCTTTTTCGCAGAAATAAGTTCTGTGGAGAAGATCCATCTTGGACTTTAAAATGAATTAATTGCAAAAACATTCAATTTTATCAATTTAAATTTTTTTGGACTTGGTACAACTAGTCCAATATGTGACATAAGTGACATCCCATTCCTAGTCGATGGAGTTTAACACCACGTAGGTGTTCATGGGAATTTTTGACCATTCTTCCAGAGGTGCATTTATGAGATCACACACTGATGTTGGATGAGAAGACCTACTCTACTACTTTAATTCATCCTAAAGGTGTTTTATCTAATCCTAGTCTACTGCAAGTCTACTTGCATGCTCTACATCACTAGTACTAGTCTACTACAAGTCTACTTGCATGCTTTACATCACTAGTACTAGTCTACTACAAGTCTACTTGCATGCTTTACATCACTAGTACTAGACTATTACAAGTCTACTTGCATGCTTTACATTTCTAGTACTAGTCTACTACTAGTCTACTACAAATCTACTTGCATGCTTTACATCAATAGTACTAGTCTACTACAAGTCAACTTGCATGCTTTACATTACTACTACAAGTGTACTTGCTTGCTTTACATTACTAGTACTAGTCTACTATGAGTCTACTTGCAAGCTTTAGGGCACATTTATATTTTGTCCACACCAGGCAATAAAATTTTAACCATGAACATATAGACATGAACTTGAATCCATCCCAAAGGAGTTCTATCTATGTATTTATGGGGTCGAGGCCCGTCTAGTTCATCCACAACAGACTCATCCAGGTTTTTATGGACCTTTATCTGTGCACTGGATGGTGCATTTGAATGGGTGAGCCAATCCTCTTTGGGAAAATATAGCGTATATCCGATCACCTCTACCCATGCTGACAGAATAATTCAGCGCTAACCACCGCTACTACAGCTGAGGGAAAAGGTCGCACGCCGCGTTTTGGATTTACTGAATTAACATGAGTAACGGCGGCAGCTCTGTTTACCTCCTCGTGTATCTGACACCAGTTCGTCTCTTATCTTTCTTCCTCCTCGAGTTCCCGCTGATTCCCCCCCCCCCCCCCCCCCCGCTCTTGTCTTTCCACTCTTTCATCCTTCTCTCTCTCTCTCTTTCTCTTTCTGCCTCTCGCCCCTCACTCAGATAATTACAGTTCATTCTGTGTCAGAGTGTAGGGGGATCCCAGGCTGGCTGAAGCCTGATTAGTTTTTAATCATGAAGTGGCACTTGAGTAAACAGGGAAATATTCTTCCTGTCACTCCAGAGACGTGTGTGTGTGTGTGTGTGTGTGTGTGTGTGTGTGTGTGTAGGCCTGAGGTTTGTGTACAGGCTGGATGGATGGATGTCCTTGGGTGCACCACAAACAGACAGACAGAAAGTTAATTAACCAGTCAGTCAGTCAGTCAGTCAGTCATGTAGTTACTCATTCGGTTTTGCCAGTGGATCAGTAAGTCGTTTAGATGCATGCGTTTTTTTTTTTTTGTATCAGCGGGACGTCCTTGAACGCACCGTGGACGAAAAAACTACAGCGAGCGTGCGCCTGCACGGTAAATTAACCCATCAGCCAGTCGGTAAATTAATTAGTGAAGGGAAGGAGGGCGGGGGGGGGGGGGGTAGTCATTTATTTAAGGAGTCAGCCAATCACGACTAATCCCGGTTAGATTCAGTTTGGCGGCTGAGAGCGATTCAGCGGCGTGAGACTTCCCATTCAACAGGCGCCGGATCGATAGAAAAACGAGGCAATAACAGTAATGTTGGCGCAGTGCATGCATCACACGGCACAAACTCATCACAAAGATGTCTGTAACGCTGCATCAATCTCCAATAATGTTCTCCACGTATGAAGACGCGCTCACGTGTGACCACACGTTCATTCATGTTAATGACATGAGGCGCAATCGTGGTGCATCAGGATTGTTTGATTGTTTAATGCAAAGCAAATGCAAAAGACTAACCAATTAATTGTCTACTATCACATTCATTGGCATCTATTTCTACTATTCTATGCTAAAACTCAATGGTTCTAGCTTCTCAAATCAGATAATTTTCTAGTCTTTTTAGTCTTCCACAGCGGATGATTTTAGCATTATGAACTGAACGATAAAAAAAAAAACACACACATTTGAGGTTGAAATCTGAGTGGATTCATCTGCTATTCTTTTATCGCAGGAATGTATAGGGTATTTATCCAAAGTAAAACGCAGATAAGGGTAAAAACTATAAGATTTGAAACCATTACAAGGATTAAATGAGCTGCTCTGAGGATTTGATGGTTTTTATTTTAATAATACCTGCCACTATAATCGTTTATCAGCCTTTATTTCAGATGCTAATTCAGGAATCCTGCAGAAATCTGCAGCATCATGTCGATGCATCAGATGACACACACACACACACACACACACACACACACAGGCTGCAGCCACAGGTACTTTGGAAACATCCATTTTAGACAGCCTATATCGATTTATTATTTTGCGAATCCCCACCAAATCTTTTTTTTTAGTGTCAGTCAATCTTAACACTCGTGATACAGCAAAATGTGATTATCTGGATATTAATCGACCATGTTCATATTTTTCTAAAAAAAATCAATAGACAACATATTCCATTCCTAATTCATAAATCTGATGAAGCTGAAAGCGGGAAAATGCTTGTTGATAATGATTTTGACTGTCGACGCTGTCAGGCCTGCCCTCGGGCGGCAGATTATTTTTTTATTTTCTCTTATTTTTTATTATTCATAGGGATCAACGCTGCAGCAGCTGAATCTCAGCTGAGCGCTGTACCTGCTGCACGTCCCAGGGAAATGTGTGCAAGGGATAAAATTAACAAAAAAAATGTTTTTTTTCCTCTATACAATTTCAGAGAAATTGAAGGTTGTGTTGGCAATTAGTTGAGTTAAAAGCTTAGTATTGTTCGGAACCACCAGCTGGACTATTATATCTCAAAAAACGGGTTGGTACTCAAAGCTGTGTCATGGGAGGATTAAATGGGTCCCCGAACGAACCGGGACAAATTGGTATTCAGGCCCACTGGCAGAAAATGGTGCAGGAAAAACTTTAAAAACGCTGAAAACGGGGTCTGACTGCCAGGAAAATGGCTGCGAATGGACGGAATAGTGTTGGAATATGGAGTCAATGACGACTGATACTATGAGTTAATTCTACGAGACATAGTGTGGACGTGAAGGCAGGAACTTTAACTCATGGCATTTAAAGTATGAATATATATATATATATATATATTCAGCTGTACTAGTTGCTGATCCTTCATCTCTTTATGTTCATCTATCAGTTCATCTATCAAATATAATATATATAAATAATAACATAATAATATATATAAATATCTGAGCCTGAACTAATTCAACTAGTTTATCAACACATATACCAGTAAATTCCCATGTTTTCTGTATAAAAATAAGAGAATTAAAAGATGTATCATAAGTAAAGCAATTTCTACACTGATGTGTAGATTAACATCTGCGCCTTCAACGAAAGTTATAAGCTTTTTCTTTCAATAACTATATTATCATCCCTATGTAATAGCCCAACACCTCATTTGGCAAAACATGAAAATTGACTTAAGCTTCCACTTTTCTACAGGAATAAATATATCCTACTGGGGAGAGAGTTAAAATGTAATCCTACTTTAGGAAAACAGGACTTAATTGACAAAAAATACCCCCCAAAAAATACAAATGGAGTAGGATATTGTACAAACTGTACAAAAAACAATATATTATCACGTTTTTACTGTGAAGGGTTATTAGCTGATTGCTGTCATGTGTTAACAGGTGTCTATTTATTGCTATAAACTCTTATATAGATACATGTCAAGAGGTCACACACACACACACACACACACACATCTCTTGTGTGTGAGATCAGGATGTCACTTTGTTAAACGCAGACTAAAGACACACACACACACACACACACACACACACACACATCCAGAAGAGCCAGCTGGCTGTCTGATGGAGACGCATCGACCTCTGGGGTCTGATGAGTCTGCAGCTCTGGTTGTGTGTGTGTGTGTGTGTGTGTGTGTGTGTGTGTGTGTGTGTGTGTGTGTGTGTGTGTGTGTGTGTGTGTGTGTGTGTGTGTGTGTGTACAACAGAGTTGAGTTTCGGTGTGTGTCGGAACAAAGGACGGGTTAGGGAGAGGTCACTTTTACACAAGAGGGACAACCCACTAAAAAAAGAGTGTGTGTGTGAGTAGGTGTGTGTGTGTGTGTGTGTGTGTGTGTGTGTGTTAGGGCCAGTGAAGGTTATATAAAAGCAATCAGTGGCCTGTTTAATCTCTCACAAAGAAGAGCTTTCTCATTTCCATAATCATCATCTCTACGTCCCCCAAAAACCATGTGACCTGCCGGTTCTACGACAGTGGACCAGGTCCGTGGAGGATCCAGTGAGACCGGCTCCTCTCAGACCAGGACCTGGCCCCGCTAACGGGGGGTGGGGAACCATCTGAACCGCCTCACCTCTGCACACCTGGACCACGTCTGCGTTGAAGTGGGTCTGACCCACATCTGGGGACACATCTGGATGAAGGGTTTTTAGTCACGAGTGAGTTTTAATCACGGAGAGCAGCTGCGACAATTAGTCAATTAATAAGTAATAAATGAATCACCGAGTGTTTGGAAAATCAATTCGTCAAACCCTCTATTGCATAACGTTGCCAAATGGCCGCATTAACTTTGGTTCAATATTAATAAAAAAACAGCGTGGTTGTGAAAATCACCTCTTTTATTTTGAAGGGCAAAAATAAAATCGCATTATGTGAAAAGGAAATCCTTTTTTCACTCTTCTGAACCTCCAGGGCACGTTTGTTGCAGAGAACCCAGATACTGCAATGCATTTTGGGCCAAAAAAATTAAAAAGAGGCGGATATGCAAGAATTTGCATGGAGTTGCCATATGGCAACGCTGTGCAATGACGGTTCCAAATTCTCTGATTCTGGCTTCTCAATTCTGGATATTTAGTCCTTTTGAGCATCAAACTGTTTATATTTCATTTTTATTTCTAAGCATTTTGTAATTGATTTTCCTTTAAACCATGTAGAACATACATTCAATTAGAGCTCATATCAGCAGGAAATTATACAAACATAACATAGCCCTGGTATTCAGGTAAAAAATAAGTTTGCAGTACATCCCAATTCTGCAGGATAAATCAATACATATCAGAAACATTCAATTAATACAATAAATAATAGTAATGAAGAAAAAAAGCGGGGAAAAAGATGTGTATTTTAGTGAATCCTCCACACTAAAGGTCATTTAGTTTAGTTATTTGGGAAACAGGATCAACATTTTCTGACATTCTATGAACCGAACAACTAATCAATTATTTGAACGGTCGATATATTTAATTCTAAATAAACCCCATTAGGGGGGGATAGGTTACAGCTTTCCAGTGTCCTGGCCTGCAGCCTTTTGACCAGTTAAAGTCAAGAGTTCACCTAATGAAACAAAACAAAAAGAAAAATAAAGTCCTCGGAATGCACTTGTTGAATTTCCTAAACCCAGAGATTAGACAGAGCCCTTATCTTGCATATGCACTAATCCCGCCCTGCAGCCGTGGCAGGATCCTAGATTTAAATGTAGATTCCGTCAAGTCGGATAACTTCAGATTAAGACACACAGCAGCCAGATTAAGGCAAATGGTGACAGAGATTCTTTATTTTGTATTTGCATTGATCTGAAATAATTTCTCATGATTTGCTATGACTGGACCGATATGCAGAGGTTCATTTAAAAAGGCTGTGACGCCTGCAGATAAGAATAGGTGGAGAAAAGTCGCCTCACATCCTTCTCCTCTGTCTCACATAAAACACACATTGCCTCCCCATCCCCTCAGGAAACAACTGCCTGTTCTCCTGCCTCCAGTTACTTCTCCTTTAACTGTGACTTTTATCATCCCATCATACCCCTCGCATTGGGTGACAGGTCTGGAAACACAAAATGTTGGGTTGTTTTTTGTGCACACATATTGTTATTGGATTTCCAAATCCATACATAAGATGCCTGGGTTTGCATTTATTAGGAGAGTCTCAGGTACAGTAGTCTGGAAGCTGGTGTTCCCAACATGGAACCAAGAGCGGAGGAAACACTGTTTTCCAGCAGTAATCTCTGCAATTTAAGATTCTCAACACAAAGAAAAAAAATGTACCTGGTGAATTTGGATGCTAAAATCATAACTTGCTATTCATGGGGGCTGGAGCCAGGCTGTTACCGTAATGTAAAATGTCTCCACAGGCTAAAAAAAGTGCACATTGTTAGGTTCGTATCCAGTGGAAGTGTCCATTAGGTGTTGAGTCCGGGTGGGCCAGCTGCCTCCTGCCTGAATTAGCCTGTGCCCAGACGACCGCTGCAGACACTGGAATAAACCACATGTCCAGCTAATTACTTTTTTTTTCTTTTTTAGTTAGTTTGTCCGTTTCTTCGCCGCCTTGCAAGCTGGCGGCCGCAGCTGCACGCCGTCCGGAACAGAAGCGAGGGTTAGCCGGAAGCTATCGGCAATGACATGGGGTGGCACGGGCCCTAACGAGAGGGGGAATGGAAGCCTTGGGTCAACTGTGACGTGCTAGGCTAACACCAGGCTCAACGAACAAGCTGCAGTGTTTTAGTTTCACTTAGTTTTCATCTGTCTGGCTAGCTGGTGGCAGAGATGAGACAATTAACCCGTGTAATCTATCACCAGTAGTCCAGGCAACCCTAAAGGTGAGTAGGTACACCTTAAAAATGCCATTGATGCAAACCCTGACGCTATATGACCTCCAGAAAAATTCTAAGAGCTATGATTGTGGCCTGTGGAAGAGTTCTCCCAATGCAGGATTTAGAATTCTCAATGCCTTGATGGTGTAGCTAGATCTGTAAAAGTATTGCATAAGCTAGGCTTAGACCTGCTGGCTGGGGAGGAGGTCCAAAGATCACCAGCTAGGCCTTGTGGTTGTGGGTTCAATGGTCTCTATGACCCTGTAGCATCATTGCTGCAGCCATATGATGGTGTGATTAGACAAACTGTACGGACTCTGTGAGTTTTGATCTTCACTGAACGTAAAAGTCCAACATGGCAACCCTGAAGCATCGGAGATACAAGTGACCTCTGGTGCAAATCCTCCTCCGGACATAAAGGCCCCTCTTGGCATTTTGAAGGCTTCCATCCTCACTGAATTTTAAAAGTCCAACATCCAAGGTGAAGATGATAAATGTGCCCACATCTCTCAGAGTGAAGGGGAACAGTGGTGGTGGTGGTGCAGTGGGTGGTGGTCCACAGCCGTAAGGCAGCGTCATTTTGGGCCACATATATAGGTGCCAAGTAGGTTTGTCTGCAGGTTCCATGTTGGCCCCATATATAGATATGCATGTGTGTGTGTGTGTGTGTGCAAACACAGGGGGGGGGGCAACCATAGAAACTCATTCGGGACCCATATGTGCAGCCCAAAATTAACCTTTATGGGCCCCAATTGAACATGTTGGCTGGAGTTAAACATACAGTAGACTCGTTGCTCACTGCTTCTTTTAGCCAATTTTATTTTTTGCTAATCCTACAGTCATGTTCATACCATGTTAACCCATCAGAACCCAGACCTGTTTGTCCTTAAAGGGAAATAAGTGGGTTATACCATAGACCAAGTGGGCCACATAGAACACAAAGATCTGTATTTTGACATAACATTGGGCATTAGTGGTAAACATATTCCATATTAGGATGGTTAGTAAATGTCACTTTGGGTCCAACCAAACCAAAGTTCTTGTTACGGTGTCACTGTGGGTACTTATGGGTTGAAATTAGCCATTCATGAAGGGATGCTTGTGCACCGTCACGGTTACATGCATCACCGACATGAAAGAAGATATTAAGTTGGGTATTTTGTCGAGGTGCAACACCTCAACCATCAGAAAGGCGTAAAAAATCAGTGGGAAAGGGTGCAAGATAATAGAAGAGGGGACAGGGAAGAGACACTAGATTAATCTCTCCCCCCGTCTTCCCTTTAGCTTCAACTGAACCCGCTCATATTTAATGCATTTTTAATGAACTGATCTTTCATTGCAAATCTAAAGCTAATTTGGTGTGTTATGAATCCTCTTCGCCGGTTAGCCAACGCGCTAAAGCTGAGCGTCGCCGTGAAGTGTGTGTGTGAGCATGTGTGTGTGTGTGATAATGGGCAGATTGCTGCAGCGATTATGTGTACAGGTGCAGGAGTCGCCGTGTGTGTGTGTGTGTGTGTGTGTGTAGTTTTTCAGGCTGTGTGTGCCTCACAGATGGGTTGGATATGCAGTGTGGGCACAGAGGGGCTGGCGGAGCTACAAGCCATATCCGCCAATGGCGTCATTACTCACAATTAGACCCTAAACAGATTAAAGAATAGGGTGACAACAAGCCAGCCAGGCATTCACACAGAACAAAAGAAATGGCACCATTATTGGCCCTGTTCTCCACGTTTCCTTGTTTTTTTTATTTCTCGCGGGTCGCCACGAAGCGTTTGTTTGCGTTCAGTTTTCATTGGGGTGCTTTCAAGTGGGATTCTTTTAATAACTTTGACTTCACCTCTAAGCACCGCAGAGTTGCTTTACTCCTAATGGTTACGCGTAAATGCCGACCCAAGCCCCTCTGGGTGTGAGCATTACCAGGGGAGGCGGGTAATTTGGTTTTTAGCCCGTGCACATTGGTAATTTCAATCAGTCATCCAGATGGTAAAATAATTTACTGGTGGGTTATAGCGAACCAGGGACGCTCCAACCAACTCCAACAGTCCAGAGAAAGAGGCAGAATGCTGCCGCTCGTTTTTACTGCGTGGACGTATAATAACGACGGTGGAGGTCAGTAAGGGTGTGAGACACAAACTAGATGTCCGTTCTGTCCCAAAAATATCGTTGTAAAAATACAGTATTTCCCATATGTAGCCTCCACTTGGATGAGTGACCACACTACAACAGCGACATTGGCTATAAACGGATCCAAACACCAGGCTGACCTGTTCGGGGAACAATTTGTTTAAAATTACATTCTTCTGGCTCTATTCTGGTGTCAGCACATGGCGTGGAACACAGTATTGCATTGGAAAACTGTCTGTCTGCTATCTCAGAGCCGTGCAGAGGAAAAGTCACTATGATGATTTGTAAAATCTCCAGATCAACTTGTCTCGGATTGAAATTCAAACTCTAATAATTTAAATCTTTTCTCTCAGAATCAACCAATCTGGGCCACATGAGAAAAGGTTTCATCCAATTCTATCTTATTAAAATGATAATTGTGTAATAGCAGGTGCCTTTTTAATGGGATTGGCCCTCATTCATCAATCCAAGCTTTGGAAACCAGTGCAGACAGAGTCACTGTACAATGGGGTTCATGTGAGATTTATGAAACTCGTGCATCTCACCAATCAAAGCGTGAGAACGATTGGACGTTGATGAATGTAGTGGCTATAAACAGACATTTAAATATCATGTCCCTGTGTCCTCTGGGTTTGGAGACCATTTAGCTGAGTGCTTATGGCCCTTCAAGAAAAGAAATATACGTCTATGACGTGTACAGGAGTGTCTTGTAGGAGGTTCATCCATTGTCTATTTATTGTTGAACTTCCGTCATCTTGTCGTGGTGTAAGAAGAAAATCACACAATTGCATCTTGCGTGACATTCTGAAGAAGATGGACGTTTACTACATCTTTTACACGTCAAGAAAACCAATCACCATCAATTAATCAACCAGTCAATCAATTACATGAGATTACGCTGTTATTATAAAAATAAAATACCATAAATTACGGTTTCAATGTCTTTAAACAAGCGTGAAAATGTATAGTGTATGTATGTAAAGGTGTTCTTCATTTTTTTTTTTTGTTGTTGTTGCAGGAACCTGGGTCCTGATGAATCGTTGTGGTGTTCAAATGATGTTAAATAACAAAAAATCTGCTGATTTTGCTTAATTGTCAAGCGTCCTGGCTCTTTCCGTGGTTAAAATATGCAAAGTAAAACTCGCAGAAGTAACTCATGTAACTTTTAGTCATACTGGTTTAGTAAAAAAATTTAGTAAATTACAGTATTTTCCCTTGTCGTCTGTTGAGTGATTGAAACAAATAAATGCCCAGGCTTTTATTTTGGTAATTTACGGTATTCAGGCTAAATCTACTACATGTGAACGTCTGATTCATTTTAATGGGCCTTACTGGCAGAGGAGACAGTATGTGTGTGTTCTAGCTCTAAATTCTGTCTGTCCATCTGAAATAAATATATCTAAGCAAACAGCAGCCAGAATCAAACACAGATATCCACGCTCGATGTGAGCTATGATCGCAGCCTCCACTCTCGTCCACATTGATAAATGCTGATCTCCGTGTGGAAACGACCATACAATCAGTTTTTTTTTTCCCCCCCCGTACGATTTGTTTGATAAATGACGGCCAGTGCGTCCGGGCCGGGCGCTCGGGATCGGAACACGTGGCGCCGTGCTCCATTTGTCATATTTTGATGTGGTTCTGTGGCGAATAAAGAGGAATTTTAATCATTTTCTCACGCTGGCTTAAATGTCACCGGTGATATTTCCATCTCCGCTGACCCGACCGTGCATTTTAATTTATGACTTTTACCACGTCCTGTTTAACAAATCGTCCAATCCTATTGATACGCGTCCTTAAATTAAAAGAAAAAGAAAGTCCTTTCCATTAGTGAGATGAATTGAGCACATAGTGACGTCTCTAGAGGTTTTAACACTTTGCTAATTGATTTATCAGAGAAATGAATGAGATAAATGAATGGCATGAGGCTGCGTTATATTCACCTTTCTCCTCAGGGTAAATCAAGTATAATTTTAAGGAGAGATGCAGGAGGCACGTCAGAATGTGGGGGATATTGTGGTATTAAAGGGGAACCGAACCAATTTTAACACATCAAAGTCTGTTTACAGGAGAAACGCTGCATAAGAAAGCAGGTAATGCATTTCTGCACTCCAGAGGGAGTGGCTCAAATCTGATAAAACACCTCGACGGATGTAAGCCGAGGCAACATCGAAAGGAGCTGAAGAACAGAAGTTTTAAAATGAAAAAAAAAAAAAAATATATATATATATATATATATATATATATATATATATATATATATATATATATATATATATATATATATATATATATATATATATATATATATATATATATATATATATATATATGGTGTATCTTCTCTGTGTAGGCCTGTGACTATAAATAAATCAGAAAAACAACTTTTGTGTCCATTCAAGCACAGATTTTTCATTCTGATGGTTTATTATAATATTTTTGATGGATATTTAAATGTTAAAATGTGGAATGAACATTAAAAAAAGCATATTTCAATTCAAATGCTATTTAAAGGTGCAGTGCACAACGTTTGTCGCCATCTGCTGGTGACAAGGAGGTAATTACATAACCACTGATCACACTTAATGCCTAATGGAGATGAGCCAATAGAATTTTTATGTAGAATTTTAATTTTCTCATCATGCTTTCCTTAGTAATTCAGCTATAAATGTCCTCATTTAGCATTAAGTTTTCTTATTTATGTGTATTTTTTTATTTTTATCAGCATTCCAATTAACTAATTAATAGAGGTGGTGCCTCTTATCACTTTTTTGAGTGCAAGGTTTAATTTGCACATTTGTATAATTTCCTCGTTCCCCTTTTTGTCTTCCAATTTTTCCCATTATATCATTTTCTCTCTCCTCCTTTTTATTTTTCACCCGCCCCGTCGGCCGAGATCATTTATTTTCATTCCTCCTCTTCTCGTTTTCTCCTTTTTATCCCGTCGCTGCTGTCCACCCATCCGCCCTCCTTCCTCCTCCGCTCTCTCCTCGCCGGCCTTTCTCCTCCTTCCTAGGATGTATGAGTCACGGAGAAAAGTTAGAAATCATTTCTCTGCAGAGTATCGGCCTGTTTTAGCCTTTTTTCATCTGTTCGTTGTGTCAACTCGCTAAATAAATGTCATGGGACGTCGGTGCAATCACACGTTTTACCAGCACTTTAAACACACAAATCCAAAAACCACATGAGCAAATCTCACCTGCAAAATGTGTCTTCAAAACAAACTCTGTAAAACCGTAAGATTCATGGTAACTAACTGGCAGCAAATATGCAGAAAGTTAGAAGTAGTGTACGTTGCAGTATTGTGTGTTTACTGTAAAATAAGTTAAAACATGGAAATAACACTAATGTGGTTTAATGTAAAAATTCCAGTGCAGTGGCCATAGGAAGTTTTCATTCCTATAGATCTTAGTTTTTACACGTTTGGCCAAATGAGGTCTTGGACTCTTAAACAGTTCTTATAGAGACATGGACATGCATAGAGATGAGTAGAGACTTGAATATAAAGTTATTGTGAGAAAATAGGCTGCAATGTATGTTGAAAGTGTGGATTCATAGATAGATAGATAGATAGGACTTTATTGATCCCACAACGGGGAACTTGTCTGTTACTGCAGCGTACAGAGTAAAGAAAATAAAATAAAATAAACGCTAAAGAAAATAAAAGCTATAAAAAATAAAAATACACAACACTATGTACAAAATTCATAGAATGTGTTGATCCGCATACACAGTATGCATTATGGACATAGAATGGAGAAAAATACTAATAAATAGCAAGAAAAAGGTATGCTTAAGCAAAGCATATATACATACATACACACACACACATATTTACATATTTGCACATATATACGCACATACACACATGTACATATACACAGCTAATGCAGACTTAAGGTGCAGGATGTGTGTGTAGTGAAAAGTGACTACAGTAAAGTTTACTTTAAAATCTACTGTTTTATCAGTTTTAAAATTACGTTGAAAGGCCAAGTAAACCAGGCTCATGATAATCCTCTTACTTCCTAGTTTCCTTTTTTCCCTGTATAGTTCTAACATTCTGGTCTTGTTACTGTTATATGTGATTATACATGAATGAGTTTAGGCACAGGTTGTGTTCTGTTAGGTGATAGTGCTGGGATTTCCTGAGGGAAAGCTCTACCCCTACACCACTGCAACGCACCTATGGGAGCTTAACTTTTAATGATAATAATGATAATATATATGTGTAATAGCCATGTGTGAGATATAATCCAAAAGATGAGGCTGATAAACCAGTCAGAGAGACACAGAGACTTATTGCTTTAACAGATTTATATATATATAGGAGTACTATAATAATCATTTACGGTAACTGTGTTTAATGCAGTAAATATAATGCAGATTTCACAGCAGAGTTTTACAAGGACGTCTCCTCGCAGTGGTTGTTTTGTGGTCAAAATGACAAACAAAACCACCATGAGTGAGAACATATTTTATAGAAAACTAAAAATTGAACACGGATGTCCTGAATGGAAAACACCATGTGAATGACTTACACTAAAATACAGCTACAACAAGAATATGGATGTGTAAATGAACAAAATAATAAAAACTAATAATTAGAAATTGAAAATGTATATATAAGTAAAGTTGTACAATAAAATAACAAGTAGATACAAGTTAATAGTTAAACTGGACCTCACCTGTGTTATATTTATTTGATTAAAAACTTGCAAAACAGCTTTAGAAATGGATGTTTTATCCTCCATCCGAATGGCAGGCTGTTCTGTCCGAACACACGGAGGTTTGGCATCGACGAACAATGTGCAAATTAGAGAGAATCGTGTGCACTGTTTTTGGAGAAAGAGAGTGTGGTTTAGAATTAAAATGCGAGGCCTGAAACAGGAAAAATGTGTTTACAGTCGAGCAGAATCGGTTTGGGGGAGCTGAGTTTATTTGTGCGTAAACATTTGAGGGAAAAGCTGCAGGACGCGGTTCGTACTTTTTCTACTTTCACCGTCCCTTATTACGTCATGTGAAACTCGACGAGAAGCCGCGTGTTGGAGCTCCATATGTCGCTTTGTGAAAGTCACCGTTTGGAGGAGGATTCAGCGGTTTACTGTCGGCCTGGCGTCGTTGCAGCAGCAATTGAGATGTTCCATTAAGCGTGGAGACCGCATGGAAAAGAGATTGGTCATCCGCCACCGCGATAAAACCGCGGTTTCGTTTCCCCTCGTCGGCTTTTGTTTTGCAGCCTGTGGGTTTCTCATGCTTCGTCTCTTCTTGTTGCCCCAACACACGCGTTTTTTTTTATTCATCTGTTCTTGTAGCTCTCATCACGTTCTTTTGCATGATGTGTTTTATGGAGTTTGTGGGATTTTTTTGAAACGCTTTCATGCTTTGTATTTTCTTAAGGTTTTATTTTCCTCATTTAATGAAAAAAACAGTTCATATGAGTTGATTGTTCTTAAGTGATAGTGACGTGTCTGAGGGGGGGTCACTAAAATGCCCTTTTGGGATCAGAATGTGTGTTAAAGTGCCCTCTAGGAGCGAAAATGTGTGAAAGTGCCTTATAAAGTGCCTAAAGTGCCTTATAGCGAGCTAAAAAAGCATATTTAAGTGCCCCGTAGGAGCTAAAGTGCCCTTTTGGAAACAAAAAACATGTTAAGTCCCATCTTAAGGGCTAAAAATTGTGTAGAACTAAAAAGTGTGCTAAAGTGCCTTATTGAGAGCTAAAAAACATGTTAAAGTGCCCCCTAGGGAACAAAAACAGTCCCATCTTGGGGCTAAAAGGGTTTTAAAGTGTCCTCTTGGGAGCTATAAAACATATCAATTGACCCTCTTGGGTCCAAAACCTGTGCTATTTGGAACATAAAACATGTTGAAGTACCCGCTTAGGAGCTAAAAAGTGTTTTAAAGTGTCCTCTTGGGAGATGAAAAGTATGCTCAAAAGCCCTCCAGTAGCCAAAATGCATAAATGTGTGCTAAAGTGCCCTCTTGAGAACAAAAAATACATGTTAATATGTCCTCTTGGGAGCGAAAAAAGCCTGTTAAAGTGCCCTCTAGGAGCCAGAACCTGTGCTAAAGTGCCCGTTTGGAAACATAAATCATGCTAAAGTGCCCGCTTGGGAGCTAAAATGTATTTTAAAGTGCCTTACTGGGAGCGAATAAGCTTGTTAAAGCATGTTAAAGTGCCCTCTAGAAGCCAAAGTGTATAAATGTGTGCTAAAGTGCCCTTTGGGAACAAAATAACATGTTAACATGTCCTCTTGGGAGCGAAAAAAGCATGTTAAGTGACCCTCTTGGGAATTAAAAAGTATACTAATGTGCTATTGGGAGCTAATAAGCATGGTAAAGCATGATAAAGTGCCCTCTAGTGGTCAAAACCTGTGCTATAGTGCCCACTTGCGAGCTAAAATGTATTTTAAAGTCCCTTACTGGGAGAAAATAAGCTTGTTAAAGCATGTTAAAATGCCTTCTTGGGAGATAAAAATCATGCTAAAGTGCCCTCTAGTAGCCAAAATGCATAAATGTGTGCTAAAGTGCCCTCTTGGGAGCAAAAAAAGCATGTTAAATGACCCTCTTAGGAATTAAAAAGTATGCTAATGTGCCTTATTGGGAGCTAATAAGCATGTTAAAGCATGCTAATGTGCCCTCTAGGAGCCAAAACCTGTGCTATAGTGCCCTCTTTGGAACATAAAACTTGCTAAAGTGCCCTCTTTGGAACCTAAAACTTGCTAAAGTGCCCTCTTTGGAACATAAAACTTGCTAAAGTGCCCTCTTTGGAACATAAAACTTGCTAAAGTGCCCTCTTTGGAACATAAAACTTGCTAAAGTGCCCTCTTGGGAACTAAAATGTGTTTTAAAGAGCCTTACTGGGAGCTAATAAGCTTGTTAAAGGAAGCTAAAATGCCCTCTAAAAGACAAAACATGCTCTGAAGTGCCCCCCCCTAGTGGTGAGTGGTGGTTTTTCCCCCTTTTGCCCTTCAAACAGTGTTTGCACACCACTATTCAGCGGCATCATTTTTTTTCTCCTATTTTTTTGTGACAAAATCGAGAAGCTGTGTTATTTCACCATCCCACTGAGGTTCGGGAATATATAAAAAAAAATGGCATACCCCCCTCCCTAAACCCTATTTTTGAACCCCCCCTTTCCCCCCCTCCTCCACCAACCAATTTCCAGCAGAGTCACCTCTGTCCCCTGCACCGCCTCTCGGCGGCTAATTGAAATTGGCACATTTAATTTAGCCCCACAGCCAGCTTCATTCCGGTGATGGATGGCGGTGGATGAGTGTAATTGAACTTTGGGAAAGGGGAGAAAAAAAAAAAAAAAAAAAAAGAAAAATGCGGAAGGAAGCAAAGGAGGAGACATCAATTAGCATAACCTGACTGGCCACTTCATTTATCAGCAGGGAATGAGGGCTCGCAATAGAATAGAATAGAAATCAGTGAGCCTAATATAACTGTCCACTTCATTTAGCTTTGTGCGTGTGTGTGTGTGTGTGTGTTTGCAATTGACACAAAAATGCAGTAGAATTCACTACAAACACACACACACACACACACAAATAGCATGTCTTTACAGTAAAACTGACAATTAAGACGTCTGGATTTCATTTAATCTCTCAGTGATGCAAATGCAGGCCGTGCAGCGTCTGTTTTTTTGTCTTATTAACTCCTTTTTTTCACATAAAGTTTTATTTCTGGAGTGTTGATTCCTCTGTCAAGCGTCTGCTTCTGTGCATTTTAATAATTTTTAAAGCAGTCGCCACCATCAGCCCACACTGACACCACTGTATTTATTGTGTATATATATATATATATATATATATATGTGTGTGTGTGTGTGTGTGTGTGCTTTCATAACAGCTCATTTTCCCTTATTTTCTTATTTTTTGCTGCTGTGTCTCTCCAACGTATTTAGAGGCGTCTATTGTTTTATAACTGGCAGCCGGCTCCATTCCACCTGTCATCTGTGGTTAGGTCGCACCAACAGCTGATACGCGACAGGTCGCCTCCGTCTTCTCTCTGCATTTTACAAACAAAAGTGGCGTCTGTTTCTGTATTAAAACAAACATTTGGCGTTGTCGATGCAATGACCCAACCTGAGCCCGAACGTCTGCGTTTGATTTAACAAGCATAAACCTGACTTACCGATTAGCTTTCGGTAATTCCTCCCAGACGGAGATTTCCTTCAGAAGTTTTTTTTCTTTTTTGGCTCGTTGGTTCTTTCGCGTGTCAACATGCACGGTTGAGGGTTAAAGGTCGTAGCGGAGGGTTTTAATCTGGTGGTTGACATGGAAACATGTGTTCTCCAGAACAGACGCTTCCTTCTCTGGATCGTCCGCCTGCAGGATAGAAATTTATGGCGTTGGTTTGGAATGGAACGTATTAGTGTGTATGTTTCAATAAAAAAATAAGAACTGTTGTGTTTTTCTTACCTAGAATTTAGCAAGAGAGCTTGAAATTTATAAATGACCAATTCAACATTTTTAAGCCACTTTTGTTTTGTTGCTTTGGGAAAAAATTGTATTTGGTACAATTACCGTAAATTCTCTAATACAGGCTCAGGTCTCTCAGATTGGCAGGTCTCACTGTTGGGGGGTAAATAAAGGCTGGTTTTAATACAGGCCAAAGAGCTACTACTAGAACCAACATTTTAAAATATGTAATAGAAAACAAAAATATAAAGATGATACCATTTGGCTCATTAGAAAGAAGCCAAAGCTCCTAAAATACCATAATTGGAGATTATGTTATGCAATGTTGTTAATGTTCTGTCTGCATACCATAACGTAACTGTACGTTTTCAATAAATAAACATTTTATTTCATGGGTTTTATGTTTATAGACCAAAAATCATAATTTTCCTTAATTTTACTGGTAGTTCTTTCACTCAACTAGAAATAGAGGCCTGTCTCTAATTGTGGCCTCATTCCAATAAAAGCCTGGGCCTCAATGTGCTTCAGTAAATAAAGACCCAGGCCTTTATTAGAGAATTTCTGGTAGTCCAATATTGAGTGGGGCACTCAGTTGGTTGCAATCTGCAACTTGACCACTAGAGGCCATTAAAAACTACACACTGTACCTTTAATGTAATAAATACAGCACATTTTCGAGACACTTTTGGTGTCGTCCAGGTGCCGTTTTTGACTTATTGGAACGACTAGAGAACCTAAACACCTGCTGCCAGCATGGCGGCGGCGTTGCTTTACGACCCACCGGAGACGCAGCCTACATACGAACACGTCACGGCGGGTACCCGTGCACGCACCATCCGCACATGTGCGGCACCGCGGAAGTCGTGCGGCGGGGTGGCGGGGGGGGGAAGTTCCACCGACTCGGGAAGCGCTCCACGGCAAACGCTGTTTGATGAGTGTGTTTACAAAGCTTCCAGGCAAAACACGACTTCCGCGCTTCCCGGTTTCACCCCGTCCTCTCCTGCTGTTTCCCCTTCCCTCTTCCCTCCCCGACTCCCATCCCTCCTCCAGCTAATTAGATCGAGACATATAGTGGCTGTGTGACAGTATTCTCCACAGAGAAGCGGGGGCAATATGAATAATTGAGAAGCTATTATCCCCTGCTATTACACCGCGAACAGAGCACCGGGGTTGGCTTACATGGATAATACCGCAACCGCCGTCATTTGTCATCATTTGTGTCCGCCGCTAATGAATAAGAGGACATCTGTTTTCTTTCTTTTATCCAAATTATTAATTTTAGCAGCCTCCCCCCCACCCCCTCGTGTTCCCGCCATCCGTATTATTTCCGGCCGCGTCATTTGTTTTTTCGATGCGGAGGCAGACGCCCAAAATTCCGAAGTGATTGGTGTCGTTGTCACGTTGTCGGGAACGGAGCCGCCGCCATTTCCCCATTGGCTTGTTTTAGTTTTTTCTTACTTTTTTTTACTCTATATTTGGTCCCCAGAAGCAAACACTAAAGTTCCGGTATGGAACAGAGGCGTCAAATTTAATTTTCATCCACATCAGCGCTATGTTCACCCTCAAAGGGCCGGTTGTAAGGATTATATAAATGTACCGTCTACTTGTTATCATGTTATGTAATTGCCTCTCCATTCATAATAGTGTCTAAATAGTTATAATTAATAATTAATTAGCTGTAGAGTTTTTTTTTTTTTGTAGAATTCGAAGCTGAAATTAGAAATTAACCCATTTAAACCCATTGGCGGCCATAGTTGCCAAAATTTATGACTAAATTTTCACATCAAATTACAAAATATAACTGTTAATCATGCATTTTCAATGACATGATGGTCAAAAATCCAAATAAAGGTTTCAAGCAAAATAAAAAAATCAATAAGTGTATCCCATTATATGACTTCCAGGAACATGGGGAAGACAAACCACAAAGATTTTCAGCCCTCAAAAGAATTTTATAGCTGAGATATATATACTTTTTGTGTCATTAGAATCCAATTTTCTTCAAAGCAGAACAAAAAAATGGAAAAAGTAGATGCATAACATGATTGATGAGTGGCTCAATTTCGATTTGAGTCATTTTTAGGGAGAAAATGTCCAAATTCTCTGGTTCCAGCTTCTGATTAGTTTCTTTATTCTTCTATAACAGTAAACTAATGATCTTTGGGTTGTGGACAAAAAAAGACATTTTAGGTTCAATCTTGAACATGTTCAACTATTTTATGAACCAAACAACTAATTGGTTAAACTTTTTTAATTACCAATAAATTAATCGACTATTAAAATAGTCGTTTCCATGGCAACTTATGAGTGAAAGTGCTGAATCCACCACTGGCTGATACAAGAGGTGATATGTAATGCATATGCAGGATATATTGGAGTTTTTTGTGGCTTGTGATGCTATAACAAAAAAATTTATTAAAAAAAAAAGTCCGTTGAAGGGGCAGTGTTATAAACCCAATCAGAAAAGCTATTTGCTGGTTGTAATGGGTGCAGAGGAGAGTCCACGCCATCTCCTCCTATTTTCCTAAAATCGTTGTTTTTCCTCTCGTCGCCATCATCTCTTTTTGCATATTTTTCTTCCTCTCTATTACTGTCCTATACTTGTTCTTCTGCTTGGATGCAGATTTTTACCACACACACACACACACACACACACACACACACACAGGCTAAAGTGTATCTAATGACAAAAAGACTGACAAAGAGTTCTATAGCAGAGTTAAAAGACATTTTACTGCAAAATCTGCAAATTCCTGCTTTGGTGTGAAAGCACCTTCAGACCATAGGAATAAATTTATTCAAAGAATAAAATGTTTAAGAGATATACTCTTTATATTCATTATTATCATTTTATAAATATAAATAACTCACAAAGCCCCTAACGTTGCTTCTTCTGGTATATTAACAAAGTTTGTGTGTAATTGTAAATTATAATAAATTCATAATAAATTAAATAAATTATGAGAACGATTAAGGAAGTTATGCATATTTTTTTTTTACTTTATTTTCAATACAAACGTCTGTGTTAAATGATGAGACAGAAAATTCACAACTATATTCAGTTGTATGCAATGAACTTATGTGTTGCAAACACACACAAGTTTTATTACTAAGACAAATAAAAAAAAAATGTAGATATATTCAAAACAAATTGTGAACTGACTCGTCTCTATAAATTTTTTATTATGGTCCCAACGTACTTTTACAACAAAGCAGACATTTACGTCACAACTCGCAGTAAAAACACAGTTTTTTGTCGCTTACTTCCGCTACAATTTCAATGGATGGAATATTAACGTGTGTGTGTGTGTGTGTGTGTGTGAGGACATATGAACATACATATCTAAGCAAACAGATAATAGTGATGTTTGTAGTTTAATAATAATAACATGTATATTACATATTATATATTATAATATAGTAGTATAGTGTATAATATTAGTATAGGGCAGAATAATAACCGTCGACTAATAGTACTAATAGCTGTTTATACATAGAGAATAATATACTTAAATCTAATATAGATATATAGTATAATGTAATAGTATAGTACAGCTTATAACAAAGATCTATTGTTGGTTTTCAGGTTTCTCAAGGGTCAGAAATTACATAAAAACTTGTTTAAATGTACATTAGGTGATAACATGAAATAATAAAAGCTTGTATATTGTTTTTTTTTTATAATAATAATGATAAAGTATAAAGAACTTTTTCCCCGTGTTCCATATTTCCATGTGTTTCGACCAGCGCCTCCACTCTTTGTTATTTATTTATTAATTAATTTACTTTAACGGGGGGTGTTGGTGCTCGACACCTGCTGAATCCCACAGGTCACATGGGAGCGGAGGAAACTAGGCCGAGAGCAGCTCAACGCAGCCGACTCCGACTCACACAACTTGTAAAAAAAACAAGCTGATAGGATTATTTCTGTCGTACCACAGGAGAACGGACGTATGAAAACAATTAGTCTCATTCCTGCAGGTTTGATTAACATTCTACCCACCGCCCGACCCCTCAGGCTTCAGACCACAGGAGACGATGCTAATTAAAACATATATCCTCCACCTCCCGATGCCGGCTAATTAAAACATATAGCACCTTTAATTGTCAAGAAATAGGCAATTTAATCATATATTACCTTCTGTGTTGATTGCTGCCTAATTAGAACATATTACCTTCAGTTGTCATTGCTGGCTAATTAAAACACTCTTCTGTTGGTCTTCTTCTGGCTCTTTAACCCTGATGATGTGAACCTTTGTTCTCACTCACCACAAAGTAGGAATCTGTGTGAAGGCGGATGAGCTTTTAACCGAATGACGGACGCATGAGTGACGAATCAATTAAGCAATTACATTTATTCATAGAGCAAACAGAAAAAATGCAGTGACAAAGGGTCAGTGACAAATACCAAAAACATTTTTTTAAATGCATACATATACATAAAATACATACATATACATATACATAAAATACATACATATACATAAAATGCATACATATACATATACATAAAATACATACATATACATAAAATACATACATATACATAAAATGCATACATATACATATACATAAAATACATACATATACATAAAATGCATACATATACATAAAATGCATACATATACATATTAATAAAATACATACATATACATAAAATGCATACATATACATAAAATACATACATCTACATAAAATGCATATATATACATAAAATGCATACATATACATAAAATGCATACATATACATATTAATAAAATACATACATATACATATTAATAAAATACATACATATACATACAAAACATACATATACATAAAATGCATATATATACATAAAATGCATACATATACATATACATAAAAAACATACATATACATAAAATGCATACATATACATAAAATGCATACATATACATATACATAAAATACATACATATACATAAAATGCATACATATACATAAAATGCATACATATACATATTAATAAAATACATACATATACATAAAATGCATACATATACATAAAATACATATATATACATAAAATGCATACATATACATAAAATGCATACATATACATATTAATAAAATACATACATATACATATTAATAAAATACATACATATACAGGGCGACACGGTGGTGTGGTGGGTAGCACTGTTGCCTCACAGCAAGAAGGTCGCAGGTTCAAGACCGCCTTGGGCCTGGGTCTGGGGCCTTTCTGTGTGGAGTTTGCATGTTCTCCCCGTGTCTGCGTGGGTTTTCACCGGGTACTCCGGTTTCCTCCCACAATACAAAAAACATGCTCAGGTTAATTGGTAAACTCTAAATTGCCCATAGGTGTGAGTGTGAGAGTGAATGGTGTGTGAATGGTGTGTGTGCCCCACGATTGGCTGGCGACCATCTGGGGTGTATCCCTGCCTCTCGCCTTAACGCGCTGGGATAGGCTCCAGCAGACCCCTGCGACCCCGAAAGGGAATAAGCGGGATAGACAATGGATGGATGGACATACATATACATACAAAACATACATATACATAAAATGCATATATATACATAAAATGCATACATATACATAAAATGCATACATATACATATACATACAAAACATACATATACATAAAATGCATATATATACATAAAATGCATACATATACATAAAATGCATACATATACATATACATACAAAACATACATATACATAAAATGCATATATATACATAAAATGCATACATATACATAAAATGCATACATATACATATACATAAAAAACATACATATACATAAAATACATACATATACATACTCAAAAAATGTACATTTTGTCTGGTTTCTTCTTTAAAAGTCCATTTGTACCATTTATCTTTACAAAAATCACACAGAATGTGTGTGACACAAAATTTTAAACAAGTCAAAGTCAATTTTATTGTCAATTTCTTGCCATGTACTTGACATACAAAGGAATCGAAATTGCCTTTCTCACTATCCTCTGCGTTTTAGCACCTAGAATATATATATATATATAACAGAGATAAACTCTCTGGTCGCAAGTTTCCACCACATGAGAGTTTGACATTGTCCCACAAATACAATAAAACTAGGAGATAATAAGATGGATGTGATCGACTCATTGACTGATAAATTCCAGTGAATCTCTAGTTTCTTCAATGAGAATAATGGGTTGAGTTTAGATTTGGAATTAAGGTAGTTTCGAGAATGGAATTTACCAATTTATGCAACTTGAGTTGCCAAAAAATACACAAATGCAAAAGTGCATGAAATGAAACTTAGGTTTCCTCAGCAGTGAGATTTTTTTTTTCCTCATCGATTCCTTTCGGTTATTTTGCAAATCAATTGGTCTATGTAATAACATGTCACCCCCTGCGTCCATCATCGTTTTTACTGTGTCTGTGCAGATCTGAGAACATAACTACAGAAGCTTCTTAGGACAAATACGCACGTTAGAGAAAAGAACAATAGGAACGATAAATAACAGAGGACATGCAGATCCCACTGGAAACAACTGGAAATTTATGGGTTTGACTGAATTTACAAACATCACAGGTCAAGTAAAAAGTGCAGAGACAGTTCATGGAGAGAAAACGTGAACTTATAAAAACTCTGTGTCCAAATAACAAAGAAAAATTAATATTTGTGCAGATTATTCAGTTTGAATGGATCTGTGTTAACTCAGCTAAGATGGATTTTAAATTATATATATATACAGTACAGTATATTATGTATTACATGCATATATATTTATATAGAAATGAAATAATTATATCGTAATACAGTTACACTATTTATTTTATATAATACACTGTCCTATATATATATATATATATATATCTACATATATATTACTGTATATTATATATTACATGCATATATATTCATATATATATAAATTTATTGATTAAATACAGTTTATTTTATATATATATATATATATATATATATATATATATATATATATATATATATATATATATATATATATATATATATATGTTAACTAGTGTCTTGTTCTTTTTTCTATGTGAAAATGAACATATATACATACAATTTTTGGTATATTTTTTATTTTTATTAATTCATTCAAAGTTATGTTTGTTTTTCCACCTTCTATAATATTATGTTATTGTAGCTGCATTATTTTTCTTTTATTTCACTTTTACTTGTAAGTTTTATTCTTTTTTTGCTTGAATTTCCTGCATGAACGTGCCTCCGCTGCCTAATTTAGCATTTTAACCAGTTTTATTTTATTTTGTCTTTGGTGCCGTGGACCAGAACGTCGAGCTGCTTATACTGCATAAAAAACTGCAGCTACGCAGCCACAGTAATTACACTGCGAGTTAATTAGTTTAGTGTACGTTTCGTACGTGCAGTCCTGCACCTTGAGGTTTGAACCTGATATTTCCTGTAGTGTTTCATGTCGAAGCTCCAGCTGTGAACGGCTGTAAAAACCTGTAAAACCTGATGCTTTCAACATGTTGAACGGGTCCTTTTCTATTTATTTTTTACAACAAGCCTGTTTAACTCTCAGAATGATGGAGTGTCGCATCTGCACAGTTGGAATATTGGAATAAATATAAGACATCCAAGTCAATATATTTGTTTTATTCGCTAAAAAAACATAAATTCAGTCATGTCTGGAACGCTGAAGCTGATTGGCTCCAACAATATAACAGAAAAACGTAATCATGTTAAAATACGGTTGAAAAAAAAAGTTAATTACATAAATGCTGTTAGAGTTAGTTTGTCCATCACCTCAGCTTCACCTGCTGTTAAACCAGTTTGACCTCTGACCTTCCTCGGAAAAAAATGGTGCAAAATCAAGAAGATATTTTAATCTATCTAATAATTTACGTATAATATGAATAGTCAATAATTACTATTAATGCATGGAAACTGCCTCAGATTAGATATTTTTGATTTTTTAAATACCCAAACAAGGCCTTTGTGTGAGGGGAAAGCCAAAAACTTGGTACCACTATTATAAAAAACACATGCTGTTAACCTGTTATATATTCTAGTTGAATTAAATATTTAAATAAAACAAAATATTGATTTTTCATTACACCTAAATCTCACAAATGGACTTTTTAATGACAAGAAACTATAATGAGAACAAAATGCACATTTTTAGACACCTGAATAATGTTTTTTTTTTTTTAAACTGCATTTTAAACAGTTTTTTGACTTTCTCATGAGCATATTTTATTAAATGATTGATTTTTCACGATGCTGAGAAGTCACCTCTGGATTTTTAGTGCAGTTTTTTTCACCTAATTGACATTGACAATTCATTTCAATGCATAAAAAAGTCATAGTCTGGCATGCTGTGTTTCCTGTGCATGCAACGTTCTGCAGAAAGAGCCTAAACGCGTCTCTCCAGAGGTCAATCTATTTATAAAAACCTCTTCAATGCACTTTAACACCTGCGTCTGCCATTGTTCGACTGCTTCAATCAGCGAGATACGGCGGCCTCCTCCGAGAACAAACACCCTGAATTATTCAGCGGATTCCTGGCTTTTGAATGCCTCTAATGGTAATTCCGTCCTCGATTCATCACCTCTGTTTGTTTTTCCGGATGAGGAAATTCATATCCTCCGTATTGATATAAAACGGCTAAGCGCGCGTGATTATCTCGACTCTTCCAGTTGGCTGGAGGGCTTTTAGTTCTGCGACTCTGCTCCTCATTCATCAGCTAATCGCGGGCCGTGAATCACGCCGCTTTCCTCCTAATATCAGCGCAGGCCCCTTCATGCAGAAGCAGAGCAGCCGTGTTTATCCACAGGCTGCGACGGCCTTTAAGTGTTTCGTATTGCAGTGTTTTTAATGTCCATTATGGAGGAAACAAAAGGAAACCTGCTGATATTGCTCTGCAAAATGAGAGAAACTGTCTTTATTTATTTGCAAAGATTATAAAGATGCTTTGGAACAACCTGGTTCCACATTTCAAAGTTACTTAATAAATAAAGTTCACATTTACTCATGTAAATACTGAAATGCACAGAAAGCTCCTTCGCTGAGCTGCATGTTTTACACCCTGTGTAATTCACTTATGCATAATATGTATAGTCAATAATCATTATTAATGCATAGCATTCCTGACAGAACGTGATGTGTTAAATGAGCTAAAAGAAAAAAGTACCTGCACAATATGTCTACTCCTACTACTACTAGATCCTGTTCAGCCTAATTGCCTGATAATCATAATAATAAATGACCATAGAAAAGCTAAAACCTGAAAGGCAGTGACTATTCAAACAAAGCAAATAGAAATCAGCGAGGATTTGAGGTTTGTTCTGTTTGTTAATTTGGACAATGCAGGGTTAAAATCACTTCGTATGATTTTTTCTTTTCCTATAGGGAACCAGCCGCTGTTTCTCCGAGAATAGTGTTCATTAACCTTCAATTCTCTGTCTCCGTCTCCCTTATTCCACTTTTTACTTTGACATTAAAGTCTTTTTTCGAAAAAAAAAAAAAAAAAATCCAAATGACGCAAATGGACGTCCATGCACAAGCAAAAAAAATGTTAAAAATAAAGTGTTTTCCAATGCAACTGTACGTTGTAACTCCATTGTCCCAGCATAACTATATATGACAATGTAAAGAATATGAGGGTTTGAGTTATCTCACATTTACCCAGCTCCAGTCTTTTAACAGCAAACCTAAAAAAATTAAAGAGACAATTAATATTAAGGTAATATTAATGGGGAAATGCTATTTCCTTAAACGTCAATGTGAAATCTGGTTGGATACGGACATAAAAGTTGACATGAAGATTGAAATCAGTTGTTAAAACTGGCTTTAAATAATATAATAATAATAGTTTACAGCAGCATGTTGGGAAAAAAAGAACTATTAACATTAAAACAACAATAAACTGTGAACAAACTAATTCATTTAGTAATTTCTTATCATTCCTGTTGGGGAATGAACTTTCCTAACAGTGCTGCAGTCTTATTGAAATGATAAATTTATTATCATGAGTCAAACTCACGATGTAAATGACTCTGAACACGTATGGGATGTTATCTCCTCATGTTTTATTGCATTAGTGGCATTTAAATTAATTTACCTTAAAATCCGTTATTATAAATAAAAAATGTGTCTGCTATAGTCAAAGTGAGTGAGTATAATCGTGTTCTGGTTCTGGATCTTTGAATATTAAACACCTGCGTCTGTTTCGCAGCATTAAATATGTTAAATACGTTGTTCCCGTAGGGTAAAGCACCCCGGGCTTTGACTTTCACCACTTCAACGCTCCGATGCAGCGATTCCTGCAAACTTATGCTGCGGAATGAACGCGATGCACAATCCTGAACAACATCAGGGCGACGTCTGAGCGAGTCCATAATGTCATGTAAGCCACTACGAGGGAATCATTAAACAAAACAGGCGGCTCATTATGTATGTGTATATATATATATATATATATATATATATATATATATATATTTATATATATATATATATATATATAGGTATGCAGGACATCTGGATGTTAGTTGTAGTGGGACTATTAATGATCAGCTACACAGCTGAGTTTAAGACGTGGTAGAGGTGACAGGTGGTACAAGTTGGAGGAAAGACTGGATCAGTGGATCACAGCGAAAAGACTGGATCAGCGGATCACAGAGCAGAGACTGGATCAGTGGATCACAGAGAAAAGACTGGATCAGGGGATCACAGAGCAGAGACTGGATCAGTGGATCACAGAGAAAAGGCTAGATCAGCTGATCACAGAGCAAAGACTGGATCAGTGGATCACAGAGCAAAGACTGGATCAGTGGATCACAGAGAAAAGACTGGATCAGTGGATCACAGAGCAAAGACTGGATCAGTGGATCACAGAGAAAAGACTGGATCAGTGGATCACAGAGCAAAGACTGGATCAGTGGATCACAGAGCAGAGAACAAGTGGGAGAAGCGTTCTGACGGTCACCATTCGACTAAAAGCAGTAAAGCAGCAGAAGAAATGAAAATTGAACATTTCCATCTTGGTGCTCTCGTTTTGGTGCCATTTCTCCATCCAGACCAGGACTACGGTAGTGCAGCAACTTCCAGCGGATTATAACGCATCATTTAGAGGAAAGTGACTCTGATGGTGAAGAAAGTGAAGCTGGCATGTTTGATAGAGATTTAGCTGCTGTTGGAATCAGAAACAGAGGATGAGGACTTTGATGGTTTGATTGATGACATTACCCCGCTCTATTTTTAAATACAAACACTTGTGTGCTTGTTTTATCTGTGTGTTTTACCATGCACAAGATGATTAAAAATGTAAGTACTTTATAATCAATACTTAAATAAAGCACAAACAAACTGAGTTTAGCTCCTGCTCTATTTCTGTATATCTTTTCATTTGCGCCTATATTATTTTCTGACTTTTGTGGAGAATCCAGAAAGGGTTATTTGATTGTGGCTTTCTGAAAAACAATATTTTTTTTTACATTTTTACATTTATCACTCGTCACACCTGTTTCCTGTTCCAAACTGACCCCTCATCAGAGAAGGGAAAAGTCACGTGGCCCTCAGAGGAAAAAGTTTGGCCACCTCTGCTTTAGATGGTTAATTGGATCCATTGAAGCATTGCTGTCATTGCAAATTAATACAAATGATAAACGAACTATCTTAAATCTACTTTCAATATATATTAATGATTGAGAGTAAATGAGGGGATTGGTTGGTATCCCTCATTCCTTTCAGGGAGTCTTACCAGGTGTAACTTCGGACATTATTGGGATATGGGTTTCCCCCACAAATGGTTTAGTCCGATTAAGCCTCGTCACATGTATAAAAGAGCTGCTATTGGACATCAGAGGGTCAGTGTCTGAGCGTGTACTGTGTTTTTAAAGTGAACCACTGCTAATAAATTGCATTTTTTTGGGCTAAATTGAGCGCTGCTGCCTGTTGGGTCATAGGAAACTGACTGCACATCACTCCTCAGGTAAACTTTTTGATTCCATTACAAAAGTACAATAAAAAAGAAGTGGTTTTCATTCAAGGCAACAATTCAGCCTTTTATAAAAGGTCACCCCGGCTAATGAGGCTAATTAGCATGAGCTGACGTGTCTTCAAAAGCGAAACTCACGTCCCGTTCAACAGCGACCGCTGGTTACAGGTTAATTAGGAGCCGCGGCCTCGTTGTGAAAGATAGCAGCCGGTCAAGGACAAATAATGGACACTAATCATCATCGAGCTGAGAGAGCAGCGTTCTGATTTTTATCTTTATATTGTTAAAACTATTTTGGTGCATGTTCAGTCCTAAAACACTAAACACATACGCACATGATTACAAATATAAGCTAAGAAAGAGTATATTCTGACATTTTAGACATGACAATTATTCAAATCTAGGGAAGAATATTTAGGTTTTTAGCATTTTAATAATATATAATCCATCTAGGGTCTAAATCTAACAGGATGTTAATGATTAAATCACTTTTTTATATGTTTGTCTACTTAAAAAAAGAATAACTTCACATAAAAATGTGAGTCCAGCATGTAGATTTGGCTCTTTTACACATTTTAAATGACAAGAAACCAACATAAACACACAAAATGCACATTTTTAGAGACCTGACAAATGCAATGAAATAAGTTTTAGCATTTTAATAATATATATAGTCTAAATCTAATGGGATGTTACCATTCAAACCAGCTTTTATGTATTTCTGTCCTTTAAGAGAAAACTAAATTCACACAAAAATGTAGTTTTGGCTCTTTTACACATGTGTCTTCCACATGTTCTGTATATAATCTCATAATTCGTCTCTCATCTTCTTCTTCTTCCTGTCTGTGAGCACAAAGACACAGATGTTGTCCACATGTTTTAACAAACTGCTGATTGATGAATTTTCTCGTACGTTCGCGTTTTACTTCACGTCCACGTTTTCTCCGCCTCTCATCCTGTCTCGTCTCTGTTTCCGGCTCCGGCTGTCACATCTGGACAAGCCGCAAAACATCAGGCAGACACATACGTCGGGCCGTGTCATGTCGACGTGTGTGTGTGTGTGTGTGTGTGTGTGTGTGTGTGTGTGTGTGTGTGTGTGTCAGTAGTGATGCGGCGATGATTTATTGCAGTGTGTGTATATGGAATCTATCACATTGACAGAGCTTTATACAAGCTCTCACACACTGGACACAAGATGTGAACATGTTGGGTCAATATTCGATAGGAGTTGAGCTCAGGAGGAGAAAAATAAAATAAAAAAAAATAAAAACAGAATGAAGTCTTG
Source organism: Eupleurogrammus muticus (assembly GCA_036785175.1). Classification (NCBI taxonomy): domain Eukaryota; kingdom Metazoa; phylum Chordata; class Actinopteri; order Scombriformes; family Trichiuridae; genus Eupleurogrammus; species Eupleurogrammus muticus. The sequence continues at coordinate 4,045,091 of JAYKQN010000029.1, forward strand.
AAAGAAACAATACACAAATCCAGTTAAAGCTGAAAAATTCCACTTCACACATCAAAGTCTCTTCACAGGACCTGAAGAAGTGGAGCCATATGTTTGGGAAGGGAATTGCATTGTGGGAAATGTAGGAGTTGATGCACTCATTTTGATACTTCATTATCATGTGGTGGAATACCGTCTACTTCAAAATACAGATTAGCATTTAAAAATCACTTTAAAGATTAAAAAAGCCTTAAACTAATTTTAAAAGATAAAAAGTAGTATAGCTAATATTAGAGGACGCATTTAACTAAAAACAAACCATGAACATACAACGTTCGATAAATGCAGATAAAATTCTATGCCCACACAAAGATCATATTTACTGATATATGACATGAAGTACATGCCTTATATCATACTTTATTATTTATACCTTTTCAGCCAATTTACCTTGTATTTTATAGTTTCAAATAAAAATGAAATCATGTTTGTCTTCATTCTACTGGTCTGTTTGGCTCAAATAGAAATAAGGGACTGTCCGTAAATAAAAGGCCTATTGGCCTATATTAGAGAATTTACGGTATCCCATATGCTTTCAAATCAATATCCTTTAGTCTCAAAATTTCTCGTGCACAAACCGTTGATTTCTAACATGGCTACCTCTCGCTATTGCTGAGTGTGTGTGATACGTTGAATTTGACGAGCTTGATCTGACACACACATATTGTTCTGAGTTCGAGTTCTGAAATCTCTGCTGGGGAATTATTCCCTCAGTGAGCAAAGCTGCTCAGTTCACCAAACCACCAAAAACAGAAAATCTATGCATCCATGGATGCATTCGTGCTTTGTATATGAATAATGCTGCATACAATAACATCCTGTAACGTCATCTGGCAGCGTCCGAGCTGAGTTTTGAGGTTTGGAAATGATGTGTTTCCCAGAAGAAGAAGAAGAAGCAGCATCTGAATCACCCTGAAGCGCAGCAGAAAACGTCAAAAACACCCTCCATTCATCCGTTTCCAGACGTGGCGGCACCGCGGTTTCTCCTCTGAAAACGTCCGTACACCAAATGGCTTCCAGCCGGGGGATTCCTTTGTGATGTCAAACACCAGGTGTCTTGGCGTCGCAGAGACAGGAGACGTACTTTTAAAGACATTCCCACACATGTCTCTGGGTGGGATCGGAACACTCACGTCCACGGGGTGTTCCAGGGACTGCGACACCACATCAGAGACGGGGAACTCAGCCAGATGGAGTTCGATCGGGCGAAGTTAACGGACTGATCAGACGCCCGTTTGCCCGCCGTAACTCCTGCTTATCTTTTTCCCGAGCTCCTTCTTCCATTTCTTAAGTAATACTGTGAAATGGTATTGATCGGCGCCGCAGCCAGACTGTAATTCCGTATTGAGTATTGACCTCATACGGTCAGTTAGTCTGAGCAATGTTTGTTCGGCCGGTTCGAGTTTTTTTCTTCACATGAACCACTGTTACATCTCTCATTGACGCGTGTTTGAGCTACGGTGAATTATAATTTCTCACATGAAGTCCTGAGATTCACCCACATATGTGATGAGTTTAACTGGATTGGAGTAACTAACGTACTCAAGACACCGACCCCCATCCTCATTCCTGTTTGTGTGACTTTTCGGTGTTAATTGTTGATTCATTCATTCACCGATTAATACATTTAAAGTTTAAAGAGAGGCTTTAACTAATTTAGCAGTAAAAGCTGGTTGGATTTAGCAACAGCAACAGCTCTGATATTGACATTTATACAGAGAAATTATTCTTTTATAAGACTCTTCAGGCTATTTGATTATTGATCCCTGGTGCCCAGTTATTAATAATATCAGTAAATAATGTATTACTGTATTAATTAATAATTGGATTGAGTATCACTACCTCCTCCAAGGAGCCTGTTTTTTTTCGCCAGCCTCTTGGTTGCCGACATGCCCTTCATGTCAGGTATCTTATCTTCTTAAGACACCGGTTTCTATGTGCAAATAATACCAAAATCATGGTCTTAAAGTTGTTTTGCATTGATTGACACCATGCACGAGTCAATCGAATCATGGGATCAGGAGATAACCAGCTTGAAAGGCAATGGGGACGGCTACGAAAGTTTGACCGCCTTTGGTTTAATGGACAGTAGTGTGACCCAATGGGAAGTTTAATGGCAAAACCAGGTTCTATTGAAACTGTCCTACACATCGTAAGAGGTCAAAGAGTCTTGAAGAACACATGGATGCTAATGTTACCTAGGGCTGTGTGAAATCATATGGCTGCTTGATATGCATGCAGTGCATCCTCTATTTCTATGTCCTGGGAGACGTGATGTTATGTGGAATGTGGTTTCTGTCTTGGCTTTTGATCAAATATTAAACTCAGGTCAGAGATTGAAAGCCAAAAGCCATTAAGATAACTGTCCAGCCCGGCAGAGAATCTCATCTGGTGAGTTGGCTTATGGGTATGAGGGTTAGGTCAGAGGTCCAGTTGACCAGGTAGATAGAATTTGATCAGATCCACAGGCAACCTCGTGGCGTCTGGAGGTGTGGACTCAAGAACAGAATATAAAGAGGTTCAGAATGAATGTAGTGAGGTCTCACATCGGCACAGAGGCACTGCAAGATTTTTTTGTAAGAAACACTTTTTATCTGCACAGAGGACATGACACCTTCTTTAAAATCAAACGACAACATGCACATAGTGATTAGCTAATGTATCATGGTCTCATTTAGATGAGCGTGGTGTTACCCGGTATGTTCCCTGCCCCCACCTCAATCTATTCAGCCTACTAAACACTTACACCTGTTCCTGCTCTGCAATCAAGCACCTGTTTTTTCCAGCTCGTTTCCAGCCAGTATTTAAACCCTGCTCTGATCGTCGCTCCCGGCAAGATCATCTCTCAGGCCATGTGAGCCTTGACAAACCAAACCAAACCAAACCAAACCAAACCAAACCAAACCAAACCAAACCAAACCAAACCAAAGAGTAGTTGCAGAAATACAGCTCTCTGAAAAAGCATTTCAGAAATGGGGTCAAGTGGTGGGAGGAAGACAATATTTCTTCATGATTAGGTAGTAATATAAACTACTAGTCCTGCAAATGGTAGCAATGCAACTTTTTGGTTGCTGTCTTAAAAACCCAAAGCAGACACTTTAAAGCAGTGGTTCTAACTGTGGGGTCTGGGGACCACCAGGAGGCCTTGAGGGCATTTCAGGGTGAATGAATTCATGAATTGTATAACCTCATTACTTTTTTTAGTTTTGAGTCTAGTTTAAGTACTATCTCTCTGCTTGTGCTGCAGATATTCATGGAAAATCCAATAAAGCATTAAAAAATAAACTTAAAGTTGTGTCTGAGAGACACAATCTCATTCAATGGGGGGTCCTGAGGTTTGGAATCGCTGCGATAAAACATTTTTGTTCAAAACAATATTGATGCAATTTGCTACTCATGACAAGGGAGAATAAATCCATTTTGGTTCTAATTTGCTTGTTTGTTTAAAAAGATAACAAACACCATCAAAAAGAACCTTCGGAGTAAAGACATCATGCTGGAATGACTTTACAGTCTTGATCCAAAATAAATTGTTGATCTAGAGCACTGATTCTCAAATAGTAGGGCCCCCCCCTGGGGGGGCACGAGGCTCCATCAAGGGGGGGAGCGTTGGAGCTCGGGGAACATGCTTTTATTTTTCTAATTAATTTTTTGAACGGTCCTAGAATAAAGTGCAATTGCACCTCCACTACATTAGGGGGCAGTGGCGCTCTCATTGGCAGGGTGTGAGCAGGGAGCATATAGCACAGAGAATGAGTATGAAGTGTAGACACCATGAAAACATATTTAACAGGGATGAGAAGACAGGCGGAGAGAGACGGAGATAAAGAGACAAACGAAGTCTCCCAAAGCTAAGACGAGGAAATATGACGAAGCGTCTGTAGCGCTTGGTTCACTGTGAAAGACCGGTGTGTTACTGAGTCTGAAATGTTGGAGACAAAGACATTAAAGACATTACACCACAATCACTGATAAGACCATTTTATGTAGTTTTATCCTTCAGTATAAAGTCCCTGTTTACATTTTCATTTAAGTGAATATTAAAAAGTTCAGTGAATTTGATCCAAAATGCCAAATGTTGGCTCAGAACTCTTCAAACTTACTCAGGTGGGGGATGGGTTAACAGCACAAATTTGTTCAGTCAGTCGCTCGTTTCAGTCTGATGAAGTCCTGCTGTCAGGAGATGAATCTCGGCGCCCGGGAAATATTGGAGAATATTAACCGGTGTGTCATCGTAGCGGAACTGCTCCGTGTCAGACACGTAGAGGAAATGGTTTGACGTGAAAATAGATGCTAAGTAACGTCTTTGTACAGCACAGCAGCCCAAGACTAATATGAGAAACAGTCAAGGGAAATGAGACAATCCTATAGATTAAACAGCAAACAAGAGAATAACGTGCCGTACAGGCGGTGATGTTACAATAACGATAATGTCAGACACAACAGAAAATGAGACGAGACAGAAAATTGCAGATGAAACCGGAGACAGTGAGTGAGATCATATGGGAAAACATGTCATCAGAAAACAAATAGCCAGTCATTCATCATTTTGCAAAAAAAATGAAATAGCCATAAAAACAATCATAAGAAAACAACAGAGATCCAACAAATCATGATTCCTTCAGTTGACAAATGTTCAAATTTCATGAATTAGTAGAATATGGTATTCTGCAAATTATGCTCAAAGCTTATTAAGAAAAAGAATCAATATAACCTAAAAGCTTTGTTTTCATTGTTGTTATTCCCAACATTTACTGAAAGTTTAATGAAAACCCGTTCGTACCTTTTTTGAGTTATTTGCTATAAAACAGACGGACAGAAGAACAGACTAAAACCTGGCTTCCTTGCTAGAGGTAATGAATAAATTTAAACCCTAAATTCATTCAGATTAATGCGCTATGAAGAATGAATTTGTGTTTTGTGCCCTGTGGAGAAAGGTTGACTTTAAATGACCTTCTGAAATGTCATTCAAAATATTAGGTCCTGCAAAATCACCTTCAATACAACATGGTGGTACGAGCCACTTATGAGTTCTTGTTGAGGTCCGATGTCAGCGATGCGATGCCTGAGAATGTGATGAAGCTGCCTCGAATGGAGAAGCGAGTAAAGGATGGGGACTAGAAATAGGCCCTGAGGGGGACTGCGAAAGATGAGGAATTGGCTATTTTCAGCTAAATCGTTCTTTTTAACAGATTAACAGACAGGACCAGAGCCGGTTCATCGCTGTCAGGGAGACATCACCTGCTGCTTAGGGCGATCAATTAACACAGCGTGATCAATGGTGTCGGAATACTGCAGCGAGAGAACCAACGAAAACCTCGTTAACCCAACGTTCTCCTGAACAACGCCTGCAACTGTAGCGCGGCGCCACATGCTAAATCATGACGTTCCTCACTGTTCGTTACGGCGACTAATGCAAATTAACGTAGCCCTCGCTCCAATTTTGTGCCTGGAGCTTGTCGTCCTTCAGGAAAACATTAAAAAAGAGACGTTCCCATTAATTATCTGTATTAAATTATCTCACAAACTATGGAATTAACTGCAAATCTAAGAGCAATTTAGCATTACAGCTAGAAAGAAAAATAAAAACAGGAGAATCTCTGCACCATCAGTCACTGGCGTGCTGCTCCATGTACATTTTCCAATAAGCCACCAGGCAGATTTATTTTCTAAGCTCATGACCATATGTAAAAGAAACAATGATTGCTTTTTCAAACAATGTGCGCAGCGTACGGGGCGTTAAATCAACTCGGTGGGGATTGTTGCCGTGTTCCACCAGACAGGATCATTGATTATGATGAAGAAACGCGCGGCTCGGAAAAACAGACCAGAGGGTGTCAAGGTGCTGGGAGAACAAACAAGCCGCACAGATGCTTCGCGAGATAGGATTCCTGAAAGATGCTTAATCTTTACCACAGATTAATAATAGATGTTTGCATAAGTAATGTCAAATAAAGTAAATAAAAACAGACTTTGTATGCAGAAAGTGGGGAAAACAATCTATAGAGTATGCTGCTTCCCAGTGCTTCAGTAAAGGAATTTGATGATTTAATATAATGATTTTAACCATGTTTCAAGGCACACAGGTAATAACTGTTAACACAACAATAAGAAACACACACAGACGCATGTACACCAATAAAATGTAATAAGGGATAAAAGAATGATCTCGGCTCGCTGCAAATAAAATAGAGAAAGCAAGGGAAATCAACCTCAACAATACGGAATAAACACATGGTAAAGAAACTTCCTAGAACTTGGTAAATTTTACAAAATGGGCACAATTCGTTTTACAAAATCAAATCCAACTTTGTGGAAGGGGGAAAACTAAAACCATGATGTAAGTAAAGTAATGGAGGATCGTGTCTCTGTTTTTAACAGAACCCTCGACAGCTCACGGGAAGATCTTGTTGAGTGGAGGAACACGCCTGGAAGGAGATAAACCATTCATCTCAGACACCTCCTGAAACTATGCTACTACCTGGGCGATATTTTTACTACAGACTTGAGACGTCTCGCCAACAGCTTGTCAATTTCAGACGGTCTTTCTCTTGCACTTTCTTAGCCATGGTATTAACCAGGCCATGCACACACACATAGAGTCCTACAGTGACCTAGAAAAGTTTTACACCACAAGGCAAATAAAAACCAGCTGACAGACAACAGACAAACCTACTTCAGCCCTGAGAGGATTAACCCGAGTTTTACACCTGGGACTAATTGTCAATCAGTATTAGTCTTCAGCTACCTCAGCATGAGGTATTGTGATTTAAGACCTTGTCAGGCCCTTTTGAGAAACTACGTCTGTACTTTAAACCTAATGCTACCTGACCTCCAGTACTCGCCTGTTTATTGACGACACCATTGGACCCATTTGCTCTGTTCTACGTCTTCTTTCGCAAGAAGTTTATAGAGAAACACTCTGCTGCATTTGAGTCTGAGATTAATTCATTACACAAATAGAAAAGGCAGCGATCAGGCAACAGTGCAAATAATAAAAAAAAAAAAATTACCATGCACAATGATAATGAATGCTGATTCTATAATTGGTCCAGGTTACTAGGGACTATAACTGCTGACGTACAGGTTCACTTATCTATTATTTATAACTGAAACTAACAAGTGGTGCTGAACATGAATATTTACATTTACATGCTCCAGTTAATTCCAAGCCGTTCGAGCTAAAGTGAACCGCTCTGATTAGTTGGTGATGGAGACAATTTGTTGGTCAAAGTTGACACACACACACATACACACACACACACACACAAAGATTAATCGTCGCCTTTCCACAGCAACTTGTTTCCTTCTAATCACATCACTCTCTGCTGTCATCTTTATTCCCCAGCGGGACATACCCCCTACGAGTCATTTGCCACTTCCCACCCTCGTCTAACTTATTCATCCACATTAACCTCACAAGGGTCCATTAGTATCATAAATTAGTAGATGGTAGATGCATTAACCTTGATGCGATGCAACAGCATCAACAAGGCTGGTCCCGTTTTTAATGATGTCTGAGGACGCTCTCAATCAGTCCACAAAGACGAAGCAGCTCATGGAAGAAAGTGCCCAAAGCCATGCCAGGTTTTGATGCTAAATCATACATTATGCACTATTTTTTCCAAATAATATTTCTCAGCAATGAACCATAGTTGAAAAATATTTTTTTTTCTTTTGTCACTGTAGGGAACAAATATGCTCATTATGAACATTATTGTTCCCACATGGCCGTCTAACAAAGCAAACCCAATGGCTGCTTTTCCAGTAAGTTTCTTCTTCCTGTGACCTTCAGTGTCGCTTGTCCTTGAAATGCATTGCTGTAAAATCACTGGTGCAGCCTCCAATCCAAGGATCTCATAATGATCGCTGCCTGCAGTCATCAGCCAGTACGCGCTGATCATTATTTATTAACTTTGCTTCATGTGAGTGTAAATCTGAATCCTATTAACAGACATAAGTACAATTGGATGCATGTAGTTTTAACTTGAACCAGACGGCGTTGGTGACACTTGTTACCATAAAAATCTTTGGATTTTCTAACATAAGAACAATTAGCCCTGTTCTGTGGCCCATTTAATATGAGGATTCTACACAACTCTTAGTATCCCAGATTTGTCAATTAATCGAATTGAGTTTACCATGTAAAACCAAGGTCATCAACAGTCTACTGATGTTCACCTCGTTAAAGAATGAAAGATGGTAATTTCTGTAACTACTGGTTGATTAGGGCAGGGACCTTGCTCATCATCAGATCATATTTGTGCTATTCAAAGTTTCACAACTTTTGCCTTTCACACTCTGCACTGCGCCTGAGCACAGATGCTCCACTTTGGTTTGCTGAGGTCAGTGCTTTTCTCCTTAGATGGGACCAAGTGTGAAATGGGAATTAAAACCAACCGCCATTAATCATGGCCGCTCTAATTTCAAGTAGCTTTAAAAACTTTAAATTGTGCTCTTCAGTCGCTGACAGGAAATGTTGAGCAGACAAACCTGCAGAAAACAGCGTGGCATTACACCCGTGAAACGGTTCCAGATTGACGACAACGCCGTGAACGTAACTTCCTACACAGCATTTTACTTTTTTTAAGTGGACGAGTAGATTTTCCTGCTTATAGCATGGTCAATGAAACTAAAGCATTCACAAGCTTTTGGTCAAAGTTGCTTTCATTTATTTCAGTCTTGAGAAGTAACTCATTTGCCTGGTTTTCAGATATTAACACTCAGCTGTCAGCCAATCAGTAAAGAGTATTCATGGTATAGAAATAATATAAATTACACATTGTATTGCTGACTGCTGAACACACCCTCAGTAGGTGCCATAATAAGCAATATTTTTACAGTTCTGTGCTATTTACTATACACGGGGCTCCATGGAATTGGGCTCTTTTGGCTGTCAAATTGTTAAACACAGGTGTTTATAAATAGAGTTGGTTCTCTTCCAATTACAGAAAAGAGTTCACCCTGTACACATTTGGCACCTGCCTTGGATGTAGAAGGCAGGACAGGAAACTGCATACCAAGTAGGTGCATGTTACAGTGGATAGTCTTCGTCTCAGTGTACTGTTGTTGTCAATTATGCACAGACTTCCTGCAGACTGTAATACTCAGTGGTCAATTCAATTAAATTCTATTTAAATAGTGCCGAATCACAACAGTTTTCTCGAGACTCTTTAAACACAGAGCAGGTCTAGACCACACTCTATAATTAAATTTATAGGAACCCAACAATTGAAAGCAATTCCCGCATGAGCAAGCACCGATGAAAAACTTCCTCCTTTCCCACTGTTCATTTTTTTCCCTCTGTCTCTGGATATGTTGGCAAAGGGAAAAGGTGACAAATTACAGCGATATATACTGAAGAAACACAACCAGGCTACCGCAGCCACTTCTGCAGCCGAATGCAATATGTAAATACGAGTTGGACAAACGTGAATCCTAAATGAGACTAAAGGACGTTTGTGTTACAATTTTAACTGGTTGACAACACCTATGCATGCTGCAGGTCCCGTTTGTTGGGGAATCACTGAATGAGGGAAAAAAAACAGTTAAGACAGAGGTGGTAGTACGACTTTGTGGTGCACAATGTCCTCCTAGCCCCATGATAAATTGATAAATAGAAAGCTAGAGATGGACGGATAGCTAGATAGATATAACCGCTCTTAAAGCCTCTGGATTCAGAGGCTTTCTGAGGGACGTAAAACTCAAGCTATATGGGATGGACGAGGGCCTTGACGTACAATAACTGCAGTGTCACCGACCTGATTCCTTCCATCTGTGGTGGTGATGCAGGGGAGTCAGAGATGGGTGAACAGCCTCAAAACAACTTAAAGACTAATCTGTGGTTGTCTTCGGCTTGTTTTTTTTTTCTTTTCTTGTGCAAGGGGTAGAAACAGAGACAGAAACTCTAAAGCCACAAACCAGTGACTTCTAAAAGGATAGAAGTATTTCTGTGAAACGGTGATCTAAGCGAACCATAAAAATGAGTATCGGGTGCTTCGACTGAAGACAAGGATGGAGAAACACCAATGACAAGCGGAGGATGGTTTGGTGATGCCACCATCTAAACGGATGGTTCTTGGCTATCATACCATCAGCTTTCACATTTAAATAAGGGATTGGCTGTGAGATTTCAGTGTTCTGTTATATAGTTTAGTATATGTGTTATTATGTATTGATGGTAATTCACAACCCATTTTGAATTAGGGGTACCGGAGCAAGTTTACCTTTAACCAATCAACACTTCCAACCATTAGGTGTGATTGGGCCACATAGTTGCCCAGTTAATCCAGTTAATTGGGAGGTCTAGCTGTTCACCGAAAAGGCCAAACCACCTAGTGAGGGGCATTTGGAGGAAAAAATTATGGCTGGTCCATCAAATTCTGTCTCCAACAGCCACTGACCTTACGATGGAGAAGGCCCTAGTATTGGTACTTAACCAGTGTTTTAATTTATGGCACTTTCGTGTTACTGGACTTTAAATAAGACCACCAGACAATGCACATCATGACGTCTCTTTTTGAGGACAGCCGACAGATAGCCTCTACCTGTCAGGATGTTGTTACCATGACAACCATACGGAGACGGTGCTCCTATGAGAGGCTCAACAAAGCCCATGGGGTTGTCGACTGGCCACTGCTCATCCAATTCCCAGGTCCTTGAACACAATACGGCCCTCACTTACCTACAAATGGAAAAAAAGGGGAAATGTACATCCCAAAAGAACATCAGGGCTGAATTACCTGTCACACTTGTCTGGGATAATAATGACATTGGAGCGAAGACACTTCCAGGTAAAGGAGCAACGAAGGCACTGATGGTGTAATTATCCCGCGGGCCTGTGGCTAGTGATTCAGCATCTTTCCCTGACACATAATCCAAGGCTCTGCTCATTCCCCTCCACTAAACCTTGTGACTACACATGAGGAATCAGGGGTGATTCACAGAATTTCATGTTCAAGGTAGATGTCCAGCAGGATGAATGCAGATAATTGATGCCCAATTCATCCAAGTGTGAGAAAGGGGAAGAAAAAAAAAAGGATGTGAGCTGACGAGTAATGCATTAATATGTCGGCGTTGTAGGAATGTTGTTTGCCATGTGATGCAAATGCAACCAACACGCTGACAGAGACATCACCACCCAGATGTGTCAGTCACTGCAATGTCAGCCAACATCCAAATGGATCCTATGTCTGTGTGCACAGTTTGTTTACCCGCATAATGAAATGCCTTCAGTTCTTTATTTTTATAATGAGGTTACCAGTTGGAAAATCCTACCTGACTGCTATTTTTAAACGTCTACACTAGCAAAGGAGTTTTTTTTTCTATTGTGCATATCATTTAGTATATAATACATATTATCAAATCATGACCCCAATACTAAAGTATATACTGAACCTTCAGATTCCTATTATTACTTAGTAGGGTTGGAAAATTAAAGGAGCTGCAAGGAAACATTATACTGTGATCAAATGTGAAAACTAATACATAGCACCATTTTTAAGAGGCTCCTGCCAACTGAAAGTGTACTGCCCTAGGATGGAAAAGGCAATAACTTCCCAGAGTGTAGAACTGAAATAAAAATAAAAGAAAATACTTTAAAGTTGTCTTGTTGTCCAGCCAAAATAGGTTCAATAGTTTTTCATCACAATAAAAAGCAGTATAATTGACAAAAAAATAAAATTCTCATTCTGATGATACAGAAAAAGTTTAACCTTTTACTTTGACATTATTGTTGTTATTATATTATGGTGTTATTCTGGTATCTTATGAAATCAAATTGTTCCACATGTGTTTGGATGCTTCTGAGCATTTACCAACCATACAAGTAATAAAATATAGAAACGCATTATAACTTATACCCTTAAAACACACACACACACACACACACACCCTAGGGCGAATACTGGTAAAGTGGGACACTACTTTCTGCATTGTATAAGAAAATGATGCAAGTGGTTGAGCCCCATATGTGATAATAGAAAAACGCTTAAGCACTCTATAGAGGGTAAAAAAATGATTTTTTTAATGCATTACTGTCAAACTGGGACAACTTTATAGGCAAAATATAATAGAACCCAATCAATTGTTATTGTTTGTTTCCCCAATCACAACATTTGACGGACTCTTTTTGCATGAACTTCAATATTTTTGAAGAATGGATTAAAAACTTTGTTTTTTATAAAAGATGATCCTTCATGAATTTACATGTCAATACAGCCAATGCATGTGAATGATTCCCCACCTTCAACGAGGCCATGCTCCTCGCCACACGTCTCATGGAACCAGTCCTTGGATACAATGCACCTAATCCAGTTTTCGGCATAATTTGCATCTCCATAACTGGCCTTGCAAACACTGAAAAGGTCCTGGCATTCCGTGCTGGTACCATCTGTCTTTCTTGTTTTTGATTTGTTTGTTTTTTCGGCTGGCTTTGATTGTGTTTTTGAGGCTATGTATGAATAATGTTCCTCGCTCTGTCGGGTAGTAAGAGGGTAGTTTTGACCTTGAAGCCCAGGAGAATGCAAAACTCAGCCGTGGTGCACTGGGCACCACAGAATGTAGAAACATCAAACTTTAAGACAATAGAGATTATACACACTCATTATGACCCTGCAGGATATTCCAGTTAGCTAACAATAATTATTCATTATTTTCGCATGTCATTGTGAAAATCTCAAGCTGAGGAAGCCATGAAACAGACACACATCAATTTGTAGAATAGACTAAGCCTGTCTACACATTACATACAATTATTAGAGACGGGAGAGAGAGAGAGACGGGAGAGAAAGAGAGAGAAAGAGAGAGAGAGAGACGGGGGGGAGAGAGAGAGAGAGAGAGACGGGAGAGAGAGAGAGAGAGAGACGGGAGAGAGAGAGGAGGGAGAGAGAGAGAGAGAGAGACGGGAGAGAGAGAGAAGGGAGAGAGAGAGACGGGAGAGAGAGAGAGAGAAAGAGAGAGAGAGAGACGGGGGGGAGAGAGAGAGAGAGAGAGACGGGAGAGAGAGAGAGAGAGACGGGAGAGAGAGAGAGACGGGAGAGAGAGAGAGAGAGAGAGAGAGAGAGAGAGAGAGAGAGACGGGAGAGAGAGACGGGAGAGAGAGAGAGAGAGAGAGAGAGAGAGAGAGACGGGAGAGAGAGAGAGAGAGAGAGAGAGAGAGAGAGAGAGACGGGAGAGAGAGAGAGCGAGAGAGAGAGACGGGAGAGAGAGAGAAGGGAGAGGGAGAGAGGAGAGAGAGAGAGACGGGAGAGAGAGAGAGAGAGAGACGGGAGAGAGAGAGGAGGGAGAGAGAGAGAGAGACGGGAGAGAGAGAGGAGGGAGAGAGAGAGAGAGAGAGAGACGGGAGAGAGAGAGAAGGGAGAGAGAGAGAGAGAGAGAGAGAGACGGGAGAGAGGAGAGAGAGAGAGATGGGAGAGAGGAGAGAGAGAGAGATGAGAGAGAGAGACGGGAGAGAGAGAGAGACGGGAGAGAGAGAGAGAGAGAGACGGGAGAGAGAGAGGAGGGAGAGAGAGAGAGAGAGAGACGGGAGAGAGAGAGAAGGGAGAGAGAGAGAGAGAGAGAGAGACGGGAGAGAGGAGAGAGAGAGAGATGGGAGAGAGAGAGAGAGAGAGAGAGAGAGAGAGACGGGAGAGAGAGAGACGGAGAGAGAGAGAGAGAGAGACGGGAGAGAGAGAGACGGACGGGAGAAAGAGAGAGAGAGACGGAGAGAGAGAGAGAGAGAGAGAGAGAGACGGGAGAGAGAGAGAGAGACGGGAGAGAGAGAGAGATGGAGAGAGAGAGAGATGGAGAGAGAGAGAGATGGAGAGAGAGAGAGACGGGAGAGAGAGAGAGAGACGGAGAGAGAGAGAGAGAGAGACGGGAGAGAGAGAGGAGAGAGAGAGAGACGGGAGAGAGAGAGATGGAGAGAGAGAGAGACGGGAGAGAGAGAGAGACGGAGAGAGAGAGAGAGAGAGACGGACGGGAGAAAGAGAGAGAGAGACGGAGAGAGAGAGAGACGGGAGAGAGAGAGAGACGGGAGAGAGAGAGAGAGAGAGAGACGAGAGAGAGAGAGAGACGAGAGAGAGAGAGAGAGAGAGACGGGAGAGAGATTATTATTATTAGTCTGGAAAGTCCATAAACTGTTCCCCCTCCACTCCAAAAACAGCTCAGAAGTGATCCAGCCCTTATCAGACACCTTCACCACTCTGAGACCCCTGCAGCAATCAAGCCGTCTAGCACGGTTGTGGTCCGACCCCCTTTTCTCCAGATGTGACCTCTCAGCAGGAACTCCCCACCTCTGAGATCAAAGAGGCCGACAGAAAGGCTGTTTTCTCGTTGCACTTCCAGATATGTGAAGGTCCATCATTGATTTCAAGCTCAGTGAGTAACACATCATGCTCATGGAACCATCCCCTCAAGGTGGTGCGGTTATTGCCTGCAGACCTTGCAGCAGAGAGGGGTCTCTACTTTCCCCTGGCTGAGGTCTGGATACCATCGCATGAAGTTCTCAAACCAGTACAGCTGAGCCAGTCTGTGACTACATGCAGACTGTTTATATTTCCTGGGGTTGCACTGTCATGTTTCAATGGGATTACCAATGGTATGATCATGCGCAAATGGCTAGTGGATAGTTACCCCGTTGCACATGCATGTGGACATAGACACAACATTCACCCTCATGCATCCCCATACGCAAAGACGACTGTACTGTAAGGCTGTACCACTCATTATGTACGTGTTCCCATGCACAAAAGTGATTGTATGGCTAGCTAGCTAGCTTTACGTCTTTGTGTGCAAAAAAGATTCTATTTTCATAATTATCAGCATTATTAGCATTTGAAGCTGGCTCAATCTATTTTTTTAAGATAATATTGAAATATCAAGTTATATAAATATTATATGACTACTAATTAATTATGAGTTGCACAATAATTTTTGGATATTTAAAGTATATATTTAAAGCTTGTTTCATTTTCTTTATTACTGATTATTAATATGGCCAATACTGACTCCATGGAATGTCTTATGATGTGCATACATGTCCTATCACTGTAATCCTGAGAATGTTAAAGCATCACATAACCACCTGAGGTGGTAAAACAATGGCGTGCAGAGAGTTTTGAAGTCAGTCCATAGGAATATCAGAGATATTTAGATGCCGTTTGAGAGGAGTAGGAGGGAATGATCAACGTTGTCAACAGCTTCTCTGAGTCATTCATCACTTTAAGAGCTGCCTCGGTGCAATGAAGAGCTCTGCGGCCAGATTGGAAGTTCTCAAATAACCCTGTAATGTAACTTACCTCAAACTCTCTGTGTTTTTTTTTTTCATTTTATTTTATATAAGCGAAGCAGAAACGCAGCCAGCGTTTGTGGCCACTTTGAGTGGGTAATATATCTTTCTTTGTCCTTTGTTTGTGCTGTTGTGCATGTAGAGGGCAAAGAACCAACTTTTCTTTGCTTTGCTCAAACAGATACCTGAACCTTTACGTCACTGTTTTGGGTATTACATTATGGGTATTTGGATTTATAACCGCTTTTGGCTAATGTGTCAGCTTCCAAACATTTACGTCTTTCTTACATTCAGTGGATCATTTATTCACTAACAATTAGATGGATTATTACAAATTACACAGAGCTACGAAAAGCACGAGTTTCAGTTTCACCTCATGGTGTCCTATTGTGTGATTTCTCATCGCGACTTTGTTTGCAGGAATCATAATTAATTTTGGGGAACAGCATCCTGAGAGGGAGCTGATACCATGTTTGAGTAATTCTAAACAAGATCAATGTTTAATTCATCTTTTTTAATAAACATGATTAATGCCATAGGCAGAGAATTCAATTCCACCAGTAACTTATTATGAGTGTGTGCACACACACACACACACACACACACGCATTGATGTATGTAATCAATCTTTGTCCACTGCATAAATCTCACATCATGGCTTGCGTGGCCGTTGACGTGACACTGTACATGAGAAATGCCCCTGACTTCAAGTCCAATTAATGCCATCGACGATGCCTCGTGAAATGAGAAAGATCCTAATGACATTTTTCCTTTTCATTTTGCTTCGTCTGCACCTCATATTACTTTTCATGCCACGCACAAATCTAAAATCCCATCCTTTAATCTTCAGATGGAATTATCGGAGGTTAAAAATAGCAACCCTTCCCCATTCCTCTCGTTTTTTTGTTTTTTTTCTTCGTCCTTTACCATTCTCCTCTGCTAAAGGAATTGTTCTGTCAGTTCAATGTGGCGACACACGCGTGGTTGATTAGGCTAATTCTGGGAGAGCAGCTGGCCACAATTGAAGCCCGTAGTAAATATGCTAACTGGCTTCCATCCTGAATACTCATTTTCTGTCTACAAGTTCATCTGCCTCAAGTATGGTCCAATAGCAACGGATTGAAATGTTGATTCAGTTGCATTTGCGTCATTTGACTTTTCACAGTCTCACAAAACCACAAAATATAGACACGCACACATCTCATTTGTCCATTACCATAAAGATGTATCTATGAACACTTTAGGGTTTCCAACCACGAAGTGGGAAATCACTTCCTGACATTTCCAGTTTTGCCGTGGAAGGTGACTTCGCTTTGTAAACCACAAGTTGTATAACGTGACCTTTTCTTCTTGACGTGGAGCTAACTTTGTTGTTCTATCAATAACAAAGTGACGGAGCCTGTGAGCCTACGAGGTGCAGTAATGCTCTGATAAAGCCGCTCTCGCCGTCCCCCGGCCCGCCTCGCTCTCTATTTATTTGCATCTGCTCTGTCTTTATCTCTCTGCTCCCCTCTGCTGTTATAATTCAGGCCTAATTTTAGCCTCAGAAATTAATCTGAAGGTCCACAATGAGCTTAGATGGCATTACACATGCAGACAAAAGTCTGATATTAAAAAATCCAGCTTTGTCGCAGAAGAACTGGCTGTGGAGGAAGAGAAAAAAAACACTGTATTTATATTCAGCAATGCCCTGTTGACTCATATTGGAAAATGCTGGATTTATATTTGGGGGGAAATGAATTGCTTCTGTTTTACAGTTTGCACTTTGTGCACCAAAGCCCCGGCGCTGGGACGCATCCCTCCGGCCTTCCACAGCTTCCATGCATCAAAGAAGGGTCATGATTATATTAATATGGAATTAAATGAATACTGAATGAAGAATATAAATACAAATGAAAACTACTTCAAATCAAATGAATGAGCAGACAATTGCTGGTGATCTTGAAGATTAAAAAAAGACAGAACCCTGCTGGGAGCAATTCCCTTTTGTAATATTATATGAAGTGTTGGAAAAAAATGCTCCAAATGCTCCAAATGATCGGAGTTAATTCTGCCTCTGATGTCTCATTCGACAAATAAAATCACACATTAAACTTCTCACGTGATCATTTTTACGATGCATGAACTGAAAAAGCGTAACCTGCAAACTGCTCTTTCTGTTTATTATATTTAACCAATTTCTTTCAATTTTAAATGCTATTACAATCAAAAGTATCTATGGTACTGCTATGCGAACATTTAAAAACTACCTAAAACAAAGGAAAATGTTTCTTGCTTGTGTTTACTTGGTCTATTTCACGATGAAAATACCATCTAAATGGACGGAGTCCGTCCTTATTCGGTCAGCAGAGGCGATGCTACGCCATTTCTGTCACCGTCAGGTCATTTTTCTGAGGCGGCTTGAAGCTGCGAAGGCCACAGCAGCACTAAACTCCAAATGGAAATCAGGCGTGTCTGTTACCACACCATACATGTGCTGTACCTGTCTATCAGTCCCATGGCATGAAGCGCTAACACATGGGTTCTTCATTTATCAATTAAAAGGACAAGGTCGGCGTCCTCCTACAGACCATTACCTCCTGGAAGGACCTGACCTTGTCTCCTCCCTCACAGACCTGCTGCGCATCCACTTTAAATGCAGCTGTGTTCATTATTCGTATTAACGCCGGCCAAACTACAATTCAAACAACATTTCAATGAGATCGGAATCAAGCTTCCTTGTCTCCGACACATTATGTTGCTCGTATTTCATACGTGATGAAATGCTGGCACGAGGGTCTGTAAACATGGAGGTTCATGACTTAGTAATGACATGAATCTCAACAGGAAATTGAATCGGAAAGAACGCAGCGCTCGCCCCTCTCTGAATGAGATTACGATTAGAGGGGGAGAGTGTGTGTGTGCGTGTGTGTGCGTGTGTGTGCGTGTGTGTGCGTGTCTGCTCGACTTTGTGCACGAGTCTGGCTGATTAGGTCTTGGTGCTAATGCATTTATAACCATTAGCCCCAACATCCATCGATCACAGCCAACATATGCAAAATTAACAGCAGAAATCTATGTGTGTGTGTGTGTGTGTGTGTGTGTGTGTGTGTGTGCGTGTGTGCGTGCAAACAATGTATACGTGCGCTCGCCTTTACCGCGGTGTGTGTTTGTGTGCGCACAAGCCTGCGTTTTATGTGTGTGTTGTTTTTAATGATCGTTCACAAGTGAGGGAGGCGTGGGAGGAAGAAGCCACGTTTATCCATTAACAGCGAGTCCCCGCATTTCCTAATCAATCAATTTGTTTTGCCCATTAAATGTGCTGCCTCACACTGCAGGTTGAGTTTTGTTACGGGTAAAACAAGTGTGTGTGTGTGTGTGTGTGTGTGTGTGTGTGTGTGTGTGTGTGTGTGTGTGTGTGTGTGTGTGTGTGTTAAATATGTGACCTGGTCAAACAGTAATGCGCTAAACAAGCCGTACAAACGGGTGATGAGACATCATCATGAACCATGTCTGCACCTGAATTATGGTGCAGGTGTATGAAAAATATTCATTATAAAAAACACAATCACATAACAGGACTAAAATGAGCATTTATCCATCAGATATGAATCTGAACAACACCCAATATCTTGAAAACTAAACTTTTCTTTAGTTTGAGCATCCCAAGACATCAGTGAGAATGATAGACTGTATGACTTGTGTCTTTCGGTTTTAAAATAAAGAAGCTGTGATAATTTACACTTAGTCGCATTGACTCTACACTGTTGGGCAAGTTATGCAAAAACTTCTAGAATCCTATTTCAATGTAAGTAACATTGATAGAGAAAGGCCAGCGTTAGACATTCTGGTGTTTAAATTATTCAGGTAGTGTGGATGATTTTTTATTAAAAAAAAACTTCAGTGAGTTGGTTCTTTACCAGTGTTGCACCAAAATCCGTCCAGCAGTTTTACTTTAATCCTGTTCGTGAACAAAAGAACAAACAGTCGAGAAATAGAAAGTTGAAAGTTGGTTGTGTTGATTCCTTTTGCCTCTTTGCTTATATTTCATATTTTGTCATGTGTTTGTGTTTTTTTTTTTTTCAATCAATGCAGCTTTTTTAGCACTGAGCAAATAACAATGCTTTGTCTACCTAATGCAATTACCTGACAATTGCTCATTTGTACACCTGGGTTCAATTCGAGCATGAAGACAATAACCAATAAGGTGCATGTGATTGCACATTTGTATCTATTGTTCTTCCTAGTTTGATATTTAAAACACAGAAACACTTCACTCATGTTTCATTAAGAATTTTCCCATTAAGTGTTTTGGCCCAGTTCTAATTTAAGTCCTTTAATATTGGGTGTGTGATCTGGTACTTACCTAAACTGCCCTAAACTTTGATTAAATGTGTATTGGACACAGCAGATGTGGCCTAATGCACCTTATTTTTCACAAGCTTATTTTATTTCATTCCAAATACTGAAGGGCTTTGTTCAGAATGATTTAAAGTCAATGGAAATGTAAATGGGAGAATGTGAGCCCCGAAATCGACTTGCAATCAATTTAGTAGAGAAGATATATCATCCTGTTGGGAGTCGCAGGAATGTGTGAGGAAACGACACAAATCTTCACGATCGTGCGCGGACACAACAGATGTCGCCTCACAGAGAGCACTGTAACCACGCGAGTTAGAGTTTGGCCTGTCGTCAAGTTAGAGACGGATTTAGCATTAACCTTCAACAACTGCTACGACCTGCTGCAGGCGACATTTGTCATTTCTAAACTGTGAAAGTGAAAGTCAACGCCGGCCAAAAAATGAGAAGCTCCTACCTGAATGTTTGGTTCATTGTTCTCTGCTGAGGAAAAGACGAGAGATAACAGACCTCTTTGCATTTGTACTCAGCAAATCTATGTCTTTTTCCAACCTGGCTGTCAAAACCCAGACATGCTGTGTGCCAAATTAATTTTTCACGGTCAAATGGTCTAATTTTCATTCATGTATATGACCAATCCTTTGGACCAGTGCAGAACATTAAAGTGTTACAGAGAACAGAGCTGTCAAAAGTCTTCATATCCATGACTTAGAAGGTAGACGTGTAAGATAAAAGGGTTTAAAAAGACTTCTGTCAAAGTTGAAGTTTCAACGCAAGTTTTTTACTCAAGTAATAATGTAAAAGTACTGGCTTCAAAACTACTCAATGTATAAAAGTAAAAGTAACATAGGAGGGGAAAAAGCCATAAAGGTCACAAGGAATATAATGTTATAATAAAATGTTAAATTATAATGTTGGGATGTACCAGTTTTAACTACTATATTTTCATGACTATAAGGTGCACATACAAGTCTTATATTTTCTTCTAAATGTTGGTGCGCCCTATGTATGTATGTAGGGGAAGTGTGGGCATGGATTGTAGATAAAATAACGGGGATGTGCGTTATGCAGAACATCGTTGTTTTAACAACCTGAAAATGGTAAAGAGACACGCTGATAAAGCACAGTTTAAACTGAAGGAAATCAGCTACACAGCTGAGTTTAAGACATAAGACAGGTGGTACGAGTTGGAGGAAAGACTGGATCAGTGGATCACAGAGCAGAGACTGGATCAGTGGATCACAGAGCAAAGACTGGATCAGTGGATCACAGAGCAAAGACTGGATCAGTGGATCACAGAGCAGAGACTGGATCAGTGGATCACAGAGCAGAGACTGGATCAGTGGATCACAGAGCAAAGACTCGATCAGTGGATCACAGAGCAGAGCGACTGAAAGCAGTAAAGTTAGCAGAATAAATGAAAATTGAACATTTCCGTCTTGGTGCTTTAGTTCCGGGGAGATTTCTCCATCCAGACCATTATAACGCATCATTTAGAGGAAAGTGACTCTGATAGTGAAGAAAGTGAAGCTGGCATGTTTGATGGAGATTCAGCTGCTGTTGGAATCAGAAACAGAGGATGAGGACTTTGATGGTTTGATTGATGACATTACCCCGCTCTATTTTTAAATACACACACTTGTGTGCTTGTTTTATTACTTTGTAATCAATACTTAAATAAAGCAAAACCAAACACAGTTTAGCTGCTCTATATTGTGTATATCTATTTCTGTATATAAACCCTCCCCTATAGTTAGGTTCCTTATGTGTGTGTAATATAAAGTAATGACACACAGAACTGAGGCTGAGCCTTTCAGTACGTTGCCTTATAGTCATGAAAAGTCAGTATTTAAAATACACTAAAGAACATCATATATGAACTATTCAGCAACATGTTTTATTGAGCAGAAGCTGTAATCACTTATTGGCAAGTTTATGTGTTTATGTTTGTCCCTCAAAAGTCAGTCAACCAACAAAAGATTGACAAGTGATTTTTTTAGCACAAGAGTTCTTATGAAAACAAGGCTTTTTTTTTTTTTTATATATAATATCAGGAGTAGAAAGTACAGATAAGCCCAGAAAAATCAAACTGGTAAAAAAAAAAAAAGCTACGTCATTATTTGACGTAAACACAATTTTGAGGAAAAAAGTGAATTACTTGGAGAAAAAAGGCCTTGAAGTCAGACGGACTCTCTCCATGTCTTTTCTGTTCTCGTCTCTCATGCCATCATGCCTCTCTCTTCCATAAGTGATTGTTCCCGTAGTAAGCCTTGCATTCAATCATTTTAACCACGGACAAATTCCTCACATCACAGCATAGATTACCTCACTAACAGTTGACAAAAAGCTCTGCGTCTTCTCCAACAGACCAACAATCCCTCAGGAATGAGAGGAAAACACAGATGGAGAGAAAGAAAATGAGATGTCAGTAAAGAGCAAATAGTACGGAGCTATTTTTTTTTTTTATTTTTAAAAACAACTTTACAGAGAAAGGAAGGAAATAAATTAAGGGAGTGGAACTCTGTAGGTAATCTCTAAGATTCAATACTTTGGACACTCCATCAAGGATGCATGGACGGGAATATGGACAGAGGTCAAAGGACGGATGAATGGAGGATAAAGTAATGGATGAGTTAGAGGGATAGGGAGTCATTAAAGAGGACAGGGGTGGGAAGGCAGGCAGAGAAAGGGGAATAAAGCCAAAGATGGATGGATATAGGTAGAGAGAAAGGGTATTAAACAGTGCTTTAGAGAAGTGGATATAGGGGCCAAAGGACCACTCTCAGCATTTGGTTTACTGTGATGGCTCACAGTCTGCTAATTTCGCTTTTCTCCATCTTTTCTAAAAGGACTTTTATAACATAAGAGCACATTGAACGACCACACTAATGCTGGTTTGCTGCCAGAAGCCGTAATGTTAGTTTACTTGTCAAAACTCTTGCAAATGTAGCATATGTCTTAGGAGTTAAGATGACTTTATTCATCCAGATCAGCTTTGAATCATCCGAAATATACGAAAAAAAGTAGTCAAGATGTCTGTTAATTATGTTAGTATTACATTTTACTGTCAGTGTCATTGAGATCTCAAAGTCAAAGTCAAAGTCAATTTTATTGCCAATTTCTTCACATGTACTTGACATACAAAGGAATTGAAATTGCGTTTGTCACTATCCTATGCGTTTCACAATTACAACTGCTGCCTGTTTGTTATAATAAAATACTGTGTAGTTATATATTGAAATAACCAGGACTAATAGGACTGCCACAGTAGCAAAGGCATGCCACAGTATAAAACAACACATTTAAGTGTATGCATTTAGGGGGCTTAAATATAAATGAAGAACAATAAAACTGCAAGTACATGTTTATAATGTATATAATCCAATGGTTTTCAATAGCTCTATCCATATGTCAGCGTTAGGTGCTGAATGTCTCATGTGATTCTTTGCATCTATAATGTTTTGTATTAAATAAATTGTATCTGAGTAAATAACCACAATGTGCCTCATGATTAAGGCACATAATGCACATCACATTGGCTCTAATATATCTCCAGAAGTGTTATGGCAGGATTGTGGATCCAACTGTATTTGACAGACGATAGATGTAGTTTGCTAGAGAAAAAATATTGGCTTTAGCCTTGTAAGGTTTCTTTTTTAACGTATGTTTGCTCAAAAATGTTCCAATCGACCAAGCTCTCCCCCACGTTATGTACTTTCTGAACATAAAAGACATTTAGATCAAAGTTACACAAGGCGTTTCTGTGTCTGATGTTCACTATCAGCCAGGCCAAACACTGCAGAATCGGATGTTCTGGCTCCCCAACACCATCCTCACTCTTCTTTGCCTTTGTCACAGTGCAATGTCCTGTTTAGAAGTTGTCATCCATTTGCACAGTTGATATCCTTAATTTTGTCATATAATAAGAGCCTTGATTAATGGCAAATGTCTTTTTTACTGAATCAGTTTTAGCCAAGAGCTGGCAGAGCGTCAGCAGCTCTGAGGATTTGTCCAGAATAGCATAGTCACACTGGAAGCAATCCCACTTCTGACACCATTAGTTTAGTTGAATCAATAATCATAATAAACTCTTGACTTAACTTGACTGAGTCAGGCAGCTGGATTAAGCTGCATAAACATGTATTGAACATATCACGTTGCAACTCTATGAGAATTGTGCTGGGTAGGCCAACACTGTAGTCAAACGGTACAATGGTGCAATGGTCTATAATTTTGAAGATAAACATGGATTGTATTTGAAAAACATTTCTAGTTATGTCTGAGTTAATATCTGAGAGCTGTAATAAGTAAGTAAATGTTAAACACTTAATTTCATGAAGTGAATTGATAAAACAACCCAAACCCCAAAGCATCTGTGTATGAGTATGTATGATGAAAAAATTCAAAAAAAGACATCAGAGGATGTCTTTTCCTGGAATTTAGTTTAATGGAAGGCTATTAAGCCACCCAAGGCCTAAACAGTCTTGTTCCTCATGCTTTAAGCTAACGCATAAAGGCAATGGGAATGAACCGATCAAATGTTTGAGTTGGCTCTCTGTTATCTTCCAAAGAGAAGACATTGATATGGACGAGGATCTGTCAGAGCAAGAAGACCAATTAGAGGAAAATGATTATGGATTTCAACCATTTATTATTTGTCAGATTAGTTATTCATGTCTTAAAAACATATGTAGTTCAAAATTGGGTGTAGACTCTTATTCATTCACTCAGACCATCCCATGAATACTATAGCAAATTATAGCAGATCATTTTTAACCAGTGCTATGGCCCAAATAGAGTCCTGCAACAATATTAGGGGCAGATGAAGATAATACTGTAAATATCTTGAAAAAAACTGTTTGTGATCATGGCTCCAATGGATGTTTGTTGTCTTTAAAAAGTCATAGAAGAAGCTGTGGAGTCATACGCTGGAAAATTTACTGAAGTTATGGGAAACCAAACAGATTAATCAGTAGAGCCTTATGACGTTTTGGGGCCTTGTATCCTGCCCCGGGTTGATGCTAACGTGCATATCGCAAAAAAAAAATCACCTTTGAAGCATTGAATTCACTTAATTAAAAATCGTATGAAGAAAAACAAATTATTTCAATTCTTGAAAACGTCCTCGCTCCAGAAACACGGCACAACCACGCTGTGTCACATGACTGTTTTTTGATGGATAAATGTTCATGACTTAAAAATATTAGAATACAAAGATTAGTAATGAACAGGGTTATAGCTGTGGGTGTCCTGTCAACAGTTTTACAGGCTTCTTTCTTACTATTGCTGTCTGTGGGGAAAAATGTTTTTTGGGTCACATGGGATTATTTTGTTGCATCCAGATCTTATAATACATTCACGGGTCAGGTAGGCAGCTGTTAAAAGTACATTTGTGTCTTATTAAGGGTTTTACTATTTGTCTCTGCTTTGAGGATTTGTCCAGAATAGCATAGTCACACTGGAAGCAATTCCACTTCTGACACCATTAGTTTAGTTGAATCAAGAATCATAATAAACTCTTGACTTAACTTGACTGAGTCAGGCAGCTGGATTAAGCTGCATAAACATGTGTTAAACATATCACGTTGCAACTCTATGAGAATTGTGCTGGGTAGGCCAACACTGTAGTCAAACGGTACAATGGTGCAACTTTCTATAATTTTGAAGATAAACATGGATTATATTTGAAAAACATTTCTAGTTATGTCTGAGTTAATATATGAGAGCTGTAATAAGTAAGTAAATGTTAAACACTTAATTTCATTAAGTGAATTGATAAAACAACCCAAACCCCAAAGCATCTGTGTATGAGTATGTATGATGAAAAAATTCAAAAAAAGACATTAGAGGATGTCTTTTCCTGGAATTTAGTTTAATGGAAGGCTATTAAGCCACCCAAGGCCTAAACAGTCTTGTTCCTCATGCTTTAAGCTAACGCATAAAGGCAATGGGAATGAACCGATCAAATGTTTGAGTCGGCTCTCTGTTATCTTCTCTTGGAATTTAGTCTGCTGGTTGGACTGTCAGCTTCCTGCGACCGATCTGGGTCCTTCATCAGCACCCAGGTCCACCTCAGGAAGACAACAATCCAACAAGCCAGACTTATTGCAAGAGGGCCCTCGTATTTTTGTGTGTTTGTTAGAAAGAGAGGGGGAAGAGCAGCCACGTGTGTTGTGTTGCCTCCTCAAACATTGTGGGAGCTGATCAGATGTTAGAGGTAGCTCGTTGCTGTCATCACTTGAAATTCTGTCTGTTAGCCACATCGTCAGCTTTCTGAGCCAGATCTGGTCCTTCGACAGCATCTAGATCTGTCTTGGGTCGCTGACAATACTACCAACAGACAATGTTCCAAGGTGACCCCAGTGTGGAAAAAAAAAGAGAAAAAGAGAGTGAGAGATAGAGAGAGAGAGAGAGAGAGAGAGAGAGAGAGAAGCCATCAGTTAGCCTACTCAACATACGTTGAGCCAGAGAGCTGACTCAACTCTACATACTCAACATACGTTTAGTTGGCTCACTGATGTCTTCTCTTGGAATTTAATCTGCTGGTCAGATCAGATCATCAGCTTCCCGAGGTAGACCTGGGGCCTTCGTCAGCACTCAGGACTGCCTCTGGAAGCCAACAATCATACCGCCCAAAAGACCAAATTCCAAGGTTGCCATCGGGTAGGGTTATTGGTGGTTCCTCATCTTAAAAGGCTTAGTGAAAACTTTGCCCAAAGATGAGAAAAAACGACAGATAGCAGAGCGTTTCTTTGGCCGTGTGCTGAGGCGAGCTGTTAAAACAGAAACTACATACTCCTCCAGTCCCGGCTTATCAGACATAAGTGAAGCTACAAATGCGTCGACACTGTTCGTGTATTTACGGAGGTCCTTAAGAATGGCCTTGTACAGAAAGTCAACAGTTTCAGGGTTTTTTACCCAGTCTAACGGCTCAACTGGAAAATTTACTTGTACAATGACGCTCTCTATAAAGGACGTTAGCTTGCTTTCATAGGACTCCCGAAAATTAAAGTTAGCAAACATCTGCGTCATCACTTTCACAAGGAGATGCTTAACGACCCTTTTGTTCTTTGTGACAATATCAAGTCCTGCTACTGATTCAGATATATTGCTCTCCTCTGAACTACTGAGAGATTCAGAGCTCTGGATCTGCAGTGAGCTCCCAGAAGATCCAAATCCCTGGTTCTGCACTGCTTCACTTGGGGATCCAAACCTCGGGCTCTGCACTAAGATCGTAGCAGATCCAGGCCTCAGGCTCTGCCTTGAGGTTGCAGCAGATTGAGGCCTTGGGCTCTGCACTAAACTTGCAGCAGATTCAGCCCTCGGGCTCTGCACTGAACCCTTTGGAGATTCAGGCCTCGGGCTCTCCACTAAGCTCCTAGCAGATCCAGGCCTAGGGCTCTGCACTAAGTTTGCAGCAGATCCAGGCCTCGGGCTCTGCACTAAACTCCCAGCAGATCCAGACCTTGGGCTCTTCACTGAGCTTCCAGCAGATCCAGGCCTAGGGCTCTGCAATAATTCTCGTGGGGATTCAGACCTCTGGTTTTGTACTGAGCTTCCAGAAGACCCAGATCTCTGGTTCTGCACAGAATCCCCGGGAGAGCCAGGCCTTGGGCTCTGCACTGAGCTGGCAGAAGATCCAGGCCTTGGGCTCTCCACTAAGCTTGCTGCAGATCCAGGCCTCGGGCTCTGCACTGAATCCTTTGGAGATTCAGACCTCTGGCTTTGTACTGAGCTTCCAGAAGACCCAGATCCCAGATGGTTCTGCACAGAATCCCCGGGAGAGCCAGGCCTTGGGCTCTGCACTGAGCTGGCAGAAGATCCAGGCCTTGGGCTCTCCACTAAGCTTGCTGCAGATCCAGGCCTCGGGCTCTGCACTGAATCCTTTGGAGATTCAGACCTCTGGCTTTGTACTGAGCTTCCAGAAGACCCAGATCCCAGATGGTTCTGCACAGAATCCCCGGGAGAGCTAGGCCTTGGGCTCTGCACTAAGCTGGCAGAAGATCCAGGCCTTGGGCTCTCCACTAAGCTTGCTGCAGATCCAGGCCTCGGGCTCTGCACTGAATCCTTTGGAGATTCAGACCTCTGGCTTTGTACTGAGCTTCCAGAAGACCCAGATCCCAGATGGTTCTGCACAGAATCCCCGGGAGAGCTAGGCCTTGGGCTCTCCACTAAGCTTGCTGCAGATCCAGGCCTCGGGCTCTGCACTGAATCCTTTGGAGATTCAGACCTCTGGCTTTGTACTGAGCTTCCAGAAGACCCAGATCCCAGATGGTTCTGCAGAGAATCCCCGGGAGAGCCAGGCCTTGGGCTCTGCACTGAGCTGGCAGAAGATCCAGGCCTTGGGCTCTCCACTAAGCTTGCTGCAGATCCAGGCCTCGGGCTCTGCACTGAATCCTTTGGAGATTCAGACCTCTGGCTTTGTACTGAGCTTCCAGAAGACCCAGATCCCAGATGGTTCTGCACAGAATCCCCAGGAGAGCTAGGCCTTGGGCTCTGCACTAAGCTGGCAGAAGATCCAGGCCTTGGGCTCTCCACTAAGCTTGCTGCAGATCCAGGCCTCGGGCTCTGCACTGAATCCTTTGGAGATTCAGACCTCTGGCTTTGTACTGAGCTTCCAGAAGACCCAGATCCCAGATGGTTCTGCACAGAATCCCCGGGAGAGCTAGGCCTTGGGCTCTCCACTAAGCTTGCTGCAGATCCAGGCCTTGGGCTCTGCATTGAATCTCGTGGGGATTCAGACCTCTGGCTCTGCACTGAGCTTCCAGAAGATCCAGGCCTCGGGCTCTGCATTGAATCCTTTGGAGAGTTGGACCTCTGACTCTGCACGGAGCTTCCAGAAGATCCAGATCCCTGGATCTGCACTGAATCCTGTGGAGATCCAGACCTTGGGCTCTCCACTAAGCTTGTAGCAGATCCAGGCCTTGGGCTCTGCACTAAGCTTGAAGCAGATCCAGGCCTTGGGCTCTGCACTAAGCTTGAAGCAGATCCAGGCCGTGGGCTCTGCACTAAGCTTGAAGCAGATCCAGGCCGTGGGCTCTGCACTAAGCTTGAAGCAGATCCAGGCCTTGGGCTCTGCACTAAGCTTGAAGCAGATCCAGGCCGTGGGCTCTGCACTAAGCTTGAAGCAGATCCAGGCCGTGGGCTCTGCACTAAGCTTGAAGCAGATCCAGGCCGTGGGCTCTGCACTAAGCTTGAAGCAGATCCAGGCCTTGGGCTCTGCACTAAGCTTGAAGCAGATCCAGGCCGTGGGCTCTGCACTAAGCTTGAAGCAGATCCAGGCCGTGGGCTCTGCACTAAGCTTGAAGCAGATCCAGGCCTTGGGCTCTGCACTAAGCTTGAAGCAGATCCAGGCCGTGGGCTCTGCACTAAGCTTGAAGCAGATCCAGGCCGTGGGCTCTGCACTAAGCTTGAAGCAGATCCAGGCCGTGGGCTCTGCACTAAGCTTGTAGCAGATCCAGGCCTTGGGCTCTGCACTAAGCTTGAAGAAGATCCAGGCCTTGGGCTCTGCACTAAGCTTGTTGCAGATCCAGGCCGTGGGCTCTGCACTGAATCCCTTGGAGACTCAGGCCTTGGACTCTGCACTAAGCTTGAAGCAGATCCAGGCCGTGGGCTCTGCACTAAGCTTGAAGCAGATCCAGGCCGTGGGCTCTGCACTAAGCTTGTAGCAGATCCAGGCCTTGGGCTCTGCACTAAGCTTGAAGAAGATCCAGGCCTTGGGCTCTGCACTAAGCTTGAAGCAGATCCAGGCCTTGGGCTCTGCACTAAGCTTGAAGCAGATCCAGGCCGTGGGCTCTGCACTAAGCTTGTTGCAGATCCAGGCCGTGGGCTCTGCACTGAATCCCTTGGAGACTCAGGCCTTGGACTCTGCACTAAGCTTGAAGCAGATCCAGGCCGTGGGCTCTGCACTAAGCTTGAAGCAGATCCAGGCCGTGGGCTCTGCACTAAGCTTGAAGCAGATCCAGGCCTTGGGCTCTGCACTAAGCTTGAAGCAGATCCAGGTCTCGGGCTCTGCACTGTATCCCTGGGAGATTCGGACCTCTCACTCTGCACTGAGCTTCCAGTAGACCCAGACGTCTGGTCCTTCTGAGTCTGGCTGTCTAGCAGTTGTGTAGACCACCAGTTCAGTAGGCTGACAAACGTTCTCACTCTGTTAGCTACATATGCATACATGCGTTTATGTGCAGCTCTATTTTTATTTTCTGGCTGAATGTGAGCAAGGATGAGTTCACTGAGTTGTGTGAACACCGGATTGTCACTGTTAGGAACCATGACGCAACGATCATCATTGTCATCCCCTGTCAGAATCAGCTCCTCAATGCCCTCCATCAGGTCATCCATTGATGTGTTGCTTCCCTTCTTGGTTGCAGGGGAATATTTGGTCTTCAAGTGGTTCACTAACCGATAGAAGAGTGTCTTATTGTATAGCTTTGCAAAGAAAGCCTTCAGCTTGCTCTTCTCTGTTCTCAGACCATCAACGCTCAAATCATCCTCTATGTCCTGTTCAACCTCTGCGGACAGATCTGAGCTCACCTTACAACATGGTTGAGCTACGCATGCAATGTTTCTAAAATTGGTCAAGATTGACTTGAACATTTTTCCACACTGACGGGCGAGGATGGCAAGCTTTTTGTGGGGAGTGACACGCTGGTTAATGAATACAACATTTTCAGAGTCAGTGATGGACACGTTTACAGATGCAGTCACCTCTTTAACTATGTATTTGGATAATACTGAGCAGGGGACATCAGCCTCAT
Organism: Eupleurogrammus muticus; assembly: GCA_036785175.1. Lineage (NCBI taxonomy): Eukaryota > Metazoa > Chordata > Actinopteri > Scombriformes > Trichiuridae > Eupleurogrammus > Eupleurogrammus muticus. The sequence goes on from JAYKQN010000029.1 coordinate 4,075,493, forward strand.
CGATATTCAGCTCCTGAGCAAAACTCTGACAGAGAGAATCATTCACAGTGTCTTTAATGTCCTCGACACTGATGGGCTCTTTGGGCTGTAGACGTGTCACCACTGCATCCGAGATGTGCACTATGACCTCCAACACAAACTCCACCAACAGGCTCTCTGTGACAGCATCTGGTGTGCCTTGTTTCAGCAGTCTGCACTGCTCCGCTGTGATTCCCTCAAAAAAGAGTTGAATCAATCGGGAAAGATTGTCCACGGTATGTCCCGGGTGCTCCATCGGATTCTCTTGGTGTAGATGTCGATGTTGAACAAAAAGATGAATCCTGAGGTCAATTGCGTTATATCTGACAAAGTCTGATATAATGCTTTTGCAATGTATCTAATTTGTAAGTTCCTGTAAATTAATCAAATGTAAATGGTGTTATTGAAGCTTAATCGTAGTGTCTGAAATCCTGTAAAATTCTGTGAAATGCTGTGAAGTTCTGTGAAATGCTGTGAAATTCTGTGAGTCCTGCGAATCTCTCAAATCCTGAATTTATAACCTCTGGTGCTTTGATCTCTGACATCAAAGCATCAGATGATGTAATCAAACTCCTCCCCCTCTCTCTATGACATCACTTTCCTCTGTGTCATTGGAGCATCAGATGTAAACTCCTCCCCCTCTCTCCATGACATCACTTTCCTCTGTGACATCAGAGCATCAGATGTAAATTCCTCCCCCCCCCCTCTATGACATCACATCACGTCACCCCCTGTGACATCACTGCTTGCTGTTGCATCATTTTTGTCTGTGAGATCACAACTAAAAATACCCAAAATGTATATCTCATATTTTCCACAGAACATTGATTTCCATAGAAACATGTACTTGTTATTTTTTAAATATTAATGGAAAATCTTGAAACAGTGCATTTAGAAAGCAGTTGTAGTGTCGAGAAACAGAGGTCAGTTGAGGTCAGAGGGTGCCTTGAAACAGTCATGAGATCTGCACCTGCACCATAATTATTGAAGAAAAAAAAAAAATATATATATATATATATTAAATGTGTATGGTGTATGGAAGTTTTCCACGCCTTTAAAACACCTCATAACTTCATCTACTGCATTTCATATTCGTGTTTCACTTTATCGGCCTCCAATACCGATTTATGTCGAGAAGAAAAAAAATGAAGTCATTTCCACTCACAGACATCGGGAAGCTTGAAAGACGCCCCGTTGTGAGAATTAAATTGACTTGTTGGACCGAGAGAGACGGTAATCGCGGCACAGTGAGAGTCAAAGTGAGAGATAATAAACATCCGTCAAACACACGAGCTGCATGTCTTTAACGTTGGTTCTTTGACAATTGTTTATCACGTTCAAAGACGTCATAACTTTCCTGTTAAAGAACAGTCTGTGAACCGGGTTTTCTTTCTTGTTTTCTTCTCCTTTAGAGGGGAATCAAAGCCGAGTGCTCGGCTCGCGATGCACTGATCAGTGTTTTCATGGAGACCCTCTTTGATGCTGTAATGAGCCCAGTGTGGTGGGTTATTATCATCCAGAGAGACAGTGTGTGTGTGTGTGTGTGTGTGTGAAGGGAAGGAGGTGAAAGCGAATCAGTGGGTGGTGTGTTTGCTACAGTTTTTCTGAACTCCAGAGCAGTTAAGATTGAATCGCGGGAGCCGATGAGCAAAATGCAATTTTAAAGTTATGCAACTAATCACACACACTTTTTTGGTTTCTTGCATAAGGAGAAACAATATTAGAGGCAAGGTTTTGCCAACATGTTAATAATAGAGAGATTACGCGGTGAGTTTTGTGCGTCCATGTTCCCATGTTTCGTCTGGTTTGCTTCGTGCTGGTCAGCGCGGACAACAACGCAACCTTCGCTGCGGTTTAGAGAAAAGGGAAAAATTCACAGGGGGGTGAGAATCCTTTTAGCACCAGCGTAGCGTGATGATCTGAGTAGGCGTCCGGGAGGGAGAGTTGACACTCGGGGCGAGATCGAGAGCAAGAAAGGTAGAAACGGCGACGTGGAGGGAAACCAGAGCGAGGGCAAAGACAAAGGCTGCAATCACTTGTTTCAACAACAGTTTCTGAGATGAATGGCTCCGCACTTGAAAAGAATTGAGCATGGATTCTTAACTCCCCCGTAATGATTTGCATGTTTTTTTGTCTTAAAATAACCAAATAAGCATAATCAAGACATTTTTTTGTAGTTTTTAGGATTCGTTGCAAAATGACAACACTGTACCACAGAGGAAAATAGTAATGATATTTAAAATAGATTAAAAGCTGACAATAAAATGCAATATAAAGTGCTTTAGTTCAGTTTGTGCACCAACACTATTGATAATTTTCTTACTACAGCTGACATTCAAACTGATGGCACTGAAAACATACCTTTATTATTGTGGTTGTGGAGCCTGGTTCCATAAAGTACGCAACAGACAATGTCGGCCTATCACCAAACACACAATGCAAACAACATGCCAGGCCGGAAATGGTGCGTTTTCTCATTATGAATAATTAAATAAAGCACAGCAAATGATGCTGATAATGAACCTAACTCACATATTCTTCATCATATACATAGATATTTAATTCTCAGATGAAAAATGTCATAAAATCCATTTTAGAGAGAGATATTTGTGGAGGAAAACGTTGAGGCTCTGTGGAAATGACAACAAATTCATATAATACTGTTGTTATGGCTCCACTTCATTTCAATACAATGCATTGTAACCAGTGTACTGTGTGTGTGTGTGTGTGTGTGTGTGTGTGTGTGTAGTAGGCATAAAAAATGGGTTTGCTGCCATATGGCAACATGGTACTATGGAGGTTTAAGTATCCCTATAGTAAACACTACTAATTTTCACAGATGAGTAAAATAAATATGTTTTCATGGTGTTTTGAGGCTGATCACTGATGTAAAGTTGTTAAAGGAGGAACTGTAATAACATTCTGAACATTTCAGCAGAATGAAATGAATTACAGCCTATTACACCGCTTTATGAAACAAACAAACTCAAAATCTCAGAGCTTTCTGATACTAATTTTTTCTGAGAGCTATTTCTCTTGTCATAGATCTATGGAGCGAGTGGAATTTTGAAATATTTATGTAATAAAGTAAAAAGCAAATCACAGAAGTGTAGAGAAATGAATGAAAATGATTCTGTCAGAAGTTAGGGAATAAAAACATCTCTGGATATGTTTTGTTTTTCTATTTGTTCTTGTGCTTCTCCTGTAAAATATATTGAACTGTGGAATATTATTGATCAGTTTGTAAGTTTATTTTCCATCCTCAAACAAAACTGCAGCAAACAAAACACTGAATAGAGGAGCAGTAAAGAAGCAGGAAGAGTCTACTAGTATTTAGAATCATGCACTTATCACTATATACTATCTATAATTATATGTGAATGTATATACGCACATTTACAGGTTTATTCATATTACAATAGATAAAAAGTGAAAACAACAATCTTTTTATAGACTGATAAATCAATGGTTTACAGGGATGCAGATTCATGCATGAGACCAGTGTCAAGAGCCACTCGATGCAAACGCAGTTAAAGTAAGTAGTTTGCCCTTTTTCTCATGCTGCAAGGTCGCGATAATTAAGGGTATTTTTCACCGAAAAAAGCAGGAAGTGTTATTATTCCAGTTGGAGTGCTGAAAAATCACCCGGTAGTACTTTACAACATTATGCAGAGTAGGAAAAAAAGGACAGGGGAGCAAGACAAGAGAGAGAGAAGGGCTTATCTTTAAAAAAAAAACAAAAAAAACAGGCTCTTATCATGTTGTTTCCGCCTCTATAAGCCATCGCTGTATCCACAAGGTCAACAGCTAAATAAACGTCTGGGATGTTTGCCAGTTTTTCTGCAGAAATCTTGTCCAATTATGCACTTTCTCACTCTGTCAGGCAACATGGCACCTGCTACACACACACACACACACACACACACACACACACATATAACACAGTGTTGAATGTATTTCTCATAGAGTTCATGTCAAGTTCATTCACTTAATTTCTTATATCTTCTTTTTCAAAAACATAGACAATTGCACGTTGCTGCAAAAAAGAACAAAAAAACAGAGGGTCGACTATCACTTCATCATTTATAGACCGTTCTTTTTATGCATCATCTGAACTTATTGCATGTGTTGAGATGTGGAGTTAAAGGTGCAGTGTTAGCAGCATCTGGCAGAAACAGATTATAATATTCACAAGTATGTTTAAACTAGTATACACAGTAATTCAAAGAAAATAGAAAAAGTGGGGAAACTGGATTTGTTTGAAACTTGCACTAGATATATGTGAAAACCGATTTTTAAAGTGATTTCTACATCTTTAAAGTGTGTTTAATTTTGACATTGTGAAGACGACACAGCGTCCAACAATGTGCATCCAGCTCGTTTTACTCCTGAGACGATAAAAGACGAAAATGAAAAAGCTGTCTGATGCGTTCAGGTAAAAACTTATCAACACTGCAAATCCCCCGTCTCTCACTTCCTGTTTTCGCCCCCAGGATGTGTTCTCTCCGTCTTTCCCCAGCTCGTCTGTCGCGCTGCAGATGTCTTCACAAAAACCTGATGTTTTGATGGAGTGCACACACACACACACACACACACACACACACACACACCCTCCCCTCCCTCCAGCGTCTCCTCCTTCCTATTATGTGGGGATTTTCCCTGTGATGGGAACCCCAGCAGCAGTCCCACTAAGAGGCCGTCTAATTAGCCGTAGATGGACGACGTCCAGTACGGGCAAATGAGCAAAGATTTGCCAGCGGACAAATCGCCTTAACCCCGGCGAGAAAGAGCGACGTCGCAGAAACGCTGATCACGATCACGAGAAAAAACACATCTGCTTTCAGGTTGTGATTTGCATTTGGGATGGAAAACATGCTTTTTTTCACCCCCCCCCTCCTTCCTCCTCTCTTTGTTGTTCAAATCTGGTCTTTTCATGGCTGACTGGACAGGTTACAGGGTGCACAGGGAAGAATCGTGCAGATTTATTTTTTTTTTCTCCAGTCGGTGCTACGATTCAGAATTCCAAACAGATGACTTCTTTTTCTGTGGTAATACATCACAGCCCCTGGATGTCATATTCTCTGTCAGCAGCGGGTGAGAGGAGCCGATCCTGCATTTGCGCGCGCCGGACCTCTGTCAGTCCGGTCCCAGCGTGGCTCCGGTTTGAAGGCGACGGGACCGTCCCACTTGGCCGCGGTCGGCAGTTCATCACCTCCTGAATGCCACAGTGGAACGGCGCGTATTCAGCGACTCTTGTGCGTGGGTTTCGTTTCCAGAGCGACAATATTCAACAGCGGGACGACTGCACACAGCTAACAACAAGCTCGCAGCGCCCAGGGCGATAAAAGGACGGCGTTCGCCAGACAAGTCCCACAAATGGGCCTTTCTGTCTTTCTGATGACGGCGCTTTTCAAACAGCCGACAGAGACCGTCACAGTATCATAATCATAATTATAATAATAATAATAATAATCATAATGGGTTCCACTCCTGTCAGCTAAGAATAGAAAACTGAGGCTCAACAAAATAAACAATAAAGATTGGAAAAAACGTTGCCTGTTCTGAGGAGTCTTGATTTCTGCTGTCAAATTTAGATGTTAGAGTTAGTATGAAAGTATGGATCCATCCTGCCATGTATTTGGTTGGCTTTATGACTCTAAATAAGACACAAATGTACTTTTAACAGCTGCCTACCCTGACCCGTGAATGTATTATAAGATCTGGATGCAACGAAAATAATCCCATGTGACCCAAAAAACATTTTTCCCCACAGACAGCAATAGTAAAAAAGAAGCCTGTAAAACTGTTGACAGGACACCCACAGCTATAACCCTAGTCCATCAAAAACTAGCCGTGTGACACAGCGTGGTTGTGCTGTGTCTCGGGACGTTTTCTTTTAATTCAAGAATTTAAATAATTAGTTTTTCTTCATACGATGTTTAATTAAGTGAATTCAATGTTTGAAAGGTGATTTTTGTTTTTGTGATATGCACGTTAGCATCAACACGGGGCATGATTCCAGGCCCCAGAGCATCATAAGGCTCTATGGATTCATCTGTTTGGTTTCGTATAACTTCAGTAAATTTTCCAGATATGACTCCACAGCTTCTTCTACGACTTTTTAAAGACAACAACCATCCATTGCACCAACAATGAACAGCAGATTGAAATAAGCATTGGGTTCTCCTGTTTTTTATGTTTTTTTTCAAGGTATTTACAGTATTACCTTCATCTGGCTCCTATTATGGTTGCAGGACTCTATTTAGGACATAGCACTGGTTAAAAACAATGATCTGCTATAATTTTCTATAGTATTCATGGTATAGTCAGGGTCAATGAATATGCTTCTAATAAGAGTCTACACCCAATTTCAAACTACATATCTTTTGAAAACATATATTTAATGAATCTGACATCAATAAATTAGTTGAAATAATCCTTAATCATAAAAATAAAATATAATAAATTTTGTTCAATAATTATGGTGCAGGTGCAGATCTCATGCCGGTTTCAAGGCACCCTCTGACCTCAACTGACCTCTGTTTCTCCACACTTCACACTACAACTGCTTTCTAAATGCACTGTTTCAAGATTCTCCATGAATATTCCAAAAATAACAAGTACATGTCTCTATGGAAATCCTCATCCAAATCACTGCCTTCTCCATGCAAGATTAGATCAAGTACTTTTTGTAAATTATATTGTTTCACTGCCAAATTCTCTGGGAATATCACTGCTGTATGATCTGATGACCAATCAACTCCTCTTTTTTATATTCCTTGCTGAAATAAACCTTATATTTTAAATATTAGTATTTTATTACTATGCACATTTAATATATATATATATATATATATTCTTCAATAATTATGGTGCAGGTGCAGATCTCATGACTGTTTCAAGGCACCCTCTGACCTCAACTGACCTCTGTTTCTCGACACTACAACTGCTTTCTAAATGGACTGTTTCAAGATTCTCCATTAATATTTAAAAAATAACAAGTACATGTTTCTATGGAAATCAATATTCTGTGGAAAATATGAGATATACATTTTGGGTATTTTTAGTTGTGATCTCACAGACAAAAATGATGCAACAGCAAGCAGTGATGTCACAGAGGGTGACGTGATGTGATGTCATAGAGGGGGGGGGAGGAATTTACATCTGATGCTCTGATGTCACAGAGGAAAGTGATGTCATGGAGAGAGGGGGAGGAGTTTACATCTGATGCTCCAATGACACAGAGGAAAGTGATGTCATAGAGAGAGGGGGAGGAGTTTGATTACATCATCTGATGCTTCGATGTCAGAGATCAAAGCACCAGAGGTTATAAATTCAGGATTTGAGAGATTCGCAGGACTCACAGAATTTCACAGCATTTCACAGAACTTCACAGCATTTCACAGAATTTCACAGGATTTCAGACACTACGATTAAGCTTCAATAACACCATTTACATTTGATTGATTTACAGGAACTTACAAATTAGATACATTGCAAAAGCATTATATCAGACTTTGTCAGATATAACGCAATTGACCTCAGGATTCATCTTTTTGTTCAACATCGACATCTACACCAAGAGAATCCGATGGAGCACCCGGGACATACCGTGGACAATCTTTCCCGATTGATTCAACTCTTTTTTGAGGGAATCACAGCGGAGCAGTGCAGACTGCTGAAACAAGGCACACCAGATGCTGTCACAGAGAGCCTGTTGGTGGAGTTTGTGTTGGAGATCATAGTGCACATCTCGGATGCAGTGGTGACACGTCTACAGCCCAAAGAGCCCATCAGTGTCGAGGACATTAAAGACACTGTGAATGATTCTCTCTGTCAGAGTTTTGCTCAGGAGCTGAATATCGATGAGGCTGATGTCCCCTGCTCAGTATTATCCAAATACATAGTTAAAGAGGTGACTGCATCTGTAAACGTGTCCATCACTGACTCTGAAAATGAGGTATTCATTAACCAGCGTGTCACTCCCCACAAAAAGCTTGCCATCCTCGCCCGTCAGTGTGGAAAAATGTTCAAGTCAATCATGACCAATTTTAGAAACATTGCATGCGTAGCTCAACCATGTTGTAAGGTGAGCTCAGATCTGTCCGCAGAGGTTGAACAGGACATAGAGGATGATTTGAGCGTTGATGGTCTGAGAACAGAGAAGAGCAAGCTGAAGGCTTTCTTTGCAAAGCTATACAATAAGACACTCTTCTATCGGTTAGTAAACCACTTGAAGACCAAATATTCCCCTGCAACCAAGAAGGGAAGCAACACATCAATGGATGACCTGATGGAGGGCATTGAGGAGCTGATTCTGGCAGGGGATGACAATGATGATCGTTGCGTCATGGTTCCTAACAGTGACAATCCGGTGTTCACACAACTCAGTGAACTCATCCTTGCTCACATTCAGCCAGAAAATAAAAATAGAGCTGCACATAAACGCATGTATGCATATGTAGCTAACAGAGTGAGAACGTTTGTCAGCCTACTGAACTGGTGGTCTACACAACTGCTAGACAGCCAGACTCAGAAGGACCAGATGTCTGGGTCTACTGGAAGCTCAGTGCAGAGTGAGAGGTCCGAATCTCCCAGGGATACAGTGCAGAGCCCGAGACCTGGATCTGCTGCAAGCTTAGGGCAGAGTCCAAGGCCTGAGTCTCCAAGGGATTCAGTGCAGAGCCCACGGCCTGGATCTGGTTCAAGCTTAGTACAGAGCCCAAGGCCTGGATCTCCAAGGGATTCAGTTCAGAGCCCAAGGCCTGGATCTCCAAGGGATTCAGTCCAGAGCCCAAGGCCAGGGTCTGCAAGGGATTCAGTGCAGAGCCCACGGCCTGGATCTGCTTCAAGCTTAGTGGAGAGCCCAGGGCCTGGAACTGCTTCAAGCTTGGTGCAGAGCCCAAGGTCTGGATCTCCAAGGGATTCAGTGCAGAGCCCACGGCCTGGATCTGCTTCAAGCTTAGTGGAGAGCCCAAGGCCTGGATCTCCACTGGATTCAGTGCAGAGCCAGGGATCTGGATCTTCTGGAAGCTCCGTGCAAAGCCAGAGGTCCAACTCTCCAAAGGATTCAGAGCAGAGCCCAAGGCCTGGATCTGCTTCAAGCTTAGTGCAGAGCCCAAGGCCGGGATCTGCTTCAAGCCTAGTGCAGAGCCCAAGGCCTGAATCTGCTACAATCTTAGTGGAGAGCCCAAGACCTGGATCTCCACAGGATTCAGTGCAGAGCCCAAGGCCTGGATCTGCAACAAGCTTAGTGCAGAGCCCAAGGCCTGGATCTGCTTCAAGCTTAGTGCAGAGCCCAAGGCCTGGATCTGCTTCAAGCTTAGTGCAGAGCCCACGGCCTGGATCTGCTACAAGCTTAGTGCAGAGCCCAAGGCCGGGATCTGTTTCAAGCTTAGTGCAGAGCCCAAGGCCGGGATCTGCTTCAAGCTTAGTGCAGAGCCCAAGGCCGGGATCTGCTTCAAGCTTAGTGCAGAGCCCAAGGCCGGGATCTGCTTCAAGCTTAGTGCAGAGCCCAAGGCCTGGATCTGCTTCAAGCTTAGTGCAGAGCCCAAGGCCTGGATCTGCTTCAAGCTTAGTGCAGAGCCCAAGGCCTGGATCTGCTTCAAGCTTAGTGGAGAGCCCAAGGCCTGGATCTCCACGGGATTCAGTGCAGAGCCCAAGGCCTGGATCTGCTTCAAGCTTAGTGCAGAGCCCAAGGCCGGGATCTGCTTCAGGCTTAGTGCAGAGCCCAAGGCCTGAATCTGCTACAAGCTTAGTGGAGAGCCCAAGGCCTGGATCTCCACGGGATTCAGTGCAGAGCCCAAGGCCTGGATCTGCTTCAAGCTTAGTGCAGAGCCCAAGGCCTGGATCTGCTTCAAGCTTAGTGCAGAGCCCAAGGCCGGGATCTGCTTCAAGCTTAGTGCAGAGCCCAAGGCCGGGATCTGCTTCAAGCTTAGTGCAGAGCCCAAGGCCTGAATCTGCTACAAGCTTAGTGGAGAGCCCAAGGCCAGGATCTCCACGGGATTCAGTGCAGAGCCCAAGGCCTGGATCTGCAACAAGCTTAGTGCAGAGCCCAAGGCCTGGATCTGCAACAAGCTTAGTGCAGAGCCCAAGGCCTGGATCTGCTTCAAGCTTAGTGCAGAGCCCAAGGCCTGGATCTGCTTCAAGCTTAGTGCAGAGCCCAAGGCCGGGATCTGCAACAAGCTTAGTGCAGAGCCCAAGGCCTGGATCTGCAACAAGCTTAGTGCAGAGCCCAAGGCCGGGATCTGCAACAAGCTTAGTGCAGAGCCCAAGGCCTGGATCTGCAACAAGCTTAGTGCAGAGCCCAAGGCCTGGATCTGCTTCAAGCTTAGTGCAGAGCCCAAGGCCTGGATCTGCTTCAAGCTTAGTGCAGAGCCCAAGGCCGGGATCTGCTTCAAGCTTAGTGCAGAGCCCACGGCCTGGATCTGCTTCAAGCTTAGTGCAGAGCCCAAGGCCGGGATCTGCTTCAAGCTTAGTGCAGAGCCCAAGGCCGGGATCTGCTTCAAGCTTAGTGCAGAGCCCAAGGCCTGGATCTGCTTCAAGCTTAGTGGAGAGTCCAAGGCTCGAATCTCCAAGGGATTCTGTGCCAAACCAGGGATCTAGATCTTCTGGAAGCTCAGTGCAGAGCCAGAGGTCAGAATCCCCAAGAGGTTCAGTGCAGAGCCCAAGGCCTGAATCTGCTGCAAGCTTAGTGCAGAGCTCAAGGCCTGGATCTGCTAGGATCTTAGTGGAGAGCCCAAGGCCTGGATCTGCTGGAATCTTAGTGCAGAGCCCACGGCCTGGATCTGCTTCAAGCTTAGTGCAGAGCCCAAGGCCTGGATCTGCTTCAAGCTTAGTGCAGAGCCCACGGCCTGGATCTGCTTCAAGCTTAGTGCAGAGCCCAAGGCCTGGATCTGCTAGGATCTTAGTGGAGAGCCCAAGGCCTGGATCTGCTGGAATCTTAGTGGAGAGCCCAAAGCCTGGATCTGCTAGGATCTTAGTGGAGAGCTCAAGGCCTGGATCTGCTAGGATCTTAGTGGAGAGCCCAAGGCCTGGATCTGCTAGGATCTTAGTGGAGAGCTCAAGGCCTGGATCTGCTAGGATCTTAGTGGAGAGCCCAAGGCCTGGATCTGCTGGAATCTTAGTGGAGAGCCCAAAGCCTGGATCTGCTAGGATCTTAGTGGAGAGCCCAAGGCCTGGATCTGCTAGGATCTTAGTGGAGAGCTCAAGGTCTGGATCTGCTAGGATCTTAGTGCAGAGCCCAAGGTTAGGGTCCCCAAGTAAAGCAGTGCAGAACCAGGGATCTGAGGGAACCGAGTCTTCTGGGACCTCAGTGCAGAGCCAGAGCTCTGAAACTCCAACTAGTTCACAGCAGAGCAGTGTGTCTGAATTGGTAGCAAGACAACTTGAGATTGTCACAAAGAACAGAACGCTGTGTAAGCATCTCCTTATGAAGGTGATGATGCAGATGTTTGCTGACTTTAATGAGACCTATAAAGGCAAGCTAAAGGCATTCATAGAGCGCGTCACTGAGCAAGTAGAGCTTCCAGTTGAGCCATTAGATTGGGTAAAAAACCCTGAATCTTTTGACTTTCTCTGCAAGGCCATTCTCAAGGACTGTATCTGTAAATACACAAACAGTGTCGACACATTTGTAGTCTCACTTATTTCTGATAAGCCGGGACTAGAGGAGTATGTAGTTTCTGTTTTAACAGCTCGCCTCAGCACACGGCCAAAGAAACGCTCTGCTATCTGTCGTTTTTTCTCATCTTTGGGCAAAGTATTCACTAAGCCTTTTAGGATGAGGAAACACAAATAACCCTATCCGATGGCCACCTTGGAATTTGGTCTTTTGGGCGGTATGATTGTTGGCTTCCAGAGGCAGTCCTGAGTGCTGACGAAGGCCCCAGGTCTACCTCGGGAAGCTGATGATCTGATCTGACCAGCAGATTAAATTCCAAGAGAAGACATCAGTGAGCCAACTCAACGTATGTTGAGTATGTAGAGTTGAGTCAGCTCTCTGGCTCAACGTATGTTGAGTAGGCTAACTGATGGCTTCTCTCTCTCTATCTCTCACTCTCTCTTTCTCTACCTCTATCTCCCTCTCTCTTTCTCTTTTTTTTCACACTGGGGTCACCTTGGAACATTGTCTGTTGGTAGTATTGTCAGCCACTCAAGACAGACCTGGATGCTGTCGAAGGACCAGATCTGGCTCAGAAAGCTGACGATGTGGCTAACAGACAGAATTTCAAGTGATGACACCAACGAGCTACCTCTAACATCTGATCAGCTCCCACAATGTTTGAGGAGGCAACACAACATACGTGGCTGCTCTCCCCCTCTCTTTCTAACAAACACACAAAAATACGAGGGCCCTCTTGCAATAGGTCTGGCTTGTTGGATTGTTGTCTTCCTGAGGTGGACCTGGGTGCTGATGAAGGACCCAGGTCGGTCGCAGGAAGCTGACAGTCCAACCAGCAGACTAAATTCCAAGAGAAGATAACAGAGAGCCGACTCAAACATTTGATCGGTTCATTCCCATTGCCTTTATGCGTTAGCTTAAAGCATGAGGAACAAGACTGTTTAGGCCTTGGGTGGCTTAATAGCCTTCCGTTAAACTAAATTCCAGGAAAAGACATCCTCTGATGTCTTTTTTTGAATTTCATCACACATACACATACACAGATGCTTTTGGTTTGGGTTGTTTTATCAATTCACTTCATGAAATGAAGTGTTTAACATTTACTTACTTATTACAGCTCTCAGATATTAACTCAGACATAACTAGAAATGTTTTTCAAATACAATCCATGTTTATCTTCAAAATTATAGAAAGTTGCACCATTGTACCGTTTGACTACAGTGTTGGCCTACCCAGCACAATTCTCATAGAGTTGCAACGTGATATGTTCAATACATGTTTATGCAGCTTAATCCAGCTGCCTGACTCAGTCAAGTTAAGTCAAGAGTTTATTATGATTCTTGATTCAACTAAACTAATGGTGTCAGAAGTGGGATTGCTTCCAGTGTGACTATGCTATTCTGGACAAATCCTCAAAGCAGAGACGAATAGTAAAACCCTTAATAAGACACAAATGTACTTTTAACAGCTGCCTACCCTGACCCGTGAATGTATTATAAGATCTGGATGCAACAAAATAATCCCATGTGACCCAAAAAACATTTTTCCCCACAGACAGCAATAGTAAGAAAGAAGCCTGTAAAACTGTTGACAGGACACCCACAGCTATAACCCTGTTCATTACTAATCTTTGTATTCTAATATTTTTAAGTCATGAACATTTATCCATCAAAAAACAGTCATGTGACACAGCGTGGTTGTGCCGTGTCTCGGGAGCGAGGACGTTTTCAAGAATAGAAATAATTTGTTTTTCTTCATACGATTTTTAATTAAGTGAATTCAATGCTTCAAAGGTGATTTTGTTTTTGCGATATGCACGTTAGCATCAACCCGGGGCAGGATACAAGGCCCCAAAACGTCATAAGGCTCTACTGATTAATCTGTTTGGTTTCCCATAACTTCAGTAAATTTTCCAGCGTATGACTCCACAGCTTCTTCTATGACTTTTTAAAGACAACAAACATCCATTGGAGCCATGATCACAAACAGTTTTTTTCAAGATATTTACAGTATCTTCATCTGCCCCTAATATTGTTGCAGGACTCTATTTGGGACATAGCACTGGTTAAAAAATGATCTGCTATAATTTGCTATAGTATTCATGGGATGGTCTGAGTGAATGAATAAGAGTCTACACCCAATTTTGAACTACATATGTTTTTAAGACATGAATAACTAATCTGACAAATAATAAATGGTTGAAATCCATAATCATTTTCCTCTAATTGGTCTTCTTGCTCTGACAGATCCTCGTCCATATCAATGTCTTCTCTTTGGAAGATTAGATCAAGTACTTCTTTTAAATTATGTCTCCTTGCTTATAACCTTATATTTTCCATAAAATTTTTGAAATGTTGGGTGATGCAACAATGCAAAAACTACTATATACTAAAATATCTTGTATATAGTTCAATTAGTCCAATATTTAGTAGAATTTTTTTGAATTGTCTTATTCCATTGGTATTTCTTTCATGTATTTTTAATTGAGATAAATTAAAAAAAAAATAAACAAGACTAAATTGACTTAATTAAATAAAATAAAGAAACTTGAAATAAGCTAAATTACTGTTTCTTCCAATGTAATGGTATAAGTCTATTCAATATCGGACTGATTGTACCAAAAACAAGATATTTTTATTTGTTTGAAATTCTTTATTTGTAGTTAACACTATAAATTTTACAATAACTTCTATAGAATTTCTAATCAGACACAGAAAATGAGTCTGGCAGAGAATCAGGTAAAATAATTATGTTTCTGATGTACTTGTCAAAGAAATTTTAAGCAAACCTTTGAAATCTCACAAAAGAACTAGATGGCAGAATAGGCTCAGTCAGGCATGGGCTACGTGTTTCATCAATATGTATTAGGTTGGTAATCAAGGTGGAAAAAATACAGAAAACTACAAGGGAAAAATGGAGTAACCATCCTTGGGAATTTAGTTCAATTGTGCAAGTTGTAATAGTTATTTAATATCAGGACAGATGAGCATTGAGCGTTTATATTGTCTGGAGATGAGGATAAAAGAAAAGCATATCATGGGATTATCCATGAAGTTGCTGACAGCGGAAACAGCTGATCAGTCATCCAAGTTAAATGTTTACTACGTCAGAATGTACATATTTGGTACAGTTTTACTAGAAAGCTGTAATTATAAAAAAAAACATGTTTTGCTGTTTAGTTGTAAAAAAAAAAACACATCACATCCTATGAGCAAGAAATCCTGGTTTCATGGACTGATGGAAATCTTGTGGAACATGTTGCTGCAGAAAAATCCGAATACAGAAATGCATTCTGGGCCAAAATTACTGATGCACAGGGAATTTATTATTCAAAACAGAGAAGCGTATTACTACATCTTACAACATGTCTAGAGGGGATCTTTAACTCGATGTCTCTCTAAATTACAGGATGTAACTGAATGGCGTGTTAGATATTCCTGAATATGTCATGCCTGTGTGTGTGTGGGAATTCGGCTTCGGAAAATATTGAACTAACCTTCCGCCTTGAATCGATGAGCTTTGATAAAATCCCTCGGCGGATCCGATAAGCAAATTTAGCAGCAGTACAGACAGCGAGGGACAGACACAATCAAGATGATGGCGTCTTAAAGTTTTTGCCCTTTTTTTTCTCCCATTCTTTCGCTCTGTCAGACAGTATGAAGGACTTTGACATTAAAGAGCTGCTACATCGGAAAATCAGGGCAGAGAAGTGGAAATCAGTCTGAGTTTGAGGGTTGTAATTATCACATTGAAATGGCTCTAAGCGAAAGTGACGCACTTTAACATTACGCACACACACACACACACACACAAGGAGATTCAAGATGTTCTTCCTCGACGTCTGGTGTGTAGTTGAATAAAACGCCGCCGTTCTACCAGAAGTTTGTCCTTCCTCAACTTTCTGTGAGTGGAGCTGCAGGATACGGAGAAAATATTCAACAGGCGATCGCACTGTTCAATATTCCAACAATGATGTGACTCGTGATTTATGCAAAAATTATGCAGATTTGAGGTCAAGAAGTCCTGGCTAGATTTAGCGTGGGCTCTGGAACCGTTTTTTTTCTTGGGAGGGGTTGCACTCTCCACCCACAGGCGTAGCATGCACGACACACAGGGGCCCTTGGGACTTTAGGGGCCCTTCATGAATGCGCCTCAGTTAGGATGGACCATCCTTCCAGTCCTAGTGATATAGGCTTCAAATAGCTCCTGGTTTATGCTCCAGCGGGTGGTGGGAATCAAACAAAAGGTACAGGTCCATGTGCATGGGTTTGTGGTACACCTCTAGAGATGTAGAGGTAGGCCCTTCAGGAAGTGGGTATGTCGCACAGGGATGGGTCACGATGGTGTGGATTGGAGAGAGGAAGCGGGGCCCAGAACCAGCGTTTTTCTGGGGGCCTTACAGAACCATGCTTCAGCACTCTGGACTTACCCAGGGTGAGAGGTGCCTGTCCATTGGGAAGAGAGGGTAGTCTCCCTTAGCCTTTGGGTCCTGACTGTCGTCTTTTCCTATGCATCCAATGGCAGTTCAGAGTACCCACCCTCTTCGGAGTCCTTGGTTGTGAGAGAACTCTCTTTTGGGGACCCCATTGTTCTGCTTGGGGACCTGGAGGGTCGGATTGGGAGGAGCATAAACCCTGATCTGAACCCCAGTATAATTTGTTATTAGACTTCTGCAACGTCATGGATTGTCCATAATAAAAACCGAGATCAGGCACCTGGTAAAACTGTGCTATACTTTGATGTGCTGACTGTTTTCTTACTTTTAGACTAGTACAAATTAAAACTTCCATTTAACTGACTGCAAAATTCGTTATATAATCACATCAGGACGTGCTGTGCTGTAAAAGTATGTTTCTTCCATTTGTTTGTGGCCTGTGTCCTCACCGTAGTATCAGCACGGATGCCTAAAAAACGTCAAATGGAAATGTCTGTTGCAAATAAGTGATTGCCCGTGCAACTAGCTATCTCCATGTCTGCGTTATTATTACATCGCAGGGCCGTTCTATTATGCATGAGAGTGATTATGCTTTAGCAGATTACAAGCTGACCCCATTGCCTTTGCTTTACCTGGAGTGTAATTTGGATTCGGGGGAGGCGGGATGGAATGTTTGCGCCATCAATCTCTCTGATGTCTGGGGATTGAACGCGATAGAACGGGTCAGCTCTTAACAACGTCCCGATATCATTTTAAAACTGAATGGGACAACAACATGATGAAAATGCTTATTTCCCTTGCTGACAACAAAACCAGTACAAATGGTGTCCCCCACACACACACGCATTCACACACACACACACATAGACAGTGTTTCCAGTGGAAATGGAGTGAGTGTGTGTATACACGCCGCCGCAGTTTGATGTATTTTGAAGCTGATGTTAAGGGAATGGATTCCGGCTGACTGAGTGCCGATTGGATATGGCTGGGTGAAAATGGCCTCCGTTCCGGTGCTCCAAGCCGCCTCTGAAGGAAGCCGGTGACGTAAAGTTGCTGGTTTGAATCTCTCGTCTTGGCTGGGGAAAAAAAAAAAAAAAGTAGACACGTCATCTTCCAGCAAAAGACAGAGTGGGTCAAACTTTCGGCTCGTTTTCAATCTTCATTCCGTGCAACTTTAAATTCATCACCTACGTTCATCATCTATTCATGAAATCAATTTACCTTACGGAGGCAGGCGTGTTCTTCATCATTGCTTAAATTGAATTAGAGCTGCAATGATCAACACTAAATTAATGGGCGGCTATTTTGGTAATCGATTCATCATTTTGACAAAATTCTCTCGCTCTAGCTTCTTAAATGAAAATATTGTTTTCTGATTCCTCTATGAGCTGAACATTAAAGGGCCCAAGAGAAATATCAATCATCATTTTATGACATTTTCTAGACAAAACAACATATCAGTTAATTACAAACATGGACAGAATGATCAATAATGCAAATAATCATTACTTGCAGCCCTGTATGGAATCCAGTACTGCAACCCATGCCTTTTCATAGGCTGAATGCACAAAAACAGCCCCAGGCTTATTTTTTTTTTCACTTTTCCTGTTTGAAATGACAATAAATATTTTGACAACCACAAGGGTTATGCACTTAAAACTGGACAAAGAAGTCTACAACATGTGAGGGGACTACAGAAGTGTCTGAATCAATTTATGTCACTGTGACACAGCAAATATATAGTAGGATAGTGCAAAAAAGAAAATCTAAAATTGTGTTTTAAAAATACTTTATTTAAAACTTGCACAAAACCAAACTACCCAAAAAACCCCAATCACACAAATGACTCAAATCTAATTGGAATAACAAAGTAGTGCTTAGTTGCAGCTATAATAGTGATATTGTGACAATATATATTGGTACTGATGGGTTTTAGATATGCAACACCATATCATACAATATTCTTGACCCAATAACTTAATATCAAGGTTGCATCAATATATTTGTACATATTGTTTGTAGAGTGTTGGTGCTTTCACAAAACCTTTAAATAATGAGATTGTTATTGTTATAAGCATTGTTATATTAAAAGACATTTTGTAATATTAAGACAGCATCTCGTGTATGAATATATATAATATTGATATATATATTGGCCAGGACTAGTGTCTGTTCTCTTTCTCTCTGTAAAAGTGCAGTGGAAATTTATTTATTTCCTCATTTGCACTTCTGCCCCTTGATGCCTCGAGTCTGGAGGCTTCACATTCAATGAGATCTTCACACAGTTGCCACACACACACACACACACACACTCACAAACACACACACACCTTTTCCATCCAAGGTTAGGATCAAAAAGGCCAGTTTCCACCTGTCCTTTCTCTCTCTCAAGTGTGTCTCTTTAATGTGGAGCAGAGGAGGACACACACACACACACACACACACACACACACACACACAGTCAGATCAAAAGTCCAATGTCCACCTACTCTCTTTGTCTGATCCATCTTCAAACAGTCACCTGTTGACAGAACCAGGCTGGGTTAGAATGTTAATCAGATATTAAAGGACAGAAAAACTGTGAAAACAACATTGTCTTCGTTACTGTAAGTCCATGCATACACACACACTCTGCAGAACACACACACTCTGCAGACAGATCTCATTTCCTCTGGTTTTGCATTGTGAATCTGGAGGTAAAACAAACAAGCAGCAGTTAGTTTCTGAATCGTGTCTGTTTTTAAGACCTTTTGTGTTGATTTTACATTACATTATTAACACGTGGAACCACACCTCACGCGCTCTCGCTGCTGCTGCTGCTGCTGCTGCTGCTGCTGCTGCTGGAATGAATCGAGCCCCACAGGAAGGACACATGAAGAGGCTGGAGAGGCTTAGGACCAACAATGGCTGCCGGTGGACGTGCGGATTATGCAAAGCCGCGCCTTAAGAGACAAAGCGGCGGGTAGAGCGCACGCTGTTCACAGGCAGGACGCTCATGGATTTGCGCCTCCAGGCCGAGACCTGCAAGGAAAGATGGGAAACCCCATCGGTGTATTAATCACCACGTTGTTTTAAAGGCACACGTAACATGTGTTAAAGAACAGGAGTCACACAAAACACTGCAGCAACAATATCCACCAGATAACATCATCAACATCAGGATTCTCTTCTACTCTTCAGAGCCACACACAAGTTTCCACAGGCTGTGTATTATTTTCCAGGACATCGTGTGTAGAAATCTATGGAGTGCCTCTTAAAATTCTGCCCAAACTGCCTTGGATGAAACGCAGGAATCTGTCCCCAATCTGTGTCCCTGGTGAGCTACAGCCGTGCTGGAAATCATCCAAGTATTTCTTCTAATTTTCTTTTCAAGGACATCCAGAAACTGTATTTTATAAGGTCGGGTTCAGTAACCACTTTATGAAAACGGTTCCCAAAAGTATAATTTGGAGATTCCTCGACTGTTGATTTACACGAGGATGACGCATAGACACAGGATTATGAAACAGATATAATGTCAAAAAGGGAAAAAAGCAGAAGATGAGAAACTCATTTGTGAAGAACTTGAAGGGCTTATAAAAAAAATAAATAAAAATTCTCACCTCACAACAGAGACAACAAGCCATCAACACAATGCTCTGAGAGAATTGATATCAAAGGTAACGGCAATGTTGGCAGAACAAGATTGGTTGTAAATGGGATTACAATCGGATTTATGAAAATATATATATATATATATATATATATATATATATATATATATATATATATATAGCCCCACGATTGGCTGGCGACCATCTGGGGTGTATCCCTGCCTCTCGCCTTAACGCGCTGGGATAGGCTCCAGCAGACCCCTGCGACCCCGAAAGGGAATAAGCGGGATAGACAATGGATGGATGGATGGATATATATATATATATATATATATATATATATCAACTCTGCTATGGAAAGACTGTGGGAAGAAAGAGGTGCTTGGGTTATTAAACATTGTCATTGAAAGGCCAGGCCTTTTGAAATGAGCATGGCCAGTTTGCATAATGTTTTTTTTGTTCTTTTCTAGTTTCACTATGACGACTATGATGATGATTTAATGTGCTTCACAAAGTGCAGCTCTTTCAGGAAATGCATTACAAATAATAGGAGACCACAGTTTCCATTTTATCTCCCATCCATAATTTATTACATATTTTGGAGAAGTGAACCAGCAGCAAACCTGCAGTTATACATCAAACTCATAATCTGTTCACTTAATTGTGTGAATTTAAATGTGATAAACGAGTAACTGTCGATGGCAGTTTTACAGAATACGGAGATAAAAAATCTCCGCTGATAATTTATAACTTTTTGTGGATTAAAACCAGTGCTCACACACGCTCCTGTGATTACTCATGCAATATTTAACGCAAAATGTGATCAGGAAACATTCTCTGCAATGAAATCACTTTGTTTTTTGGACATACAAATATATTTTGTGTAGGGCTGGGACAATGCACTTAACTTATTAATGCACAATACTTGAGTACCAACAAAGTATTCAGATATGTGTTGTCTATTCAACAAACAAATACATAATTCCATAATATATGATAAAACCTTACTATACATACATATATAATATCTACATACAATACATATACTGATAAAAATACTAATATAAGTACTCATCGTACAGTGGTATTATAGTATATTATGTGTTTCTATCACTAACTAACATGCTAGAAAATGTTATATTTTAGATAGTTTGGGAAGATTAATAATAAAATATTATACATTACACAGCATATAAGTGTATCAAGTTTATAAATATACAAATATACATATACTTCAACCTATGCAGCAACTTTACACAAAAAAAGAAAAGACAAGAAAATTAAAACATACATTAAAAAAAGATTTAAGTGGAGTAGTGGAGTGGAAGCAAGTTAAACTATACTTAAGTACAGTACTTTAGTAAATGTACGTACTTGAGTGTAGTTGCTTTTTACCACAAGGTACTGATTCCACATGTATTGCAATTCTGTTGGATTGTGTATTATTACTGTGCTGCAGCTCAAGTTGAAAATGCAGATTTATTCTTTTACCACATAAATTATTGGGAAAGTTTAGTATCTTTGAACAAGTCTGTGATTCACTCTACTACTAAATAGCAGCGGTGATGTTGATATTGCGACATATCCGGACACATTCATGGGGAAGCCCTGTATTTATGTATTTATGTATTTATGGGCCTGTGTGTGGTTCTCTGGCTGGGTGCCACTCGTCCAGGACGCTGTCCCCTTGTCTCCTGCTAATTGCCGGTGACAGCCTGGTAATTCAGCAGGTAATAGCGGAGCAGCCCTCCGCTAATGGATTCCTCCCCAGGAAATGAGGCCTCGGAACCACCGTGACAAGATGACTGACAGCTAGATTAGACCGGAGACGGTGGAGAGAGAAGGGGGGAAAAAAACGAGAGATAACAGAAGAGACGTGAGGAGATGCAGCCCCGGCACTGAAGTTTCAATCTGAACACGTCTCCTGTCCAGGAGCAAGTGTGCAGGGAACTTTCAACCCAACAGATTTATTATTATTTATTTATTTATTCATTTTAAGTCACAGCCTATTATTTGAGCATGCTGTTTCCTCACAAAATGCAAGAAAGGGATCATTATAAAGCTAAAAAATAAAGGGATGTCAGTCTCTGACATTTGACAGAAAAAGATTTCTGATTTTTGAGGACTATTTTTTTCTTTTTTATGCAGATAATGAGATATAAGAGGTTTGTAAATAAAAACTGTACGTCAGTGATCTTTCTTTTATTGCCTTATTTCCTGTAAACCACACTTTTATTGAAAGTGCTCCCTCAATCATAAAACAGCCTCCATCCAAGCTTTAAACCAGCCGTAGTGCTGGTGTCAACTTATCCTGCCTTTAAAAGACGTCTAACTATAGCTCATGTTCTCTCCTCCCTAATGAGACATTTGTTCAGTCATGTCGTCATTCCTACCTTTATAAGAGGCTTTCAGCTCACATGTTAATTTCTTCTAAGTCTCTATGCTGACACTTGCTGAGAAGCTCAATGCCATTTACGCAGCACGGGAAGGTGAAGGCTATTAACGCTCTGACATTATTTGACAGCATCAAATCCTTTGTGTGCAAGGTGGTTAGAGGGGATAAACCCTGCCTTTAAGGAAACAACACATTGTTCCTCTTGTCGTCAAGGCAGATCTCACTATATTGGTTCGTTTCTGAGCGCGGGGCACAGAAATGAAAGGAGATTAAGACACGAGCATGATGGAAATGAAATAGTCAGGCAGTGAGATTATAAAAGCTCCCCCTATGCTCTCATGTTTTTGAGAAGAATATTTGATCAGAACATTTGAGGGGTAAAACAGTAAGCGCAGCTGTGCTTACATCTGCTTACATTTAAAGTGAATTACACATGCAACCATCAGCTGGATTGGATCCAGGGCTGGTTCTAAACCAGTACATATGAGGAAGCATTCAGATGTATGGAGAGGACATTATGTATACATATCATGCTCCAGCACTTTCCCCCCTGTGTTTATAATGTAGTAACAGTGTTTTTGTCATTGAAAAGCATTGTTAGCTATGTGGCTGATCTGAGTGCCAACAATGCAGTGCAATGTGACCTTTTTTGAGCAACTTACTATAATATGTCTATTTTTGTGCAACATACTATAGTGTGAACTTTTTTTTAAGAAATTTAATTTAACATGACCTTTTTTGAGCGAAATACTATAGTATGACCTTTTTTGAGCGACATACTATAGTATGACCTATTTTGAGCGACATAGTATAGTATGACGTATTTTGAGCGACATACTATAGTATGACCTATTTTGAGCGACATACTATAGTATGACCTTTTTTGAGCGACATACTATAGTATGACCTTTTTTGAGCGACATAGTATAGTATGACCTTTTTTGAGCGACATAGTATAGTATGACCTATTTTGAGCCACATACTATAGTATGACCTTTTTTGAGCGACATAGTATAGTATGACGTATTTTGAGTGACATACTATAGTATGACCTTTTTTGAGCGACATACTATAGTATGACCTTTTTTGAGCGACATACTATAGTATGACCTTTTTTGAGGCACATAGTATAGTATGACCTTTTTTGAGCGACATAGTATAGTATGACCTTTTTTGAGTGACATACTATATAGTATGACCTTTTTTGAGTGACATACTATATAGTATGACCTTTTTTGAGCCAAATACTATAGTATGACCTTTTTTGAAACGACATGCTATAGTATGACCTTTTTTGAGCGACATACTATAGTATGACCTTTTTTGAGCGACATACTATAGTATGACATTTTTTGAGCCACATACTATAGTATGACCTTTTTTGAAACGACATACTATAATATGACCTTTTTTGAGCGACATACTATAGTATGACCTTTTTTGAGCGACATACTATAGTATGACCTTTTTTGAGCGACATACTATAGTATGACCTTTTTGAGCCTATTTGAATGACATACTATAGTATGATGTTTTTTGAGGGACAAACTATTGTATGACCTTTTTTGAGCGACATACTATAGTATGACCTTTTTTGAAACGACATGCTATAGTATGACCTTTTTTGAGCGACATGCTATAGTATGACCTTTTTTGAGCGACATACTATAGTATGACCTATTTTGAGCCTATTTGAACAACATACTATAATATGACCTTTTTTGAGCGACATAGTATAGTATGACCTTTTTTGAGTGACATACTATAGTATGACCTTTTTTGAGGCACATACTATAGTATGACCTTTTTTGAGCGAAATAGTATAGTATGACGTATTTTGAGCGACATACTATAGTATGACCTTTTTTGAGCGACATAGTATAGTATGACCTATTTTGAGCCACATACTATAGTATGACCTTTTTTGAAACGACATGCTATAGTATGACCTTTTTTGAGCGACATACTATAGTATGACCTTTTTTGAGCGACATAGTATAGTATGACCTTTTTTGAGTGACATACTATATAGTATGACCTTTTTTGAGCCACATACTATATTATGACCTTTTTTGAAACAACATACTATAGTATGACCTTTTTTGAGCGACATACTATAGTATGACCTTTTTTGAGCGACATACTATAGTATGACCTTTTTTGAGCGACATACTATAGTATGACCTTTTTTGAGCAACATAGTATAGTATGACCTTTTTTGAGCCACATACTATATTATGACCTTTTTTGAAACGACATGCTATAGTATGACCTTTTTTGAGCGACATACTATAGTATGACCTTTTTTGAGCCACATACTATAGTATGACCTTTTTTGAGCGAAATAGTATAGTATGACGTATTTTGAGCGACATACTATAGTATGACCTTTTTTGAGCGACATAGTATAGTATGACCTATTTTGAGCCACATACTATAGTATGACCTTTTTTGAGCGACATAGTATAGTATGACCTTTTTTGAGCGACATAGTATAGTATGACGTATTTTGAGTGACATAGTATAGTATGACCTTTTTTGAGCGACATACTATAGTATGACCTTTTTTGAAACGACATGCTATAGTATGACCTTTTTTGAGCGACATACTATAGTATGACCTTTTTTGAGCGACATAGTATAGTATGACCTTTTTTGAGTGACATGCTATAGTATGACCTTTTTTGAGCCACATACTATATTATGACCTTTTTTGAAACAACATACTATAGTATGACCTTTTTTGAGCGACATACTATAGTATGACCTTTTTTGAGCGACATACTATAGTATGACCTTTTTTGAGCGACATAGTATAGTATGACCTTTTTTGAGCCACATACTATATTATGACCTTTTTTGAAACGACATGCTATAGTATGACCTTTTTTGAGCGACATACTATAGTATGACCTTTTTTGAGCCACATACTATAGTATGACCTTTTTTGAAACGACATACTATAATATGACCTTTTTTGAGCGACATACTATAGTATGACCTTTTTTGAAACGACATGCTATAGTATGACCTTTTTTGAGCGACATGCTATAGTATGACCTTTTTTGAGTGACATACTATAGTATGATCTATTTTGAGCCTATTTGAACAACATACTATAATATGACCTTTTTTGAGCGACATACTATAGTATGACCTTTTTTGAGCGACATACTATAGTATGACCTTTTTTGAGCGACATACTATAGTATGACCTTTTTGAGCCTATTTGAATGACATACTATAGTATGATGTTTTTTGAGGGACAAACTATTGTATGACCTTTTTTGAGCGACATACTATAGTATGACCTTTTTTGAAACGACATGCTATAGTATGACCTTTTTTGAGCGACATGCTATAGTATGACCTTTTTTGAGCGACATACTATAGTATGACCTTTTTTGAGTGACATACTATAGTATGACCTTTTTTGAGGCACATACTATAGTATGACCTTTTTTGAGCGAAATAGTATAGTATGACGTATTTTGAGCGACATACTATAGTATGACCTTTTTTGAGCGACATAGTATAGTATGACCTATTTTGAGCCACATACTATAGTATGACGTATTTTGAGTGACATAGTATAGTATGACCTTTTTTGAAACGACATGCTATAGTATGACCTTTTTTGAGCGACATACTATAGTATGACCTTTTTTGAGCGACATAGTATAGTATGACCTTTTTTGAGTGACATACTATATAGTATGACCTTTTTTGAGCCACATACTATATTATGACCTTTTTTGAAACAACATACTATAGTATGACCTTTTTTGAGCGACATACTATAGTATGACCTTTTTTGAGCGACATACTATAGTATGACCTTTTTTGAGCGACATACTATAGTATGACCTTTTTTGAGCGACATAGTATAGTATGACCTTTTTTGAGCCACATACTATATTATGACCTTTTTTGAAACGACATGCTATAGTATGACCTTTTTTGAGCGACATACTATAGTATGACCTTTTTTGAGCCACATACTATAGTATGACCTTTTTTGAGCGAAATAGTATAGTATGACGTATTTTGAGCGACATACTATAGTATGACCTTTTTTGAGCGACATAGTATAGTATGACCTATTTTGAGCCACATACTATAGTATGACCTTTTTTGAGCGACATAGTATAGTATGACCTTTTTTGAGCGACATAGTATAGTATGACGTATTTTGAGTGACATAGTATAGTATGACCTTTTTTGAGCGACATACTATAGTATGACCTTTTTTGAAACGACATGCTATAGTATGACCTTTTTTGAGCGACATACTATAGTATGACCTTTTTTGAGCCACATACTATAGTATGACCTTTTTTGAGCGAAATAGTATAGTATGACGTATTTTGAGCGACATACTATAGTATGACCTTTTTTGAGCGACATAGTATAGTATGACCTATTTTGAGCCACATACTATAGTATGACCTTTTTTGAGCGACATAGTATAGTATGACCTTTTTTGAGCGACATAGTATAGTATGACGTATTTTGAGTGACATAGTATAGTATGACCTTTTTTGAGCGACATACTATAGTATGACCTTTTTTGAAACGACATGCTATAGTATGACCTTTTTTGAGCGACATACTATAGTATGACCTTTTTTGAGCGACATAGTATAGTATGACCTTTTTTGAGTGACATGCTATAGTATGACCTTTTTTGAGCCACATACTATATTATGACCTTTTTTGAAACAACATACTATAGTATGACCTTTTTTGAGCGACATACTATAGTATGACCTTTTTTGAGCGACATACTATAGTATGACCTTTTTTGAGCGACATAGTATAGTATGACCTTTTTTGAGCCACATACTATATTATGACCTTTTTTGAAACGACATGCTATAGTATGACCTTTTTTGAGCGACATACTATAGTATGACCTTTTTTGAGCCACATACTATAGTATGACCTTTTTTGAAACGACATACTATAATATGACCTTTTTTGAGCGACATGCTATAGTATGACCTTTTTTGAGTGACATACTATAGTATGATCTATTTTGAGCCTATTTGAACAACATACTATAATATGACCTTTTTTGAGCGACATACTATAGTATGACCTTTTTTGAGCGACATGCTATAGTATGACCTTTTTTGAGCGACATACTATAGTATGACCTTTTTTGAGCGACATACTATAGTATGACCTATTTTGAGCCTATTTGAACAACATACTATAATATGACCTTTTTTGAGCGACATAGTATAGTATCACAAATTTTGAGCGACATAGTATAGTATGACCTTTTTTGAGCGACATAGTATAGTATCACAAATTTTGAGCGACATAGTATAGTATGACCTTTTTTGAGCCTATTTGAATGACATACTATTGTATGACATTTTTTGTGCAACATATTATAGTATGACCTATTTAGAGCGACATACTATAGTATGACCTTTTTTGAGCGACATACTATAGTATGACCTATTTAGAGCGACATACTATAGTATGACCTTTTTTGAGCGACATACTATAGTATGATCGTTTTTGAGCCTATTTGAGCGACGTACTATTGTATGACCTTTTTTGAAACGACATGCTATTGTATGACCTTTTTTGAGCGACATACTATAGTATGACCTTTTTTGAGCGACATACTATAGTATGACCTTTTTTGAGCCTATTTGAGCGACATACTATAGTATGATCGTTTTTGAGCCTATTTGAATGACATACTAGTATGATGTTTTTTGAGGGACATAGTATAGTATGACAAATTTTGAGCGACATAGTATAGTAAGACCTTTTTTGAGCGACATACTATAGTATGACCTTTTTTGAAACGACATACTATAATATGACCTTTTTTGAGCGACATACTATAGTATGACCTTTTTTGAAACGACATGCTATAGTATGACCTTTTTTGAGCGACATGCTATAGTATGACCTTTTTTGAGCGACATACTATAGTATGATCTATTTTGAGCCTATTTGAACAACATACTATAATATGACCTTTTTTGAGCGACATACTATAGTATGACCTTTTTTGAGCGACATGCTATAGTATGACCTTTTTTGAGCGACATACTATAGTATGACCTTTTTTGAGCGACATACTATAGTATGACCTATTTTGAGCCTATTTGAACAACATACTATAATATGACCTTTTTTGAGCGACATAGTATAGTATCACAAATTTTGAGCGACATAGTATAGTATGACCTTTTTTGAGCGACATAGTATAGTATCACAAATTTTGAGCGACATAGTATAGTATGACCTTTTTTGAGCCTATTTGAATGACATACTATTGTATGACATTTTTTGTGCAACATATTATAGTATGACCTATTTAGAGCGACATACTATAGTATGACCTTTTTTGAGCGACATACTATAGTATGACCTTTTTTGAAACAACATACTATAGTATGACCTTTTTTGAGCGACATACTATAGTATGACCTTTTTTGAGCGACATACTATAGTATGACCTTTTTTGAGCGACATAGTATAGTATGACCTTTTTTGAGCCACATACTATATTATGACCTTTTTTGAAACGACATGCTATAGTATGACCTTTTTTGAGCGACATACTATAGTATGACCTTTTTTGAGCCACATACTATAGTATGACCTTTTTTGAAACGACATACTATAATATGACCTTTTTTGAGCGACATACTATAGTATGACCTTTTTTGAAACGACATGCTATAGTATGACCTTTTTTGAGCGACATGCTATAGTATGACCTTTTTTGAGTGACATACTATAGTATGATCTATTTTGAGCCTATTTGAACAACATACTATAATATGACCTTTTTTGAGCGACATACTATAGTATGACCTTTTTTGAGCGACATACTATAGTATGACCTTTTTTGAGCGACATACTATAGTATGACCTTTTTGAGCCTATTTGAATGACATACTATAGTATGATGTTTTTTGAGGGACAAACTATTGTATGACCTTTTTTGAGCGACATACTATAGTATGACCTTTTTTGAAACGACATGCTATAGTATGACCTTTTTTGAGCGACATGCTATAGTATGACCTTTTTTGAGCGACATACTATAGTATGACCTTTTTTGAGTGACATACTATAGTATGACCTTTTTTGAGGCACATACTATAGTATGACCTTTTTTGAGCGAAATAGTATAGTATGACGTATTTTGAGCGACATACTATAGTATGACCTTTTTTGAGCGACATAGTATAGTATGACCTATTTTGAGCCACATACTATAGTATGACGTATTTTGAGTGACATAGTATAGTATGACCTTTTTTGAAACGACATGCTATAGTATGACCTTTTTTGAGCGACATACTATAGTATGACCTTTTTTGAGCGACATAGTATAGTATGACCTTTTTTGAGTGACATACTATATAGTATGACCTTTTTTGAGCCACATACTATATTATGACCTTTTTTGAAACAACATACTATAGTATGACCTTTTTTGAGCGACATACTATAGTATGACCTTTTTTGAGCGACATACTATAGTATGACCTTTTTTGAGCGACATACTATAGTATGACCTTTTTTGAGCGACATAGTATAGTATGACCTTTTTTGAGCCACATACTATATTATGACCTTTTTTGAAACGACATGCTATAGTATGACCTTTTTTGAGCGACATACTATAGTATGACCTTTTTTGAGCCACATACTATAGTATGACCTTTTTTGAGCGAAATAGTATAGTATGACGTATTTTGAGCGACATACTATAGTATGACCTTTTTTGAGCGACATAGTATAGTATGACCTATTTTGAGCCACATACTATAGTATGACCTTTTTTGAGCGACATAGTATAGTATGACCTTTTTTGAGCGACATAGTATAGTATGACGTATTTTGAGTGACATAGTATAGTATGACCTTTTTTGAGCGACATACTATAGTATGACCTTTTTTGAAACGACATGCTATAGTATGACCTTTTTTGAGCGACATACTATAGTATGACCTTTTTTGAGCCACATACTATAGTATGACCTTTTTTGAGCGAAATAGTATAGTATGACGTATTTTGAGCGACATACTATAGTATGACCTTTTTTGAGCGACATAGTATAGTATGACCTATTTTGAGCCACATACTATAGTATGACCTTTTTTGAGCGACATAGTATAGTATGACCTTTTTTGAGCGA
Organism: Eupleurogrammus muticus; assembly: GCA_036785175.1. NCBI lineage: Eukaryota > Metazoa > Chordata > Actinopteri > Scombriformes > Trichiuridae > Eupleurogrammus > Eupleurogrammus muticus. The sequence continues at coordinate 4,105,740 of JAYKQN010000029.1, forward strand.
CATAGTATAGTATGACGTATTTTGAGTGACATAGTATAGTATGACCTTTTTTGAGCGACATACTATAGTATGACCTTTTTTGAAACGACATGCTATAGTATGACCTTTTTTGAGCGACATACTATAGTATGACCTTTTTTGAGCGACATAGTATAGTATGACCTTTTTTGAGTGACATGCTATAGTATGACCTTTTTTGAGCCACATACTATATTATGACCTTTTTTGAAACAACATACTATAGTATGACCTTTTTTGAGCGACATACTATAGTATGACCTTTTTTGAGCGACATACTATAGTATGACCTTTTTTGAGCGACATAGTATAGTATGACCTTTTTTGAGCCACATACTATATTATGACCTTTTTTGAAACGACATGCTATAGTATGACCTTTTTTGAGCGACATACTATAGTATGACCTTTTTTGAGCCACATACTATAGTATGACCTTTTTTGAAACGACATACTATAATATGACCTTTTTTGAGCGACATGCTATAGTATGACCTTTTTTGAGTGACATACTATAGTATGATCTATTTTGAGCCTATTTGAACAACATACTATAATATGACCTTTTTTGAGCGACATACTATAGTATGACCTTTTTTGAGCGACATGCTATAGTATGACCTTTTTTGAGCGACATACTATAGTATGACCTTTTTTGAGCGACATACTATAGTATGACCTATTTTGAGCCTATTTGAACAACATACTATAATATGACCTTTTTTGAGCGACATAGTATAGTATCACAAATTTTGAGCGACATAGTATAGTATGACCTTTTTTGAGCGACATAGTATAGTATCACAAATTTTGAGCGACATAGTATAGTATGACCTTTTTTGAGCCTATTTGAATGACATACTATTGTATGACATTTTTTGTGCAACATATTATAGTATGACCTATTTAGAGCGACATACTATAGTATGACCTTTTTTGAGCGACATACTATAGTATGACCTATTTAGAGCGACATACTATAGTATGACCTTTTTTGAGCGACATACTATAGTATGATCGTTTTTGAGCCTATTTGAGCGACGTACTATTGTATGACCTTTTTTGAAACGACATGCTATTGTATGACCTTTTTTGAGCGACATACTATAGTATGACCTTTTTTGAGCGACATACTATAGTATGACCTTTTTTGAGCCTATTTGAGCGACATACTATAGTATGATCGTTTTTGAGCCTATTTGAATGACATACTAGTATGATGTTTTTTGAGGGACATAGTATAGTATGACAAATTTTGAGCGACATAGTATAGTAAGACCTTTTTTGAGCGACATACTATAGTATGACCTTTTTTGAAACGACATACTATAATATGACCTTTTTTGAGCGACATACTATAGTATGACCTTTTTTGAAACGACATGCTATAGTATGACCTTTTTTGAGCGACATGCTATAGTATGACCTTTTTTGAGCGACATACTATAGTATGATCTATTTTGAGCCTATTTGAACAACATACTATAATATGACCTTTTTTGAGCGACATACTATAGTATGACCTTTTTTGAGCGACATGCTATAGTATGACCTTTTTTGAGCGACATACTATAGTATGACCTTTTTTGAGCGACATACTATAGTATGACCTATTTTGAGCCTATTTGAACAACATACTATAATATGACCTTTTTTGAGCGACATAGTATAGTATCACAAATTTTGAGCGACATAGTATAGTATGACCTTTTTTGAGCGACATAGTATAGTATCACAAATTTTGAGCGACATAGTATAGTATGACCTTTTTTGAGCCTATTTGAATGACATACTATTGTATGACATTTTTTGTGCAACATATTATAGTATGACCTATTTAGAGCGACATACTATAGTATGACCTTTTTTGAGCGACATACTATAGTATGACCTATTTAGAGCGACATACTATAGTATGACCTTTTTTGAGCGACATACTATAGTATGATCGTTTTTGAGCCTATTTGAGCGACGTACTATTGTATGACCTTTTTTGAAACGACATGCTATTGTATGACCTTTTTTGAGCGACATACTATAGTATGACCTTTTTTGAGCGACATACTATAGTATGACCTTTTTTGAGCCTATTTGAGCGACATACTATAGTATGATCGTTTTTGAGCCTATTTGAATGACATACTAGTATGATGTTTTTTGAGGGACATAGTATAGTATGACAAATTTTGAGCGACATAGTATAGTAAGACCTTTTTTGAGTGACATACTATAGTATGACCTTTTTTGAGCCTATTTGAATGACATACTATTGTATGACATTTTTTGAGCAACATATTATAGTATGACCTATTTAGAGCGACATACTATAGTATGACCTTTTTTGAGCGACATACTATAGTATGACCTTTTTTGAGCCACATACTATAGTATGACCTTTTTTGAAACGACATACTATAATATGACCTTTTTTGAGAGACATACTATAGTATGACCTTTTTTGAAACGACATGCTATAGTATGACCTTTTTTGAGCGACATGCTATAGTATGACCTTTTTTGAGCGACATACTATAGTATGATCTATTTTGAGCCTATTTGAACAACATACTATAATATGACCTTTTTTGAGCGACATACTATAGTATGACCTTTTTTGAGCGACATGCTATAGTATGACCTTTTTTGAGCGACATACTATAGTATGACCTATTTTGAGCCTATTTGAACAACATACTATAGTATGACCTTTTTTGAGCGACATACTATAGTATGACCTATTTTGAGCCTATTTGAACAACATACTATAATATGACCTTTTTTGAGCGACATAGTATAGTATCACAAATTTTGAGCGACATAGTATAGTATGACCTTTTTTGAGCGACATAGTATAGTATGACCTTTTTTGAGCGACATAGTATAGTATGACCTTTTTTGAGCCTATTTGAATGACATACTATTGTATGACATTTTTTGTGCAACATATTATAGTATGACCTATTTAGAGCGACATACTATAGTATGACCTTTTTTGAGCGACATACTATAGTATGACCTATTTAGAGCGACATACTATAGTATGACCTTTTTTGAGCGACATACTATAGTATGATCGTTTTTGAGCCTATTTGAGCGACGTACTATTGTATGACCTTTTTTGAAACGACATGCTATTGTATGACCTTTTTTGAGCGACATACTATAGTATGACCTTTTTTGAGCCTATTTGAGCGACATACTATAGTATGATCGTTTTTGAGCCTATTTGAATGACATACTAGTATGATGTTTTTTGAGGGACAAACTATTGTATGAACTTTTTGAAGCAACATATTATAGTATGATCATTTTTGAGCCTATTTGAGCGACATACTATAGTATGAACTTTTTTGAGCCTATTTGAGCGACATACTATAGTATGATGTTTTTTGAGGGACAAACTATTGTATGACATTTTTTGAGCAACATATTATAGTATGTTCGTTTTTGAGCCAATTTGAGCGACATACTATAGTGTGACCTTTTTTGAAACGACATGCTATAGTATGACCTTTTTTGAGCCTATTTGAGCGACATACTATAGTATGATGTTTTTTGAGGGACAAACTATTGTATGACATTTTTTGAGCAACATATTATAGTATGTTCGTTTTTGAGCCAATTTGTACGACATACTATAGTATGACGTTTTTTGAGTGACATACTATAGTATGACCTTTTTGAAACGACATACTATAGTATGACCTTTTTTTGAACGACATACTATAGTATGACCTTTTTTAAGCGACATACTATAGTATGACCTTTTTTGAGCCTATTTGAGCGACATACTATAGTATGACCTTTTTTGAGCGACATACTATAGTATGACCTTTTTTGAGCGACATACTATAGTATGACCTTTTTTAAGCGACATACTATAGTATGACCTTTTTTGAGCCTATTTGAGCGACATACTATAGTATGACCTTTTTTGAGCGACATACTATAGTATGACCTTTTTTGAGCGACATACTATAGTATGACCTTTTTTGAGTGACATACTATAGTATGTCCTTTTTTGGCCGACATACTATAGTATGACCTTTTTTGAGCCTATTTGAGCGACATACTATAGTATGATGTTTTTTGAGGGACAAACTATTGTATGACATTTTTTGAGCAACATATTATAGTATGTTCGTTTTTGAGCCAATTTGTACGACATACTATAGTATGACGTTTTTTGAGTGACATACTATAGTATGACCTTTTTGAAACGACATACTATAGTATGACCTTTTTTTGAACGACATACTATAGTATGACCTTTTTTAAGCGACATACTATAGTATGACCTTTTTTGAGCCTATTTGAGCGACATACTATAGTATGACCTTTTTTGAGCGACATACTATAGTATGACCTTTTTTGAGCGACATACTATAGTATGACCTTTTTTAAGCGACATACTATAGTATGACCTTTTTTGAGCCTATTTGAGCGACATACTATAGTATGACCTTTTTTGAGCGACATACTATAGTATGACCTTTTTTGAGCGACATACTATAGTATGACCTTTTTTGAGTGACATACTATAGTATGTCCTTTTTTGGCCGACATACTATAGTATGACCTTTTTTAAGCGACATACTATAGTATGACCTTTTTTGAGCCTATTGGAGCGACATACTATAGTATGACCTTTTTTGAGCGAAATACTATAGTATGACCTTTTTTGAGCAACATATTATAGTATGTTCGTTTTTGAGCCAATTTGAACGACATACTATAGTATGACCTTTTTTGAGCGACATACTATAGTATGACCTTTTTTAAGCGACATACTATAGTATGACCTTTTTTGAGCCTATTTGAGCGACATACTATAGTATGACCTTTTTTGAGTGACATACTATACTATGTCCTTTTTTGAGCGACATACTATAGTATGACCTCTTTTGAGCGACATAGTATAGTATGACCTTTTTTAAGCGACATACTATAGTATGACCTTTTTTGAGCCTATTTGAGCGACATACTATAGTATGACCTTTTTTGAGCGACATACTATAGTATGACCTTTTTTGAACGACATACTATAGTATGACCTTTTTTGAGCGACATACTATAGTATGACCTTTTTTGAACGACATACTATAGTATGACCTTTTTTCAGCCTATTGGAGAGACATACTATAGTATGACCTTTTTTCAGCCTATTTGAATGACATACTATAGTATGACCTTTTTTGAACGACATACTATAGTATGACCTTTTTTGAGCGACTTACTATAATATGTCTATTTTTGTGCAACATACTATAGTGTGACTTTTTTTGAGAAACATTATATAACATGCCCTTTTGTGAGCAACACAATATTGGATGACCTGAGGTTGTAACCTACCAAGATTTGAACCCATGACTAACAGCTTCCAAACAGTCTTCTAACACACTGAGCTACCCAGTTTATCATTTTTAACGAACTTTCTTAGAACTTTCAATCAACAATTTAGTCTGTGATTTCAAAAGTCAAAACCTGTGATTGAACCTGCAACTAATGCCTCTATAAACAGGTGTCTTACCTACTAAGCTACAGAACTGCTACAGCAAGAACATTTTCCTTTCACTCTTGATGGTTTCTCATAACATCCTTGAATGTGTTCCTCTACAACAAATTTTCAGTCATGTCTTTTAAGCGACATACTATAGGATGACTTTTTTTAAGCAACATACTTTAGTATGACCTATTTTGAGCAACATACTAAAACATGACCTCATTGTGAGCAACACAAAAATGAATGACCTGAGGTTGTAACCTACCAAGAATTAAACCCATGACAAACAGCTTCCAAGCAGTCTTCTAACACATTGAGCTACCCAGTTTACCACAGTCGAAAAACCTTCTTAGAACTTTCACTCAACATTTTGGTTCACGATTTGAAAAGTCTATAGGTGGGATTGAACCTAAGACTAATGAAACCCCAAACAGGTGTCTTACCTGCTAAGCTACAGACATGCTAAAGACAAAGGATTTTCCTTTTACTCTTGAGGACTACTGATAACATCCTTAAACGTCTCCTATGACTTTTTTTGAGCGACATACTATAGTATGACCTTTTTTGAGCGACATACTATAGTATGACCTTTTTTGAACGACATACTATAGTATGACCTTTTTTGAGCGACATACTATAGTATGACCATTTTTGAACGACATACTATAGTATGACCTTTTTTGAGCGACATACTATAGTATGACCTTTTTTGAGCGACATACTCTAGTATGACCTTTTTTGAGCCAATTTGTATGACATACTATAGTATGACCTATTTTGAACGACATACTATAGTATGACCTTTTTTGAGCGACATACTATAGTATGACCTATTTTGAACGACATACTATAGTATGACCTTTTTTGAGCGACATACTATAGTATGACCTTTTTTGAGCCAATTTGTATGACATACTATAGTATGACCTATTTTGAACGACATACTATAGTATGACCTTTTTTGAGCGACATAGTATAGTATGACCTTTTTTGAGCGACTTACTATAGTATGACCTTTTTTGAACGACATACTATAATATGACGTTTTGGGTGACATACTATAGTATGACCTTTTTTGGGCGACATACTATAGTATGACCTTTTTTGGGCGACATACTATAGTATGACCTTTTTTGGGCGACATAGTATAGTATGACCTATTTTGAGCCTTTTTGAGCAACATACTATAGTATGACCTTTTTTGAGCGACATACTATAGTATGACCTTTTTTGAGCGACATACTATAGTATGACCTTTTTTGAATGACATACTATAGTATGACCTTTTTTGAGCGACATACTATAGTATGACCTTTTTTGAGCCAATTTGTATGACATACTATAGTATGACCTATTTTGAACGACATACTATAGTATGACCTTTTTTGAGCGACATAGTATAGTATGACCTTTTTTGAGCGACTTACTATAGTATGACCTTTTTTGAACGACATACTATAATATGACGTTTTGGGTGACATACTATAGTATGACCTTTTTTGGGCGACATAGTATAGTATGACCTTTTCTGGGCGACATACTATAGTATGACCTTTTTTGGGCGACATAGTATAGTATGACCTATTTTGAGCCTTTTTGAGCAACATACTATAGTATGACCTTTTTTGAGCGACATACTATAGTATGACCTTTTTTGAATGACAAACTATAGTATGACCTTTTTTGGGCGACATACTATAGTATGACCTTTTTTGGGCGACATAGTATAGTATGACCTATTTTGAGCGACATACTATAGTATGACCTTTCTTCAGCCTATTTGAGCGACATACTATAGTATGACCTTTTTTGAGCGACATACTATAGTATTACCTTTTTTGAGCGACTTACTATAATATGTCTATTTTTGTGCAACATACTATAGTGTGACCTTTTTTTGAGAAACATTATATAACATGCCCTTTTGTGAGCAACACAATATTGGATGACCTGAGGTTGTAACCTACCAAGATTTGAACCCATGACTAAGAGCTTCCAATCAGTCTTCTAACACACTGAGCTACCCAGTTTATTACGTTCAAAGACCTTTCTTAGAATTTTCAATCAACAATTTAGTCTGTGATTTCAAAAGTCAAAACCTGGGATTGAACCTGCAACTAATGCCTCTACAAACAGGTGTCTTACCTACTAAGCTACAGAACTGCTACAGCAAGAAGACTTTCCTTTCACTCTTGATGGTTTCTCATAACATCCTTGAATGTGTTCCTCTACAACAAATTTTCAGTCATGTCTTTTAAGCGACATACTATAGTATGACCTTTTTTGAGCGACATACTATAGTATGACCTTTTTTGAGCGACATACTCTAGTATGACCTTTTTTGAGCCAATTTGTATGAAATACTATAGTATGACCTATTTTGAACAACATACTATAGTATGACCTATTTTGAACGACATACTATAGTATGACCTTTTTTGAGCGACATACTATAGTATGACCTTTTTTGAGCGACATACTATAGTATGACCTTTTTTGAGCCAATATGTATGACATACTATAGTATGACCTATTTTGAACGACATACTATAGTATGACCTTTTTTGAGCGACATAGTATAGTATGACCTTTTTTGAGCGACTTACTATAGTATGACCTTTTTTGAACGACATACTATAATATGACCTTTTTTGGGTGACATACTATAGTATGACCTTTTTTGGGCGACATACTATAGTATGACCTTTTTTGGGCGACATAGTATAGTATGACCTATTTTGAGCCTTTTTGAGCGACATACTATAGTATGACCTATTTTGAACGACATACTATAGTATGACCTTTTTTGAGCGACATAGTATAGTATGACCTTTTTTGAGCGACTTACTATAGTATGACCTTTTTTGAACGACATACTATAATATGACCTTTTTTGGGTGACATACTATAGTATGACCTATTTTGAACGACATACTATAGTATGACCTTTTTTGAGCGACATAGTATAGTATGACCTTTTTTGAGCGACTTACTATAGTATGACCTTTTTTGAACGACATACTATAATATGACCTTTTTTGGGTGACATACTATAGTATGACCTTTTTTGGGCGACATACTATAGTATGACCTTTTTTGAGCGACATACTATAGTATGACCTTTCTTCAGCCTATTTGAGCGACATACTATAGTATGACCTTTTTTGAGCGACATACTATAGTATTACCTTTTTTGAGCGACTTACTATAATATGTCTATTTTTGTGCAACATACTATAGTGTGACCTTTTTTTGAGAAACATTATATAACATGCCCTTTTGTGAGCAACACAATATTGGATGACCTGAGGTTGTAACCTACCAAGATTTGAACCCATGACTAAGAGCTTCCAATCAGTCTTCTAACACACTGAGCTACCCAGTTTATTACGTTCAAAGACCTTTCTTAGAATTTTCAATCAACAATTTAGTCTGTGATTTCAAAAGTCAAAACCTGGGATTGAACCTGCAACTAATGCCTCTACAAACAGGTGTCTTACCTACTAAGCTACAGAACTGCTACAGCAAGAAGACTTTCCTTTCACTCTTGATGGTTTCTCATAACATCCTTGAATGTGTTCCTCTACAACAAATTTTCAGTCATGTCTTTTAAGCGACATACTATAGTATGACCTTTTTTGAGCGACATACTATAGTATGACCTTTTTTGAGCGACATACTCTAGTATGACCTTTTTTGAGCCAATTTGTATGAAATACTATAGTATGACCTATTTTGAACAACATACTATAGTATGACCTATTTTGAACGACATACTATAGTATGACCTTTTTTGAGCGACATACTATAGTATGACCTTTTTTGAGCGACATACTATAGTATGACCTTTTTTGAGCCAATTTGTATGACATACTATAGTATGACCTATTTTGAACGACATACTATAGTATGACCTTTTTTGAGCGACATAGTATAGTATGACCTTTTTTGAGCGACTTACTATAGTATGACCTTTTTTGGGCGACATAGTATAGTATGACCTATTTTGAGCCTTTTTGAGCGACATACTATAGTATGACCTATTTTGAACGACATACTATAGTATGACCTTTTTTGAGCGACATAGTATAGTATGACCTTTTTTGAGCGACTTACTATAGTATGACCTTTTTTGAACGACATACTATAATATGACCTTTTTTGGGTGACATACTATAGTATGACCTATTTTGAACGACATACTATAGTATGACCTTTTTTGAGCGACATAGTATAGTATGACCTTTTTTGAGCGACTTACTATAGTATGACCTTTTTTGAACGACATACTATAATATGACCTTTTTTGGGTGACATACTATAGTATGACCTTTTTTGGGCGACATACTATAGTATGACCTTTTTTGAGCGACATACTATAGTATGACCTTTCTTCAGCCTATTTGAGCGACATACTATAGTATGACCTTTTTTGAGCGACATACTATAGTATTACCTTTTTTGAGCGACTTACTATAATATGTCTATTTTTGTGCAACATACTATAGTGTGACCTTTTTTTGAGAAACATTATATAACATGCCCTTTTGTGAGCAACACAATATTGGATGACCTGAGGTTGTAACCTACCAAGATTTGAACCCATGACTAAGAGCTTCCAATCAGTCTTCTAACACACTGAGCTACCCAGTTTATTACGTTCAAAGACCTTTCTTAGATTTTTCAATCAACAATTTAGTCTGTGATTTCAAAAGTCAAAACCTGGGATTGAACCTGCAACTAATGCCTCTACAAACAGGTGTCTTACCTACTAAGCTACAGAACTGCTACAGCAAGAAGACTTTCCTTTCACTCTTGATGGTTTCTCATAACATCCTTGAATGTGTTCCTCTACAACAAATTTTCATCCATCCATCCATCCATTGTCTATCCCGCTTATTCCCTTTCGGGGTCGCAGGGGTCTGCTGGAGCCTATCCCAGCGCGTTAAGGCGAGAGGCAGGGATACACCCCAGATGGTCGCCAGCCAATCGTGGGGCACACACACCATTCACACACCATTCACTCTCACACTCACACCTATGGGCAATTTAGAGTTTACCAATTAACCTGAGCATGTTTTTTGTATTGTGGGAGGAAACCGGAGTACCCGGTGAAAACCCACGCAGACACGGGGAGAACATGCAAACTCCACACAGAAAGGCCCCAGACCCAGGCCCAAGGCGGTCTTGAACCTGCGACCTTCTTGCTGTGAGGCAACAGTGCTACCCACCGCACCACCGTGTCGCCCCCAACAAATTTTCAGTCATGTCTTTTAAGCGACATACTATAGGATGACTTTTTTTTAAGCAACATACTTAAGTATGACCTATTTTGAGCGACATACTAAAACATGACCTTATTGTGAGCAACACAAAAATGAATGACCTGAGGTTGTAACCTACCAAGAATTAAACCCATGACTAACAGCTTCCAAGCAGACTTCTAACACACTGAGCTACCCAGTTTACCACAGTCGAAAAACTTTATTAGAACTTTCACTCAACATTTTGGTTCATGATTTGAAAAGTCTATAGGTGGGATTGAACCTAAGACTAATGAAACCCCAAATAGGTGTCTTACCTGTTGAGCTACAGACATGCTAAAGAAAAAAGATTTTCCTTTTACTCTTGAGGACTACTGATAACATCCTTAAATGTCTTCTATGACCTTTTTTGAGCGACATACTATAGTATGACCTTTTTTGAGCGACATACTATAGTATGACCTTTTTTGAGCCTATTTGAACGACATACTATAGTATGACCTTTTTTGAGCCTATTTGAACGACATACTATAGTATGACCTATTTTGAGCGACATACTATAGTATGACCTTTTTTGAGCCTATTTGAACGACATACTATAGTATGACCTTTTTTGAGCGACATACTATAGTATGACCTTTTTTGAGCCTATTTGAGCGACATACTATAGTATGACCTATTTTGAGCGACATACTATAGTATGACCTTTTTTGAGCCTATTTGAGCGACATACTATAGTATGACCTTTTTTGAGCGACATACTATAGTATGACCTTTTTTGAGCCTATTTGAACGACATACTATAGTATGACCTTTTTTGAGCGACATACTATAGTAGGACCTTTTTTGAGCGACATACTATAGTAGGACCTATTTTGAGCGACATACTATAGTATGACCTTTTTTGAGCGACATACTATAGTATGACCTTTTTTGAGCGACATACTATAGTATGACCTTTTTTGGGCGACGTACTATATTATGACCTGAGGTTGAAGCTCTAAATTCCCAGCCTGGATGGCATCACGCTGGAAGCAAGGAAACATGCCTCACACGTTTCTGATGCTCCTTGATTCCGGTGACGTGACAACAATAGTGGTAAGGTCTCAATTATGTAATTCAGCCTTTGAAGTCCAGCTTCAGAAGAGGATTCTGATTCCAATTGTCATGCAACAGCAGGGCGTCCTTCATGGCTACCGGGAGGTATTTTCCCAAACACTCCATGACTAAAAGGAGGGGATTTTCTGGGGATTGCTTCAGTGAGCCTGAGGGGGCGAACACTATTACTGCTGGGACATCATTCGGCGGCAACAGATGGAACAAGAATTACAGTAAATCAAACTGTGAAAGGTTCGGCTCAGGTAAGTCTGCAGTAGCCGTGATTGGGGTTTGATTGCTTACTTCCCCCGCGACAACAGAAATGACAGCTAGGAGCCACCTGGAACCAAATCAAATCTTTCTGATTAAATCCCCCCTTTAGAAATCCAGAAATAAATATATATCACCCTGCTCAGATTGACCATCGTCTTCTGGGTAAGATGGATCCGTTTTGCCAATTTGCCAGCGTCCACAGTGGGACAATAATAAATGATGATCTAGATTTCTATCAAGTATTTGGGATGTTTATCTAAGTTCTCCTCTATATGCTCATGATGTCCCGTGTCTTTACCTCTTTTATCCATATTCCTCAGGCTGTCTGTGCTGTTTACATGTGAATCTCAGATCAGACGACAACTTTGTTGTTTCTGTTTCAGAGGCTCCTTTTTCATTTTTTTTCCCTTTTGTTTTCTCTTCTGATAAACTGAAGTTTTTTTGTGTATTTTTGTGTCGTCATGCCCAGATTTCTGCCTCATTGTTTTTTGTGACACCTCTATCTCTCTTTTTCCTCCATATTTCTTTCCTCACTTCTTTGCACATTGAAACTTTCATTCTTTTCAAGAGCATCTGTTTGTTTCCTTCCTCGTCTTTGTTGCTTTTCAGCCCATTTTTATTTTTTCCCAGTTCGCTCTGCCCTCTGCCGCGCTACTTGTGTTCTTTGACGAAAAGATCGCTGCCGTCTGCCTTTTGTTGTCTTCACTCGGAGTTTTTCCTCTGGTCCTTCGCCACACGCTGCTCGTCTGACGGCTCGGGTCAAACGAAGCGACCCGCCGCGCATCGCTAATGCGCTCCGGGGGAATCGGTTAAATTATGCTCACTGCGGGGGTGAGGCCGTACATAACAGTGGCATCAAACTCCTTCAAGGTTACGCGGCGTTTCGGGCCTACAGCTTCCAGCTGTTTACAGAAGATGAGGCGTGTTATGTCACACTGACATGCGTGTCCTACGGCCTGCCTGTGTCGGCCGAGACCGACTCTCAGGGCCAGCAACACAGTTGTTGGCCTACATTGGCCTCCAGGAGGAGAGAAGATGCAGGATGATGATACACTGGCAGATGCCCATCTAACCAAGCTTGCATCACATTATCAGATGAGAAATGTGTGGGTAGCTACATTGGACCAAAATAAATGCATAGTTTTCTTTATTTTATCCCTTTCTCTTTGTAGATAAAGTAGCCTACTCTGTTTTTGATTCATCATCCTCCTTCTGCAGGAGTTTTCTCCCACGTCGCCACACTCCACCCGACGGTAGGAGTCATACCCATGCATCACCCGCTAATTGCAGATCTATTGTTAGAACATTTAAATGCATGAGAGGATGCAATTAAAGTTAACATTGCTTCCAGCAAGAAAGGCAGAGGATGACCAGGCAGGGAGGAGGAAAGGTGAAAAGTGTAATATACTAAGAGTATGCAGGGAAAAATAGTGAAGTAGCCTACAGATGCATCAACAGATAGACAATAAGGCTAACCAGTAAATGTAGCCTAGAATAATGAATGTAAAACGACATGAAATGAATAAAAATATATATTAAGGTCATGTTCAGTCATGAATTATCCTTAGGATTTACCCATTAATAATAAGCTATGATTTGGAAACATTCCACTAACATATTAGGTACAATACATATACACACACACACACACACACATATACATATGTTGACCTCAGTACTGCACACACACACTGTTATACTTCCTGCTCACATGTAAATATTTTGTGTTATTTGTACAGTTTCCCCATTTTATGCAAAGTATTTATCCCCTGTGTTACCTTGCAGCATTTCCTTAGAATAAAAAAACGATCTAATTTGATTATTATCATGTTTATTTTTCTCTGTAATATAGACAGTTTCTGCACAGTAACGGTCTGTTATTTGGAGAACTACCACGCCATGTTTGTACCTCTATAATCCATCCGTCAAGCCTGTCTTCCTCTGAGAAATTAAAAGAAAATATATATATGCTCTTTTTGTGACGGGGTATCGCTGGTTTTACAACCAGCCCATAAATCAGGTAACACCCTGGCCACATGCTGGGATTCCTGACTGTGTAAATCTCACCTTCCAGACACGGAAGAAGAAGAAGAAGACGACAGGCGGCTGAACAGAAATAGATCAACCGGCCGACAGAGGAGACCAGACATGCGAGGCCCCCGGGAGGTGTTGTGTCTGGGTTAAATTTTTACGATGCGGAACATCACTACAGATTCATATCAAAACATCAAGAGACTTTCTACAACAACTCTCTACATTGTTCTCACAGTTTTATCTCACATAAACACACTTGCTCTTTCACTCTTTAGCAAATGTTGCTGCACCTTCTGTTTCTCTGACGCATCATCATCAGGGTGGAAGCAGACAGCTTGAAGCACAGCGACAAAGACCGAGAGGAGGCGAGCGGAAAAGTTTCAGACTGAAATACGGCAGAATTATGGGGGGGAATAAACACCGTGGGCATCCCCTGGAGGAGCTTTCATCCACGCTTTGAGTGCTAGATGAAGGTGAGGGGAAGCGGGCACACACGGCATAGTTGAATTTGATTTGAATTGATTTTTGTTGCTTCTCATGCTGAGAGGGGAAAAAAAAAGTTTCTGGTTGAACTGTTTGCTTCAGAGGACAACTCCACCACTGAGAAACTGGCAGTTTTCATCAAAATGCAGGAGTCACCCGGAATTTGGAGTCTTATACCACCATCACCTTAACACCAACCAACCTGAGAAATAAGACCGATGTCTTAACTTACATGTAAAATAAATTAGTTTAACATAACTGACATTGTTAGTCGCCCATTTCTCCAACAGAGACTTTTTTAGATCACCATTCACATAATTTCTACTTCACTGTTATGCAATTAAAGCACACAATCATACTCTACACACACCCTGCACCTTAAGTGTGCATTAGCTATGTATGTTCGTATATATGCAAATATGTAGCTATGTACGTGCATGTATGTATATATGCTTTGCTTATGCATACTTTTCTTGCTATTAGTATTCCCCCCCCCCCATTCTTATGTCCATAATGCATACTGTGTATGCTGATCAACAAATTCTAGGGTGTTGTGGCATCATTAAAGTCTTATCTTATAACTCTAGATAAATCAAAGTGATATGAGAGCTTCTCATTGTGAATATGGCCAATACAAATTTTTCATGAGACTAGACATGTTTTAGGCTTATTGCAGATTTCATCTCCAGATAAGTTAATGGTGCTTCATGTTTTAGGGTTAAGGTAATTGTAGGTTTGCACAAAAAGTCTTTTAATTGCTAAGGGAGCCTCTAGATTAGAGATGTTCATGTATTCACATTTGTGGATTCTGCAACACACCCTATGTGAAGTAGGAATGAGCTACTGTAAGATAAGTGCTGCTAAATAGTGATCCTCTCATGGGTAAACATTGATTCTCCCTCCTTAAGCATCAGGCTGCTAACCCTCTGCAGAGCTGGAGTAGCGGCAGGTTTAGAAATCAGGAGTTTAGGATCTGAAGGTGCCTCTGACGCAAATCGACCGAAGACTGCATGAAGGAGAAGAGGTTATTCAAAAATCAAGTCTTATTTATTTCAGTTTTAATACAGCAGTCGAACAGATGGGGTGTGTAATCAGCGGTGTAAGGGAATGCGTGATGAGGTGAGGATGGCTGTACTGTTGTACCAAAATGGGTAAAAGATTGAAATGAGCAGAATGTTTTACACCACCAGTGATGTCTGAGTGTATAAGAGAGGCATAAAACTGGATATAAATCATGCTTCTGACATTTATTGTACCTTAACCTTCAATATTCAAACTTGGATTGGGAAGTAGGCAACAGCACCAATGTTGGGTTCTCACCTTCTTCCTCAACATCCCATCAAACCTTTGAACATACTGCAGACATCAGAATCATGTTTAACGTTAATACACAATTTCATTACTCACAGTCTGACTGTCAATTTATTCTGTGTTCCATTGCACTCCAACGATTCAACATCTGAATTGGAAAGTGCAATAGAATAGATCTTGAACTCGGAGATCAGACTCAGGAACTCAGCAAGGGAATGACGTCAGGAAGAGGGCGTCGCAAACCTAGATCTTTAAGGGGTAAAAGATTAATGAAAAATACGTTATACTTGCAGCACATTACTTCCCCAGCAGGTTTCTCTGATGCTTAACATACAAACGTCTTACTGTGAGTGGATAAGTTTTCCTACTTCGCACAATGCATTTACCTCAGAAGTCAGAATTTCTTATTTGGAGATTTCCGAGTTTAGAGTGCAATGCGTTGCAGCTTTAATTCTTGCGCCAAACCACATCTGGGACATTTGTGCAAATCAGGGTATAGGATTTGCAGGTCCTGAAACTGGCTTTCTGGAATCTGCAGACACAAAAGCATACTAGTCAGTCTACATACAGTAGTATTCCATCTAACCAAATGCATGCTCTTTTATTGTTAAACTTAAGCTTATAGAGAAATAAAAAAAGGGAGCAAGCAAAGCTGTGCGGGGCAAATAATCACAACACAGACATGGCTCAGGTCTTCAGCAGAGCACATATGCAATATTAAATATTTTTGTGCAAATACTTTAAAATTCAACACCAACTCAGCACACAAGGGAAACCTTGTCGTACGAAATGTAATATTAAGACATGTACAGTAGAGCAGCTTCCTGGATAAAAATAAAGCCTACGCTGAACAGTAATGAGGGTATACAGGTTGTGTTCTAATTAGCTCAAAAACAGTCCACTTACTCATTTGAGTTTGTTTCAACTTGGCTTTATGAAAGTGTGTTAAAAAAAAAGTGCATGTGTGAGCATGGGGTGTGTGTGAGAGAGAGGAAATGTCAGCGCTGTCAGGTGTACTTAGCTCTGGAGCTAATGAGGAGTTCTCCACAGCGGCTGCAGAGGTCACCACCCCATTAGACACAGGTCACACACTGAGCCCCGGTTGATGGGAGGGGGAGTCCTGTTGTGGCCTGATGGTGTACTTCAAGGATTATGTGCGAATTTTTATGTTTGTCTGGATAAAACAAATTGATATTACACATACTCTATATAGGTGTAGAGGTTGTGAAACCCTGCATATGTGCAGTGGTCCTGATAATGATCATTAGAATCAAGCCGTTCAGTCTGTAGGAAGCACCGAGCCCTCACAAATTGATCCATCAACCTGGACCTGATCGCTGGCCAGCGTCTCTACAAGGTTTACCACAACATCCACACACACTCGCTGATGTCTTCAGAGCTGCACTGCAACATATCCATCCGTCATGATGAGGAGTTGGTATGAAGAAGATGGCGGCGTGATCCAAACCTACAGGGTAATGGAAGACAATTAGACAGTCACAGAATGGGTCTCAGCCCCAGAGTAGACACTATATCAGCGAAAATCACTAGAAACCAGCAATCACATGTTTGCAGGGCATCCCATACATTACCGAGGTGTACACAGAACTTTCTGGCAACACTTTGGTGCAGATCCAGTGTTTAAATGCTGTGGGTAACGAGGTGATCGCTGCCAGGTGTACCAGGACTCCACCACTCAGCCCCGCCTCTACCTGAAAACACAGGGGAGGGAGGGGCAAACACAGGGAGCCGAGGCAGTGACATCAGTGTTGTAACATGAATAAGTTAGTAACAGTAGTGGAGAGCAACGCTGCAATGATTATCCAATGAATTAGTTGACGACTATTACATTAGGAAATTGAGTCATATTCAAGAAGACAATGTCCAAATTATCGGATTCTATAGTTTCTTTAGTCTTTTTAATAGTAAACTGAAGATTTGGGGTTGTGGATTCAGATTTGAGGAACAGTGATCAACGTTTTACACCATTTTATGGACCAAGCAATGAATTGATTAATCCTTTCCAGAACAATGGTCTAGTTCGACTCTCTCTTTGGTTCTGTCTACCCAATGTATGGATAGAGGCTGAACATTTTTGCTTTGACATGCCACTATAAGGGTCCAGATACCTGGTTGGAAACTAGCCTGGCTAACAACATGAATCATTTGTTCATTTGTTCTTATTGGAGACCTGGTTTATAAAAGTCCAATATAGCCGATTGTTTCAAACCCAATGGCGTACCCAATGACCCAATGACCGTGAAGTAGTAGCTAAAAGTTGCTCATGTTTTAAAATACTTCCAAAAACATTTCCTAAGGCAGCATGTTGGATCCACAAGTATCAACAAAGTCTCTTCAGTGTTCTGTCATTGTCTTTCTGTACCCTCCCTAGTTCTGTGATTGGCTCCCTAGATGAGATGAGGGGGGAAACTAGGTCCCTGGTGTCCAGACCTGAATTACAGAGCGAAGTTAATTCACATGCAATGAAGGACGGGTATACCCAGGCTGGTTGGAAACCGCCAGAACGGAACACGATGCAGCTGCTGCATCAGGAAGTTCCTGCAGAGAGATGACAACCAGAATAAACTCCCAGACTGAGCAAGGAATCCAAACTATGGCCTGAGATGATGCACCCTGCTCTCAGGGCCTATGAACAGTGGGTTCTGGCCTCAGCCAAAAACAATACATGGCTTTTTAGTATTGCAATTTGCTATTTTTTACTGCTTATAATATTAGTCTAGAGTAGTGTGCAGCATGGTGCAAAATCTTCTTCTGTCCACCAACCAAATGGCTCAGCCACTCGATAGATTAGCATTGTTTTTCCTGGCTGACGAGTGAAGGAAATTGAGAGCCACGTGCATATTAACCAGGATTTGGCTGGTAAAACGGTGCTAATTTCTTTGCACTCCTTTGTTGTCACCACGATAAGCGTCTCGCAGGATCTCCGTTTGCCACATCCAGTCTGGCCATACAAAAAAAGATGGTGGGTTGAGTCATATCAAAGAAAAACAAACAAGCAGCGTCTTCAGGGAGCGGCGACGATGGCGTCTGGACGCAGATATACGACTCAGCTCAGCTTTATTAATAAAGCACCTCACAAACACAGAGCGCAAAGTGCCGCTCATAGATTATAACATCACTAAAGCTGAATCATAAATATGTCGGCTTGATGTGCTCTGGTATTTTTTTTTTATCTTATTTTAGTTTCTTTGAATTTAAAATGAAGTGCAGAGATGAAGGTGAAGAAGCAAGTGAACAAAAGTGGCTGACAAACAGCTTTTGATGAACTAATGAACAATTTATATGCCAGCGAATATTGCTTCCAAGCTGAATAAATGCAGTCTCTTTGTCCCGGTACCAGACTCATTAAACCTCTTAATTCACTTGTCATGTAGGGAATCATACTGAATACATTTATTTTTCGCTCCGTGGGACAGACGGGACAGTTTTACACCCACCATATATCTGTGGTCTAAACTCTCAAGTACTTACTGCCCTACTTCACGAGAAAATGCCAGTTTACATCCTTTTTTTTTTTCGAGTCGACTGGGATGTGGGACATAATCTGAAACAGATACCGTATAACTCCAAAATAAACGTTTTATGGGTGCCCAGGGTGGATGGCGACATCTCAGCCAGCGCTCACCAACGCTCTGAAAGCCCAGTAAAAAAAGAAGCTGTCTGAACTGCCTCGGGTGACAAAAATTACACACCCTACTTCCTCTCAGAACGGACAACGTGAATTAAAACTAAGCTTCAAAATGCAATGTTCATGTTGCTATTACCAAACTAGGTTAAAATGCTGTAAATGTAGGTAAAATAACCCATGCATATGTCAGTTGAGTCACTAAGAATCCATGCTATTCTTCTATTTTTTCTGTTTTGTCTGCTTTAATGAAAATATAGGCTTCACAAATACGCCCATAACAAATTTTAAAAGTCTATTGTGTACACATAGACATGTAAAGGGTGAAAATTGAGGTTATTTAAATAAAATGACCTCTTTCTGGTTGGGTTTGTCTTGGGATGAATGGCCAGGAAGTAGCATTGAAAATTGTTTTAAGAAAATCACAAATCACAGATTGGCCCAAATAGACTTTACAGATTGTACAATCTTCTACTAGAACGTCTTTGAGAATAAAACCCAAATGGGTTAAAACACATCGGTGTTCTTGTCTTACAAGGAGTTAATGTGAGTAAATATAGCATCTCGACCCAGAATCCAGGCTAATTAGAATGTACTGGGGCTCCAATCATTCGGGGACTTCCTGCTCTCACCTGGAGCTCGTCCATTGGGACATTTTGCGTTTTGAAATCCCCCTGTTCGTAAAACACTCTTTAACTAGTTTTAAACTAGCAGGTCGGTGTTGGGGGGGTTGATGGGGGGTGAAGGGGGGGGACGCCTTCCAACAGGAAGAAATGGAATCTCTCCTCCTGCTCTCAAACTGTGCCGCGGTCGATAACTTCCCCGCCGTGGAGTCACAGAGTCGAGTTATTGAACGCGTGTCTAACAAAGTCGCCGTTGTCCGCCGCCTCACCTGGAATACAAAACACAATAACATCCGTTCACGTCAGCGTGTGAGGGGCAAAAAAAAAAAAAGCTGCGTCTAGTGGCTGTAAGATAGCACCGAGATATCTTATTTAAAATTATTTATTTTGGGACTGAGGTAATGACAAGTGCATCCCCGGACAATTCGGAGCCAGGAGCCGAGGCGGCGAATCGTGTTTTCATCATCGTCACGATACGAACCTGCAATAAAAATATAGCAAACGACTGCCTGGAATGCAATGAATACAAACACAAAAAATCATTTCATTTATTACACACACTGTATTCACACCCAGCGAGGGAGAGCAGGAGGTTCGCTAAGCTAGCACCAGCTACTGGAGGCTAGCTGCTAGCATTGGGTTTTCCATCACTACAAGAGCTTCATTTTTAGCTTTTGAGGATCTGAAAAGCATGTGAACACCTGTGAGATTAGGGATAAAAGTCACTAGTCTGCCTTGTTTAAATTAGTGGATATGGTTAGGGATTAGGATAAAGGCTTTGGGTTAGGAGTTCACATTAGAGGTTAGAGTTAGAGGGTTAGGGATTAATAATGGGGTTTAGGCTAAGGGTTGGGTTAGAGGTTAGAGGTTAATGTTAGTAATTGGGGTTAGAGATTAAGCTAAGAAGTTCATGTAAGAGGTTGAGGTTAGGGGTTAAGGGCAGGGGTTAGAATTAGGAGTAAGGGTAATGGGTTTGGGTTAAGGCTTTACATTAGTGGATAGGGGTTAAAGGTTAATGTTAATTGTTGGGGTTAGGGGTTCGGATTAGTGGATAGGGTTAGGGATTAAAGGTAATGCTAGGGGTTAGGGGTTAAGAACAGGGGTTGGTATTAGGGGTAAGGGTAATGGGGTTGGGTTACAGGTTAACATTAGTGGATAGAGTTGGTTAGGGGTTAATGTTAGAGGCTAGGGAAAGAGATTAGGTTACAGGTTAAGGGTTAACATTGGTGGAAAGGGGTTAAAGGTTAATGTTAAGGTTTGGGGTTAGGGGTTAGAGGTTAGTATTAGTGGACAGGGTTAGGGATTAAAGGTAATGCTAGGGGTTAGGGGTTAAGAACAGGGGTTAGTATTAGGGGTAAGGGTCATGGGGTTGGGTTACAGGTTAACATTAGTGGATAGGGTTAGCTGAGGTTAATGTTAGAGGTTAGGAAAAGAGATTGGGTTATGGGTTATAGGTTCGTATCAGTGGACAGCGTTAGTGATTAGAGGTTAATGCTAGTGGCTAGGGGTTACGATTTAAAGATTTATTTGGAAAATTATAGGATGTTTTTTTCCCTATGGTCCTATGTTGGTCTATATAGACTCTTCCCATTGTCTCTACAGTAATAAAACAGAAAGGCAACAGTAGAGATAATATCCAGCCTTTATTTTTTATCTATTTATCGCCAGCCATTCACACCACATCACAAATATTCCTCTTACTGTGCAGCTCCGGGCGGCAACATGTGGTTTTACATGCACCTCGTCCAAATAAATCAAGAACGGAACCCTCTGGATGCAGTTCAGACATTTGGAAGACATTTTTTTTTGCCAAATAACACAAACGTCAACACAGCGGTGCTTCCATGTATTTATCTGATCAGCACTGGTTCTGGGAAAAAATGCGACTGTTGTGGTCATGGATGTAATGAAATAATCCAGTGACGAAGCCTTCCCGGCGTAAAAGGGGCGAGAGGTCGGCGGCAGTGGGGTATCGTTTTGTTTCGTGTTGGAAGTGATGGAGCTCAGAGACGCTGGAGCCTGGCGAACGCGTTTGATGCCGGCGGGCTCAGTCCACCCACACTTTCCTCCTCACAGCGTGACTCCATCTTTCAGCAGGACATTGTTTGCCTTTAGATTTCTCCCGGCTTCGTAGACACAGCTCGGTGGCCGACTGTAATCTGACCTCTCTGTGGACCTGAATATATTAACTTGTTTCATCTTCGGTGGTGAGTTGGGGAAAAAAATACCAGAGTTCATTATTTAGTTCTGCATTGAACATTCAATACTCATATTTTCAGACCTTTAACTATAACCTGCGTAACCTGTCCTCTGTGCTTGTATTACACCAAATTATTTCTTATACAAAGCCACATTTACAAAGGCTATAACAGGAGGAAATAGATTTTTTTTTGTGCCTGGTCAGGACACTTTCAATTCTCCTGATGGTCGCAACAAAGGCCTTTTATAAACTCCTTGAAATAGAATTAATTCTGAAAAGTGTCTGGCTATACTCGGCCTGGAGGCTTGTTCTGGTTTAGGATCTATGTGCCGCCTGTCTTTTTTCTTCCTCTTCCCCGCCCCATCTGTTATTAACTTTTCCATATTCACCGGATTATGAATTCTGGACGTATACGACCAATCTACATCGCTTCGATTTATCATCAGGCACCTGTGACGCCGTGTGAATTTCCATTCGACATATGTTAAACATATTTCTGTCTGGCCTTTTTCAGCTCGCAACCGCTGGAATGTGAGTCGCTCACACATCTTTCAGCCAGCTGGAGATCTCCGCTGCCTCTAATCATCTAAGCGTTGAGCTGACTTTATCTCCGAGCATCTTGCGCGGCTGAAATACATTACACCCACCTCCCTACCAGAACCCAGCTGTGGGAACAAGAACAGCACTCGAGAACACGGCGCATTTATCTCTCCATTACACTCCATCAAAACCAACAGGCAAATTAAGAATTAGGTGGTTTTTTGTGCAAAATTCTTTTGTGCAAAACATGAAGCTGTTTTTATTTTCTATGCAAATCACAGTGAGGGTTGCAAGACCAGTATTATGAAACAATGCAAATGCAACAACAATTAAAACAGCCACCAAGATGCCACATGTGCAAAACTGCAGGTTTATAGCTTCTAGTTATAGCTGCATTTAAACCATGGTTCTAATCTACTGGGGCCTCTGTTCATTTCTTATTGCACATGGGCCAGTTTGGTTATTAAGATAAGTGACTGTGTATTCTGATGGAAGCTCAATGCGTTTATTTCATTTTTTAACTCCGCTGACAGTCGACCGTCGTGTGGAATGAAGTTCATGAATGAGAACTATGGCCGCGTGTCATAAACGGGAGAGTTATCTGCATATCTGCGTCGGGGGAGCAGAGAGGAGAGGAATGCTTAATACGGTCTTAAATTATCCTTTATTATTAAGATTCACTAATGCGAGCGCTTCGTTTTATTGGCGCGGCGAGCTCTCGGGTTCTCTTGAATACATCTAACCACAATTTAATTTGACTGAATAATGGGGCCGAATAAAAGAGGAAGTTATCCTAGGAACATTTTTTTTTGCAGGCGACGTCCAATTTGTTGTATTGGCTCACATTTGTGTTGCGTGGGACTCGTCTTTTCGCTTCAGTTACCGTTTCGTTTCATTTTCGACATGCAAAACAAACAGATAGCATAGGGAGCCTAAAGGACTACTTTAGCGTTTTCAGGCTTAAAGGTGAATGCTTATCTTTTGACCTTGTTTGACCCCTGGAAATCCCTAAATTCTTGGGGATTCTGTTGTTTTTCTACATTGGCTGCGGCCTATCGACCTCTCAAAGAGTAACTAATCCCCCCAAAACACACTTAAGACCATTGATTATGGGAATTTACTTGTGTTGTTCAACTTAGGCCCAAACCTCCACGTATTGAAATTCTACAGATTTATTCGTACATACCTGGCGTTTCTATCCTCCACAGGCTGGAACTTAGCAACCCGCTATCGAGTTTTGCTATTGGCTGCAGCGTTAGCGCCGGTCGTGCTGACGTCTCCAACAAACCCCGCCCACTTCCCCTCCTCTCTGCACCGATAACCAATGAGCTTGCAGCTCCGCCGTGCATCTGGCCATCGTGCTGGAAAAGGAAAAGACGAGCAAATCACAGTCTTCACCTTAGTCGCCACATCCTGAGGGTGTGTGTGTGTGTGTGTGTGTGTGTACTGTATGTTCAGGCTCAGCTTCTGCTTTCCAGGTTTCCAGATATATACAGTATATAGGCACTTCAGATGAAACTGTGGGGGTTAAGTTACTCCTTAAGTGGTCGCCTTTTTAAAAATGACAGATTTTTCATTAGCATGGCTTTAGAAAAAAAAAAAAAGGACTTTATTGATTTCTGTGGGGAAGCTGGTCCTGTGAGTGTATGATTCAACTTCATCTGATGGTCTAATGTTTCAAAAATTGCTTTGAAGAATCGTGGTATTAAGTGGCAACACTTAGAGAATCTCTATGCATATTAAATCAGCTCCCACGCATCGTGATTATTAAAATCCTGAGATAAGAATGACGTCCCACGCCTTGTAAAAATCATACGTTTTTTAATGCATCGAGTGTAGCAGCGGTTTTTGTGTTTTCACCGTAGCCTTTGTGCGCAGCCCCAATAAAAACCTTCATTTACTCCAGTTGTTCTCTCCTGACAGTTATCTGTATTTCTAAAGGATAAACGTCAATTCATCCCAGCGAAGGCTTATTCTGCCTCATTCTCCACTGCCTTTATCCTCTCTGTGTTTCTGCCCTCTAGTGGCGAGGCTGCAGACTGCAGCCTAATGAACGGAGGCTGCAAAAACATGCAAACATCCATTGCAACATTCATATTTGGATTGAATTATACACTAATCAAAGATATTTTATTATATTTCTGGCAAGCGCCTTTTCACTAAATGCTGCTAAATGCCATTAAATCTTCCACACTACAGGCACTATACACTACACAGATTTACACTCTGCAAACAGAAGAAATAATTTAGACCTTCAATTACAATGGCAGTAAATATATTATGATAAAGCACGGCGAGAACACGCAATCAAAAGCGTTGTGTCACCGTTCAGACGCACAATAATGTGCAGTGTATTATATTCTATTTAGTGTGAAGGCCTGTGACGAGATGCACGGCTGAAGGTCTTCGTGCATGTTTGAGAGAGAAAAACAGGGAGAGAGAATCGTGTCTTGCAGTATAATATAATTTCTATCACTTTGGCCACACAGATAATTGCTGAATATCCAAGTTGTAGTCACTGGTTTGTTATTAATAAAAAAAAATTCCCTCTTCAATTGAAATAACCTTTTCTTGAACAGTGAAACTGCAGATATCTCAATCAAAATTCATTTCCAAGAGGTGAATAACTGTGAAGAAATCAACTCTTTTTAAATTGTTTTCAGCAATGCAAGTTCTTGATTATCAACACTGTTGCGTCTTTGCAATGTTATTTATATTCTGGTGACCTTGAACATGAACTTTGCTGAATGGTAACTGGACTATGTTTGCGTTTCTAGTCGCTTCATGCATCATCCATCCACACACTGATGGTGGTGCAATCTGGGGTCAAATGTCAAAGCCAGAAACTGAAGCAGCTCTAATAGGTGGATGACCACAGGAGTCCTTTATTTCTAATACATATAGTCCACAGATAGAGAATAAAAACTGAGACAAAACACAGACGAGTGGGTTTCATTAGTCATCTCAGAGCTCTTTCATGTTCCTTTGAACATGCAGAGAATTGACTGATATACTGAGCCAGGAGGGGGGGGGGGGGGGGGGTTAGGGGGGTTAGGGGGGGTCTGAGAAAGCAGACGGTCATAAAGAGAATGTGTTACTTTCCTCAGTCTCTTCCTGCCATCTAGTGGTAATGGACTCACTGAGCTACACACGGCATGTCAGCAAATGTCAGTGCTACAGGAAGTTTTATGCAAGTGATAGATGCTGCAAAAGACTGAATTTACCTTAAATTTATGACTGAAATATTGTATTTTAAGCACAATATCTGCTATCTATATGCTATCTATCTGCTATATATATATGTATGTATATATATATGTATGTATGTATACACTTAAGCCCAAAATG
Organism: Eupleurogrammus muticus; assembly: GCA_036785175.1. Lineage (NCBI taxonomy): Eukaryota > Metazoa > Chordata > Actinopteri > Scombriformes > Trichiuridae > Eupleurogrammus > Eupleurogrammus muticus. The sequence continues at coordinate 4,132,081 of JAYKQN010000029.1, forward strand.
ATCCCTACACCTGTCAAATACAGGGGATTTCTTTACTTTTCACTTACATATTAGTATTTCACTTCAGTTTTTACTTAAATAGGACACAAAAGAAAGTTTGAAGCCATAATTGATTTTCGTTAAGTATATATATATATATATATATATATCCATCCATCCATTGTCTATCCCGCTTATTCCCTTTCGGGGTCGCAGGGGTCTGCTGGAGCCTATCCCAGCGCGTTAAGGCGAGAGGCAGGGATACACCCCAGATGGTCGCCAGCCAATCGTGGGGCACACACACCATTCACTCTCACACTCACACCTATGGGCAATTTAGAGTTTACCAATTAACCTGAGCATGTTTTTTGTATTGTGGGAGGAAACCGGAGTACCCGGTGAAAACCCACGCAGACACGGGGAGAACATGCAAACTCCACACAGAAAGGCCCCAGACCCAGGCCCAAGGCGGTCTTGAACCTGCGACCTTCTTGCTGTGAGGCAACAGTGCTACCCACCGCACCACCGTGTCGCCCCTATATATATATATATATATATATATATATATATAAGATAACATAAGATAAGATTTTATTGATCCCACAACGGGGAAATCTGTCACTGCAGTGTACAGAGTAAAGAAAAGAAAATAAAAGCTAAAGAAGATAAAAGCTATAAAAAAAAAAAATACACAACACTATGCACAAAATTTGTAGAATTTGTTGATGATCAGCATACACAGTATGCATTATGGACATAGAATGGAGAAAAAATACTAATAAATAGTAAGAAAAAAGTATGCATAAACAAAGCATATATACATACATACATGCACGTACACACATATTTACATATTTGCATATATATACGCACATACACACATGTACACATACATAGCTAATGCAGACTTAAGGTGCAGGATGAGTGTGTAGAGAAAAGTGACTACAGTGAGTAGCACTGGTTGGATAAGGATTAAAAACTGGATAAAAAAATCTGACACATAGATTTAATGTTTAAACGTTTGTTCTGTATGATTATATGATATAATTTTGACTAATAATAGCTCACAGCAACATGTTAGAATAAAATAAACTATGAACTAGTGCAAAATATTTACTATGAATTGAACTGGTTCAGCACATGTTCACTAGTAAACAAGTTTTTTTTTATATAATATTGATATTAATATAATAAAATAACATTTCTATGATTAAATGAGGTGGGGGGTTAGGGCCTTAAACCCGTTGTTGTCTTATAGACTATTACTGCTCATTTGTCCGTCTGACACCCACCAAACACCGGCGGGTTTCCTGTCATGGCATGCATGCTGGCGGAGTGTGTGTGTGTGTGTGTGTGTGTGTGTGTGTGTGTGTGTGTGTGGACATGCCGCTCATTCCGCCACTCAGCTGTCCCCCCGTCTGCCGCCCTGTCTCCTCGTGTCCGTCCGTCTGTCTTTTTGTGTCTCGCCGCTGGCTCTGATTCGATTATTCTCTGCTATGCCGAGAAAAAAAAAACACCCACCACCCTCACACCCCCCCCCCCACGTGCATGACAAATGATGATAGTGTTGATTTGTGTATATGTTACACACACACACACACACAGCTGTCTCCTGTGCCTTGAGAAGCCTGGATGCTGCCGGGGGGGGGGGTGGGGGGGGGGGGGGGGGGGCGGTGGTGGGGGGGTGGAGCGGAGAAACCACCAGAAACCAGAGCTCAGAGTTCACTCGCTGGCCTCGTCCAGTCCCACCACGGAACGTCCTATGACCACACGGCCAACTGGTCAAACTGGTCAAACTGGTCAAACTGGTCAAACTGGTCAAACGGGGGATTACAGACCTGATGCTGTAGGTTTTTTTTTTTTTTTTTTTTTTTTTATGTGGAGCTGGAGATATGAAACTTCCAAAAATCCAGATCCTGCTGGCAGGGATTCTCTGTGTATTGGCTGGTGAGTCCTGGTGCATGTGTGTGTGTGTGTGTGTGTGTGTGTGTGTGTGTGTGTGTATGATTTTATATTTACTATCTGGGTACAGTTTTAAAAAAGCATTCATCATGTCTCTCAAAATGTACATGTTGTGTCCACTTTTATCATTTTTTCCCCATAAAAAGTGATTTTTTCAGGTCTGACATTGTCCCACATATAAAAAAAGCTTTTTTACTTCCCTCATGCAGAACACAGATCACAGCCGCGCCTATAAAACTCTCTGTACGTGTGTCGTATTCTGACGTCTGCGGGTTTGCGTGCTGCTGGATGATCGTTCTGAGCCGTTCTGATCCGTTCTGATCTCTCCCGACGCCGCACTAATGTGTCAAATGGCCGCGCTCAGAAACGAGAGAAAGCTTCCTGACACACGACCCGGCTGCAGGAGGAAAAAAAAAAGAGCAGGAAATGCAATTTCACTTTGCTCTATAGTTTATAAGCAAACGCTCTGAACCAGGGGTCTCAAACATGTGGTGCGGGGGCCAGAACAGGCTCGCTAAAGGGTCCAATTGGGCCCAATGGAGGACTGTACAAAAGTTAGTGAGTGTATTTTATTTTATTTCTATTAATATCTTTAATCCAGTAATTAATCCAGTCACACATCATTATAAAAGTTTCACTCTGGCCTGTAATTAGATTTTTAGCCCAGAATATTATTATTAAATTATTATTATTATTAAATTATTAACATTATAATATTACATATTTTGCTTTTCTCTGATCATAATGAAACTTAACATAGTGAATGTCAACTTAAAAAATATAAAATAAATCTATTATAACTTCCTTAATATGAGTTAAGGTAAAAACTCGATAAAAATGCATGAATTTACATATTGTGCTGAATTATTTTTTGATGACACCTGTTATTCTATGTCAGTTTTTAAGTTTTGTTTTTTATAACAAGCACATTTATCAGACTTTCAATGAAGGGATTTGTCCAAATATTTGTATTGAATTATGTCAAGAACAGCATATATGTGCTTATTTTTGCAATATTATTATTTACATTATTATTATTATTATTATTTGTAATATCTAGATTTCTATGCGTTTGCTTGTTTGCTCTGTTAAAAGGATAATAACGAAAAAAACAAAACCTTTGCATTAAAAACGCTGTAACTTTAAATGATATTTCTATGATTTAATAAACCTGGATCATGTGGGCTTCAGATAAAATAAATTAAATCTCATCTCATCATGTTGTATGTACATAATAAAGGAATCTTATAATAGTCAATGAATAAAGAGTAATGATCATGACAAGTAATAAAATGTATGTCACTGTTCAACCTGATGTTTTAGTAGTTAATGTTGCATAAAATCAAAAATACTCAAAATATTGTTTTTAAAAGGAGGAAAGAAAGAAGAAGAATCAGGATATAAGTTGTATGAACCATGGAATTTCTTCTTTGGAATTTTGAGAAAAATGATTTGTCAAAAGGTCAAAAGGTCGTTCTGGGAAAATGGCATAGTAGTCATTGATGCAAAATATTAAAATAAAACAGGAATTAAACATCAGATTCTGTGTAGAAAAAAGGAAATAAATACTGAAAATAGCAAAAAAAACACAAAATATAAAGTTACTGCTGTGAATGATGGAAAATGGCTGAAGAGCGAATGTCTCACAAAACAAATTAAAACTCTTGGTTTTCTTCTGCCACCTTACATCAATGTACTCAATAATTTATAAAAACAAAAATAACGTCCTACAGATGGAAACAAAATGGATAATCAATAAAATCCTCTAATAGATAAGTGACAATAAAACAAAGACAACAGGAGGTGAATTATCTGATTCCAGCAGATTATATTACATTAATTATTTCGAGATTTATTGAGTTTTTCCTGATTTTACATTTTAATTTATATAATTAATTAATGTTGTGTTTTTTATTTTATGCTTTTGATATTTTATTCATAATTTACAATTAAATCTGCATTTGAGAAAAAACAAAGTGCAAAACTTCTGAATCATTTCATGATTTATTTATTCGTTTTATTTTGTCTTCTCATTGTCCTCGCTCGTCGTTCATATTTAGAGGCTTTTATCGGCCTCTCAGGAGTGATTCATAATGCGTGAAAAGCTGCAGATTTAACGTCTTTACTGAAGGACGCGACGCCTCCTGCTGGAATTCATTTTGTGACCTCACAAGTATCCCAGATCCTCCAGATCCTCCAACTCTGCAGCATAAATCTACACTTGATGATCCTCCTCGTTGCAAATAGATCAGCAAAAAAATCTTTGGCGAGATGAGAAAGTCAAAAAAAGGTATCATAAAATGTACATTTTATGTTCATATTGGTCCATTTGTACCGTTTTTTCTACTAAGATCACAAGGATTTTGTGGGTTTTTTAATACAAAATGTCAAATTTAACCAAAAAGAAGGATACATTTTTAATATAGAATATAAAACCACTTCATAGCATGTGTTTTTATTTTTTAAATCCTTAATCTGGTACCAAATTTTTAAGGGTATCACCACACGACATTTTAACCTCATCTCAAAATGTTTAAATCACATCAACCCATGTCTGTAAAAGGGAAACTGTAATTAAAACAGAATTAAACTGGTTTATCTAAAGCGAACAGAGAGGACATGAAGCATCTGGAATAGAAAATATGATATAAATATAAAACAAATACAACAGTATCATCTGCAAATAAACTAAGGCATTAGATATTAAGGCAGAGACTTCCCTCATTAAGAGTTAAAGTAAAAGCTAAAATATTATAATAATAAGTGAAATGACTTAAGTTCAGTTCAATGAAACAACACTGATAAACAGTTTAAAATAAAACAGGCAGAAAAGACTTCAATGCTTTATAATTAAAATACGATTTTTTACCTTTTTTTCTCATTGGTGCAGCCCTGATTCGACCAGATGTGAGATTATTAGCCTTTTTTGTTCAGTGTCCAGAGACACAAAGATTCACATCATCTTATTATTAATAATATTGTTAATATGTCATATTGTTATTTCACTCTGATCCGCTGGTTTTGGTTTTTATGATAAATGCATGTGACGGACAAACAGAGGCGGCGTCTGTGTCGGGATGATCAGCTGCATCACTGCAGGTGTAATAAAAAGAATAAAATAAATACAAACACTCCGTAAATCACTGAAACAGCTTCATTCCACTTTGGAAAAATATTTTCTAGCGGAGCTCGTATGTCAGTATCACACAGATTACTGCTTTCAGCTTAAAAACATGATTGTTCGTCTGTGAGCAGGAAAAATAGAAGTTGAAATATAAATTATCAGCCTGAAGGCCCATAAATAAATACGGTGGATGTTTATGACCTTATACGCGCTATAAGTCACTCACGGCTGTTTTGTAATAAGCTTCATCATCATTTTGCTCGTTCGCTTGTACAAATGAGAAAATAAAGAACAAACAGCTGAGATGAAGCCAAAACTCTAATGAAACATTTACAGTATAATGAATGAAAAGATTCTGGAATTAGCTGCTTTTATTTCATTTACTTTTACTAATGAAAGATATCTGAGTATTATCTCCATTAATAGCAATTAGTCAGTCAGAAAAAGAAAAAACACTTTTATACTTATAGACAGGAATAAAAAACAATTATTGTCATTATTGTCTTATCTGATTCGTTTTTTTTTTATTATATATATTTATTATCAATTAGTTGTTTGGTTCATAAAATGTCATAAAAATTGTGAAAAATTAAAGTTTATGGTTACAGAGGACTAAAAAACCCAGAAAATATTTAACTTATATTGAAAACATAGTATAAGTAAGAAATAGTAAATAGTAAGAAAATTAAGTAGCATGTAACTATATTAAAAAGCTTAATTTAACTAATAGTTATACGAATTTCTTTATGGAAGAGAATGAGTTCATTTATCTGCTCAAATTAACATTTATAGCCAAGATTGTAATGTAATCAGAGATTTAACCCTCTTTTCCATAGATTTGCCATATTTCAATAATTGCTTTACCTTAATTTTTCTAAAAAAATGTGACATAAAATCCATGTTTTTACAGTTAAGTGTGAAAAAGGGGCTTTTATTTTGAAGGACATACAATTTACATGGTCACATGACCAGTCCCTTTATACTCATGGACATTTGACATGTGAAGCATCGTTGTCTCACAACCAAAAGTCGTCTTTAAAACAGAATTTTGGTAAATTTTCACTAACTGTATTTATTTATTTTGCTATTAATTTAATTTTGAGGTTATAATTTATTTTCTAATATGCTGAAACAGGGAAAAATAAGTTGTATTGCCGTTTGGCAACAATATGAAAATATGGGAAATTCCTAGTGTAAAAAAACCTAATAGAGTCCCATTCACTTCCATACAGGAACATAAAAATATCATGTACAACTTTGTTTTATAATCTATTATTTAAACCATTTCAAGTAATAAAAACATCCAAACCATTTTTTACTGTCAAAGTGATATTTCATGCAACAGAGGGTTGATCTTGAACGCAACTCTCAACACTAATTCTCACACCTCATTCGCTTCTGTTACTGAGAGAAAACAGCAGTGAAACAGAAAGTCTGAGCTGCTTGGTTCTGCAGCGACGCTCCACAGTCGTGCAGAGACAGGAGCTGACAGGGAGTGATTGACAGCTCCAAGTGGCTCCCCTGTCCCGCCCCCTTTTCTATTCTGGTCCGTGGACCACATCAAACGAGGCAGGAGGAGGACGACAGACGGACAACAGACGCACAATGGCCGACAGACACAGGGGAAAAAAAACAGCAGCATCGAGAGAGAGAAGAGAAGAAGGCTAGAAAAAGCTCTGAAAGGAAGCCAGAATGCATGTGTGTGTGTGTGTGTGTGTGTGTGTGTGTGTGTGTGTGTGAATGAAACCAGATCCCCGTGCTGCTCGGTTCAGGCCTGACTGTGGACAGCCAGCAGATTCCAGGAATAACAAGCCCCAGGATGCACCCGGGGGTCGCGACCCTGATGGCGACGGACGCCGATCTGCTGCCTCACGAAATAAAAGTGGAGCATGTGACACGTTCAGCGTGGTCACAGGAACAAAAGAGCAAGCGGCGACGCCACAGAGAGGCCTGGACCTCATCATCATTTCTGTAGAATATCAGAACTTTGAATAAATGTCTCGCAGAATCACCCCAGACAACAACGTCGAATTTTCTATAAATATGAACCTGGAGCATCTTTACCACAAGGACCATAAACTGCTTTAATAAAGGAGCAATGCAATACTCCATATGCTTATTAGAGTCAGTTATATGCAGAACATACAATTATAATAGGAAAAAAGGGCCAAGGAAGTGAATGATATTGTGATGTGAGATTACAATTAGTATATTCTAATAAGGTAATAGAGTTCTACCTATTATATAAGTGGGAAAAAATGGCTGTGATTTGTTTCTGTCCATGGATATAATCCATTAAAGCAGTGTAAAAGCAGTAAGCCTATGTAAATATGTAATAAATGTGTACAACGCGTTATAACACAGCTATGTTTTTATAGTTTATTAACAACATCTTTTTATGCCATTTAGGAATTTATAAAAGGAAAATATTTCTTCACATAATTGAGTCATGTTTTGAGTGAATTTATTAGACTTTTTTTTTTTTTTAAATATATAAATATAAAATATCGGATCACTGCCTTGACCTCATGGTGGAAATCAAAAGAAGTGGTGAGAAGGGTTAAAATCAACAATAAACGCAAATATTTGCCACAGGTATTATCATATGAGCGTTGGCAATTAAACAAATATACAATCTAATGATTAAATATTACAAAAGTTGATTATTATGCTTTGGAGCCCGAACGAAGGTGAAAGGTTAATAAGTAAATTGTCTAACTACACGTATATTTAGATGTGGACTAAAGTGTCCTTTTAAATGATTAATTGTGCATTAAAGTGCACTTTTAAGTAACTAAACATGCACTGAAGTACTCCTTCAAATGTTTAAATGTGCACTCTTTTTAAATAACTAACACCAAAGTGCCTTTTTAAATGACTGTGTGTGTGTGTGTGTGTGTGTGTGTGTGTGTGTGTGTGTGTGTGTGTGTGTGTGTAGTAGTTACTACTGCAATTATTATTATTGGATTTTTTTTCTCCACATATTTTGAGTCAAACTGCATCTTACAGCAGAGGTTTGGTGTTCTGTGTGTTCTTAACATCTACAATTCTGATCACTGATCCTCACTTTAAACTACAGAGTCATACAGTTAGAATAAGGTAAATTTATAATGTATAATTCATATATAATCATTATACATCAAATCAATTTTCTTATTCTCTTATTCCTGATGACACACATTTGACATTATTTTCGTTCATTATATTGTAATTCATTATCAGTTTACACAATTATTTCCCCCCCCAGCTTCTGCCTGTTATTTCACCAGATGCATCATGGGTAAAGAATCATGGTTCAAGAACAACTGCAGAAAGAAAAAAAAGAAAAACGTCAGACGGGCACAAAGAGGTGTTAAATGCAGGTTAAGAGTTCTGAACTCTGGCTGATCCAGACTTAATATGAAGTGGATCAGTCTGGGGGGGTCTGATGGGGGGTCTGATGGGGGGTCTGATGGGGGCTCCTCCTAACAGCTTAGTATTACTCTGATGGTTTTTACGCTGAAACAGACGCGGTCGCCTGGCGGCTTTCTACCCACGTGGAATGCGGCCTGTTCCCCCCCGTCTGTCGTCTGGTGGCCCCGCCCTCTTCCTGTCTTCCCAGACCCCCCACCCCCCCCCCCCCCCCTCTCTTTTTTTCAGGGTTTCAGGTTGCCGTGGTGGTGGGGGGGGGTAAATGTCTGTTGAGTGAATCACAGTTTGTGAACGGCGTTAAAATGACGTTGCTGCGATTACTCCAAATGCCAAACGCCTGCAGCCAGAATCTGTGCTTATTGATGAGTCTCTGAGTAATTAAAGAAAACTGTTTAAAAAAGTACAATGCAAAAAAAAAAAAAAGATTGTTCAACTCCAACTTCAGATATATATCAACTCAACATTCACTTCTACTTACTTATAAATTACTATTTCTATAACTGTGAGAAAAAAAAGATGAACTGTCTCTTTAACACAGCTCCAACCAATCAGAGGACGGCGTGGCGTCCTATTGGAGGAGCAATGGTTAAGATGTCATGTGATGTAATTCTTAAAATCTTGGTACCAGATACTTTATAAATTATCCTCCTTAACTTTATTTATTTATAAAAAGGTTTAAAAATTAAAATCACATATTATCAACTAGTTTTATATTACTGGTCTATTAAATACTTAAAATATATCATTATTTTTCAGTTATACTATTTGACATTTAGTGTAAAAAAAAAGAATTGTACAAATGGACTTTTAAATGACATAAAATGGACATTTTAAAAGACACACATATATATATATATATATATATATATATATATATATATATATATATATATATTTATATATTTATATATATAAATACATGCTATCTAGCTGATTAAATATTAAAAATGTATCATACTTTTTTGGTTACAACATTTGACATTGGTATAAATGGACTTTTTAAAGACAAGAAACCACAAAATTTACATTTTAAGAGACCTGATGAATTATTTTAAAACTTTCTCATCTTGCTAACTGTAATTTGACTCATTAACAACTTATTACAAATATATTGTTTTATTGCCTTAAAAGTCAAGATCACCATCTTTTCCCCTATTTTTGCAGTGTATTGAAGTGTAAATGACGTGAAACGCTCAGAGACGACGTATCCTTCTGCGTTTTCTGTTTCAGCTCCGGCTTTCTGCTCCGAGGACGAGACTCGTCTGGTGAAAACTCTGTTCACCGGCTACAACAAGGTGGTGCGGCCTGTCAACCACTTCAGCGACGCCGTGGTGGTCACGGTGGGGCTGCAGCTCATCCAGCTCATCAGCGTGGTACGGAAGACGGCTTTTACCTTTACACGTGACGATATGGAATCTCTGTGTCATAAAAAGAAGAATTTAACGTTTTATGTAAAACACGTTGAATACCCTTAATGTTAAAATGTGCTATAAGGGTAAATTTGCCTTGGTTTTAAGCTCTTCGTCATAAATAGGAAACACTCACACTCACAAAAAAATGGACAAAGCCAAACTCATACTGAGCAATTTGTTCAAAAAAATGTGCAGATAAATGACAATACCTAAAAAAAATTGTTTGCCCAATTTACACAATTATTTAACCTTTAATTTACGAAACTGAACGATTGACTTGTAAAATAAAAGTGCAATTTCAACAATATGACGTCTCAGTGATGCTGCATTTAGTCAATCAACTGAATGATTTAGACTTTTCGCACCGTTCACACATCACAGCGGCGACGCATTTCATCCCTGGAGTTATTTAAATATGAATCATCATCATATAAACGTCGTCATAACTCAAAGCTCCGTGTTGCATGTGGACGTTTCACAGAATGTGCAGCAGCATCTTGTAAATGTTGCACCCTGCTGCGTCTACGAAGGCGCAAGGATGCTGGAAACACACACACACACATGCACACACACACGCGCACACACACACACACACACACATGCACAAGAACACTGGGATGAACAGAACCGTCTGGTCCAGCAATAAATTCAGATCTCAGTGAATTTACGAAGCTGCAGAAGAGTTCTGGAGGGTCCAGTTAACAATGTGATTTATCAAACCCACTCAGGACCCATGTGTGCAGCCAGAACCTGATCCTTATTGGTCCACGGACGCTGGTTCGAATCTGCATGGAGGCAGAAGACCAAAAGTTTTGAGGATTTAAAATCCAAAGTAAAAAGTCAAACAACTCCTAACGTGAAGAGGACTCGTGTTGGTCAGACCCAGAAGATTTTATTAATGTTTTAAAGCTGCTTTAATCCAGCGGTTTATCTCATGAGAAAATACAGAAATTTTACTTTTATTCATTTTATACATCTGACTGGAAAAAAGCTTGATGTGTGGAAACGTGTCTGACAAATAGAGGAACAGGTTTCACTGGCATTGGTATATATATATATATATATATATATATATATATATATATATATATATATATATATATATATATATACACACATATGCAGATACACTGTATATAATATAATAGAATATAATATAATGTAATATAATATAATATAATGTAATGTAATGTAATGTAATGTAATGTAATATAATATAATATAATATAATGTAATATCATATAATATAATATAATGTAATATAATATAATATAATGTAATATAATGTAATATCATATAATATAATATAATGTAATATAATATAATATAATATAATATAATATAATGTGGGCGACACGGTGGTGCGGTGGGTAGCACTGTTGCCTCACAGCAAGAAGGTCGCAGGTTCAAGACCGCCTTGGGCCTGGGTCTGGGGCCTTTCTGTGTGGAGTTTGCATGTTCTCCCCGTGTCTGCGTGGGTTTTCACCGGGTACTCCGGTTTCCTCCCACAATACAAAAAACATGCTCAGGTTAATTGGTAAACTCTAAATTGCCCATAGGTGTGAGTGTGAGAGTGAATGGTGTGTGAATGGTGTGTGTGCCCCACGATTGGCTGGCGACCATCTGGGGTGTATCCCTGCCTCTCGCCTTAACGCGCTGGGATAGGCTCCAGCAGACCCCTGCGACCCCGAAAGGGAATAAGCGGGATAGACAATGGATGGATGGATGGATAATATAATGTAATATAATGTAATATAATGTAATATAATGTAATATAATATAATATAATATAATATAATGTAATATAATATAATGTAATATAATATATATGGGCGACACGGTGGTGCGGTGGGTAGCACTGTTGCCTCACAGCAAGAAGGTCGCAGGTTCAAGACCCGCCTTGGGGCCTGGGTCTGGGACCTTTCTGTGTGGAGTTTGCATGTTCTCCCCGTGTCTGCGTGGGTTTTCACTGGGTACTCCGGTTTCCTCCCACAATACAAAAACATGCTCAGGTTAATTGGTAAACTCTAAATTGCCCATAGGTGTGAGTGTGAGAGTGAATGGTGTGTGAATGGTGTGTGTGCCCCACGATTGGCTGGCGACCATCTGGGGTGTATCCCTGCCTCTCGCCTTAACGCGCTGGGATAGGCTCCAGCAGACCCCTGCGACCCCGAAAGGGAATAAGCGGGATAGACAATGGATGGATGGATAATGTAATATAATATAATATAGGGCGACACGGTGGAGCAGTGGGTAGCACTGTTGCCTCACAGCAAGAAGGTCGCAGGTTCAAGACCGCCTTGGGGCCTGGGTCTGGGACCTTTCTGTGTGGAGTTTGCATGTTCTCCCCGTGTCTGCGTGGGTTTTCACCGGGTACTCCGGCTTCCTCCCACAATACAAAACATGCTCAGGTTAATTGGCAAATCTAAATTGCCCATAGGTGTGAGTGTGTGTGTGAATGGTGTGTGAATGGTGTGTGTGCCCCACGATTGGCTGGCGACCATCTGGGGTGTATCCCCCTGCCTCTCGCCATAAATGCGCTGGGATAGGCTCCAGCAGACCCCTGCGACCCCGAAAGGGAATAAGCGGGATAGAAAATGGATGGATGGATAATATAATATAATATAATATAATGTAATATAATGTAATATAATATAATATAATGTAATATGATATTATACGATATAATATAATGTAATATAATGTAATATAATGTAATATAATGTAATATAATGTAATATAATGTAATATAATATAATATAATATAATATAATGTAATATAATATAATATAATAAAATGTAATATAATGTAATATGATATTATACGATATAATATAATATGATACAATATGATATAATGTAATATAATATAATATAATGTAATGTAATGTAATGTAATGTAATATAATATAATATAATATAATATAATATAATGTAATATAATGTAATATAATGTAATATAATATAATATAATATAATGTAATGTAATGTAATGTAATGTAATATAATATAATATTATATTATACGATATAATATAATATGATACAATATGATATAATGTAATGTAATGTAATATAATATGATACAATATGATATAATGTAATGTAATGTAATGTAATGTAATGTAATATAATATAATATAATATAATATAATGTAATATAATATAATATAATATAATATAATATAATATAATATAATATAATATAATATAATATAATATGATATAATATAAGGGCGACACGGTGGTGCGGTGGGTAGCACTGTTGCCTCACAGCAAGAAGGTCGCAGGTTCAAGACCGCCTTGGGCCTGGGTCTGGGGCCTTTCTGTGTGGAGTTTGCATGTTCTCCCCGTGTCTGCGTGGGTTTTCCCCGGGTACTCCGGTTTCCTCCCACAATACAAAAAACATGCTCAGGTTAATTGGTAAACTCTAAATTGCCCATAGGTGTGAGTGTGAGAGTGAATGGTGTGTGAATGGTGTGTGTGCCCCACGATTGGCTGGCGACCATCTGGGGTGTATCCCTGCCTCTCGCCTTAACGCGCTGGGATAGGCTCCAGCAGACCCCTGCGACCCCGAAAGGGAATAAGCGGGATAGACAATGGATGGATGGATGGATGGATGATATAATATAATATAATATATAGTGTTATTACCTGTAAGTTCTCTGACTGTTTCTTACATTTTTCTGCATCTTTCTCAGGATGAAGTGAACCAGATTGTGACCAGTAACGTCCGTCTCAGACAGGTAAATAAATTATAATTAAACACTGATGCTGGTCTAATTAGATCTAGGTATTTATTTGTTAGAAAAGTTCAATCAAGGCCAGCATTGCTGTTAGGAACAATGTGTTTCTGCTCATGTGAACCTGAAATAGCAGCTGTAGATGTGATTCTTATCACATATTAACATTCTCATGTGAATAAACGATGAATTTCCCCACAGTCGACTGATCTTTATCCTTTTAACACGTATTTCTTACTCATCTCACATTTTCTCCCCCAGCAATGGACGGACGTGAACCTGAAGTGGAATCCTGACGACTACGGCGGAATCAAGAAGATCAGAATCCCTTCGACGGACATATGGAAACCGGACCTGGTTCTGTACAACAAGTGAGAACCCGTGTTCTCCTGCTTCCTCCCCGTGCATGAAGCGTCTTTTCTCACGTTCTCTCTCCTCCTCAGCGCTGACGGCGACTTCGCCATCATCCACGAGACCAAAGGCCTGCTGGAGCACACGGGCAAGATCACGTGGAACCCGCCAGCCATCTTCAAGAGCTACTGCGAGATCATCGTGCTGCACTTCCCCTTCGACCTGCAGAACTGCAGCATGAAGCTGGGAACATGGACCTACGACGGGCTGCTGGTCATCATCAACCCGGTGAGACCAAGAGTTCTTATTTTACTTTTTAACCCATAAGAACCCAGACCCATTGCGCCAATTATTTGACAAATACATGGGGTATACGATAGATACCATTTTTTTTCAGAACAATGCTTTTTATTCCCAAAGATCAATATTTTAACATATATTAAACATATGGCATTAGTTGTAAACATATTCCATATTAAGATGATTAATTTATGTCACTTTGGGACTGAATGAGTTAGAGTTAGACCTAAAACCTCATAATGAACCAACGTTACACCTTACACAGCCACATAAAGTCAACAATATCAACAGCCTTTTACCATCTAAAAAACATTGCCAAAATCAAAAATATAGTGTCTAAACCAGACTTGGAGAGATTGATCCATGCATTTGTCTCCAGCAGGTTAGACTACTGCAATGGCCTGCTCACTGGTCTCTCTAAACGAGCTGTTAAACAACTACAGAACATTCAGAACGCTGCAGCTCGAGTCCTGGTCTTAAACGCTGACAATGTTTAAGACCAGGCTGAAAACAGTTCTGTTTAACCGTGCATATGAAAACTGAAAGTATCTTATCTACACTCTTCACTCTTTTTTGAATTAATGATGAATTCTATGTTTTATGATTTTCCTTTTGTGATTTTATGTATGTTTTGCTCTCCTTTTGTGATTTTGTGTAACTGTAAAGCACTTTGAATTGCCCTGTGTATGAATTGTGCTCTACAAATAAACTTGCCTTGCCTTGTTAGCATCCGTGCTAACATCCATGCTAACTTGTTAGCATCCGTGATAACTTGTTAGCATCCGTGCTAACATCCGTGCTAACATCCGTGCTAACATCCGTGCTAACATCCGTGCTAACGCCCCTGCTAACTTGTTAGCATCCGTGCTAACATCTGTGCTAACTTGTTAGCATCCGTGCTAACATCCGTGCTAACGTCCGTGCTAACTTGTTAGCATCCGTGCTAACTTGTTAGTATCCGTGCTAACCTGTGAGCATAACTTGTTAGCATCCGTGCTAACATCCGTGCTTAGCATCCGTGCTAACATCCGTGCTAACTTGTTAGCATCCGTGCTAACCTGTTAGCATAACTTGTTAGCATCCGTGCTAACATCCGTGCTAACTTGTTAGCATCCGTGCTAACATCCGTGCTAACTTGTTAGCATCCGTGCTAACCCGTTAGCATAACTTGTTAGCATCCGTGATAACCTGTTAGCATCCGTGCTAACCTGTTAGCATAACTTGTTAGCATCCATGCTAACTTGTTAGCATCCGTGCTAACATCCGTGCTAACGTCCGTGCTAACTTGTTAGCATCCGTGCTAACCTGTTAGCATAACTTGTTAGCATCCGTGCTAACATCCGTGCTTAGCATCCGTGCTAACATCCGTGCTAACTTGTTAGCATCCGTGCTAACATCCGTGCTAACTTGTTAGCATCCGTGCTAACATCCGTGCTAACCTGTTAGCATAACTTGTTAGCATCCGTGCTAACATCCGTGCTAACTTGTTAGTATCCGTGCTAACCTGTTAACTTGTTGTTGTTCACCTACAACAAAAATCTGGAACAGTCTTCCAGAGAATGTGAGACAGGCCTCAACGCTGACAATGTTAAAGACCAGGCTGAAAACAGTTCTGTTTAACCGTGCATATGAAAACTGAAAGTATCTTATCTACACTCTTCACTCTTTTTTAAATTAACTATGAATTCTATGTTTTATGATTTTCCTTTTGTGATTTTGTGTAACTGTAAAGCAATTGCCCTGTGTATGAATTGTGCTCTACAAATAAACTTGCCTTGCCTTGCCTTGTTAGCATCCGTGCTAACATCCATGCTAACTTGTTAGCATCCGTGCTAACTTGTTAGCATCCGTGCTAACATCCGTGCTAATGCCCCTGCTAACTTGTTAGCATCCGTGCTAACATCCGTTCTAACTTGTTAGCATCCGTGCTAACATCCGTTCTAACTTGTTAGCATCCGTGCTAACATCCGTGCTAACATCCGTGCTAACGTCCGTGCTAACTTGTTAGCATCCGTGCTAACTTGTTAGCATCCGTGCTAACCCGTTAGCATAACTTGTTAGCATCCGTGCTAACCTGTTAGCATCCGTGCTAACCTGTTAGCATAACTTGTTAGCATCCGTGCTAACATCTGTGCTAACTTGTTAGCATCCGTGCTTAGCATCCGTGCTAACATCCGTGCTAACTTGTTAGCATCCGTGCTAACATCCGTGCTAACTTGTTAGCATCCGTGCTAACCCGTTAGCATAACTTGTTAGCATCCGTGCTAACCTGTTAGCATCCGTGCTAACCTGTTAGCATCCGTGCTAACCTGTTAGCATAACTTGTTAGCATCCGTGCTAACATCCGTGCTTAGCATCCGTGCTAACATCCGTGCTAACTTGTTAGCATCCGTGCTAACATCCGTGCTAACTTGTTAGCATCCGTGCTAACATCCGTGCTAACCTGTTAGCATAACTTGTTAGCATCCGTGCTAACATCCGTGCTAACTTGTTAGTATCCGTGCTAACCTGTTAACTTGTTGTTGTTCACCTACAACAAAAATCTGGAACAGTCTTCCAGAGAATGTGAGACAGGCCTCAACGCTGACAATGTTAAAGACCAGGCTGAAAACAGTTCTGTTGCATATGAAAACTGAAAGTATCTTATCTACACTCTTCACTCTTTTTTAAATTAACTATGAATTCTATGTTTTATGATTTTCCTTTTGTGATTTTGTGTAACTGTAAAGCAATTGCCCTGTGTATGAATTGTGCTCTACAAATAAACTTGCCTTGCCTTGCCTTGTTAGCATCCGTGCTAACATCCATGCTAACTTGTTAGCATCCGTGCTAACTTGTTAGCATCCGTGCTAACATCCGTGCTAACGCCCCTGCTAACTTGTTAGCATCCGTGCTAACATCCCTTCTAACTTGTTAGCATCCGTGCTAACATCCGTTCTAACTTGTTAGCATCCGTGCTAACATCCGTGCTAACATCCGTGCTAACGTCCGTGCTAACTTGTTAGCATCCGTGCTAACTTGTTAGTATCCGTGCTAACCTGTTAGCATAACTTGTTAGCATCCGTGCTAACATCCGTGCTAACATCCGTGCTTAGCATCCGTGCTAACGTCCGTGCTAACTTGTTAGCATCCGTGCTAACCTGTTAGCATAACTTGTTAGCATCCGTGCTAACATCCGTGCTAACCTGTTAGCATCCGTGCTAACATCCGTGCTAACTTGTTAGCATCCGTGCTAACCCGTTAGCATAACTTGTTAGCATCCGTGCTAACCTGTTAGCATCCGTGCTAACCTGTTAGCATAACTTGTTAGCATCCGTGCTAACATCTGTGCTAACTTGTTAGCATCCGTGCTTAGCATCCGTGCTAACATCCGTGCTAACTTGTTAGCATCCGTGCTAACATCCGTGCTAACTTGTTAGCATCCGTGCTAACCCGTTAGCATAACTTGTTAGCATCCGTGCTAACCTGTTAGCATCCGTGCTAACTTGTTAGTATCCGTGCAAACCTGTTAGCATAACTTGTTAGCATCCGTGCTAACATCCGTGCTTAGCATCCGTGCTTAGCATCCGTGCTAACTTGTTAGCATCCGTGCTAACATCCGTGCTAACTTGTTAGCATCCGTGCTAACCCGTTAGCATAACTTGTTAGCATCCGTGCTAACATCCGTGCTAACTTGTTAGCATCCGTGCTAACATCCGTGCTTAGCATCCGTGCTAACATCCGTGCTAACTTGTTAGCATCCGTGCTAACCTGTTAGCATAACTTGTTAGCATCCGTGCTAACCTGTTAGCATAACTTGTTAGCATCCGTGCTAACATCCGTGCTTAGAATCCGTGCTAACATCCGTGCTTAGCATCCGTGCTAACATCCGTGCTAACTTGTTAGCATCCGTGCTAACATCCGTGCTAACTTGTTAGCATCCGTGCTTAGCATCCGTGCTAACATCCGTGCTAACTTGTTAGCATCCGTGCTAACATCCGTGCTAACTTGTTAGCATCCGTGCTAACCCGTTAGCATAACTTGTTAGCATCCGTGCTAACCTGTTAGCATCCGTGCTAACTTGTTAGTATCCGTGCTAACCTGTTAGCATAACTTGTTAGCATCCGTGCTAACATCCGTGCTTAGCATCCGTGCTTAGCATCCGTGCTAACATCCATGTTAGCATAACTTGTTAGCATCCGTGCTAACCTGTTAGCATCCGTGCTAACCTAACCTAAATTAATTATGAATTCTATGTTTTATGATTTTCCTTTTGTGATTTTGTGTAACTGTAAAGCACTTTGAATTGCCCTGTGTATGAATTGTGCTCTACAAATAAACTTGCCTTGCCTTGCCTTACACAGGTGTAACAACACTGTTGGTCCTTAAGGGTTAAAGTCTTGATTTACCTAATATTAATGTTTCCAAGTATTTTTATTATTTTTTTTATTTGCATGCTTTCTGTACTGTATTTCTTGAATAAGAAAGTATTATTAAAAAGAAAGAACCTTCTACATTTGCATGGCTCGATTAAGGCTGCAAATTCTGCAGAGCTGCAGTGTTTTAATGAAAATTAACTTTAGCTAGGGGGTCAAACTCAGGGTATAAAAAACACATATAAATGTCTCCTCTTCTTTTTATGTAAAGAAATAAGCAAAAAAAATAACTTTAACCTTCAATTTACAAAACAGAATATTTGACAATTTCAACAATGTGACGTCTCAGTTATTCCAGATTCTAAACATTTACCCAATGAACAATATTTAGTGTTTTTCTGCTTCAATTCAACAACTGCCCAAATGTCCACATACAAATAAACTGCTTTAAATCATCATACATCAATGTCATGAGGGTTCGAGCCGACAACTACGAATCAGAACTGGACCATTTTATCTCTCTGAAAGATTCTCACAACGTATTTGACTTCTATAACAATCCACGTCCTCGTCGAAGGTTCGTGCGTTACAGAGCGATTCCTCCCTGTGTGACTCCAGGACAGCGACCGGCCCGACCTCAGCAACTTCATGGAGTCTGGCGAGTGGGTTCTAAAGGAATCCCGGAGCTGGAAACACTGGGTGTACTACACGTGCTGCCCTGACACGCCGTACCTGGACATCACGTACCACTTCCTGATGCTGCGGCTGCCGCTCTACTTCATCGTCAACGTCATCATCCCCTGCATGCTCTTCTCCTTCCTCACAGGACTCGTCTTCTACCTGCCCACCGACTCCGGTGAGTGGAAGCAGCCTCGACGCGTACAACTGACGGTCAGCTGACCATCAGCTGGCAATTAACTAATTAACTGACAATTAACTAATTAACTGACAATTAACTGACAATTAACTAATTAACTGACAATTAACTAATTAACTGACAATTAACTGACAATTAACTAATTAACGGACAATTAACTAATTAACTGACAATTAACTGACAATTAACTAATTAACTGACAATTACCTGACAATCAACTAATTAACTGACAATTACTTTTAATGTATTTAACTGAGAAAAACACAGCTGAGAGAATCACTGACCATCTGACATTTAAATCCTAAAAAGGTTTTCTATTTTATTTATATATATTTTTTGTACCCCACGATTGGCTGGCGACCATCTGGGGTGTATCCCCCTGCCTCTCGCCATAAAATGCGCTGGGATA
Source organism: Eupleurogrammus muticus (assembly GCA_036785175.1). NCBI lineage: Eukaryota > Metazoa > Chordata > Actinopteri > Scombriformes > Trichiuridae > Eupleurogrammus > Eupleurogrammus muticus. The sequence goes on from JAYKQN010000029.1 coordinate 4,152,003, forward strand.
GGCTCCAGCAGACCCCTGCGACCCCGAAAGGGAATAAGCGGGATAGAAAATGGATGGATGGATGGATGGATATTTTTTGTACATGTTTTTATATGAAAAGTATATCCTATAATTTTACAAATATATATTATTTTTATATTTTTTTTTATTTTATACTATATTTTATTTTTATATGACAATTTTCATTTAAATGTAATTTTTATATTATGTTTTATATTTTTCCATATAGCAAGTATATTTTATCATTTAAAAATATATATATATATTTTTATATATTGTTTATATTAAAGGTATATCCTATCCTAGTTTAAAATATATATTTTATACTATATTCATGTTTTTATGTGACAGTTATTATTAAAATGTTTTTTTTATATTTTAATATTATATTTTATGTTTTTATATAACAAATTTATCATATATATTTTTATATATTGTTTATATTAAAGGTATATATATATATTTAAAGGTATATAATATATATTTTATACTATATGTTTTTATATGAAAATTGAAATTTAATTTCAATTTTTATATTATGTTTTTCTATTTAACAACTATATTTTATCATTTAAAAATATTTTATACAATATATTTAATGTTTTTTATATAACAAATTTATCATATATATATTTTAAATATTGTTTATATGAACAGTATATCCTACAATTGAAAAAATATATATTTTATACTATATTTATGTTTTTATATGTATGATAATTGTCCTATGACTGTTATACTTGTTCTATATGACAAGTATATTTTATCATTTGAAAAATTATTTTATACTATATTTTATATGTTTTTATGTGACAATTGTCATTTAAATGTATTTTTATATTAATTTTATATATTTTTTTCTATATAAAAAGTATATTTTTTCATTTAAAAAATAATTTATACTATGCTATATTTTATATGTTTATGACAGTTAGCATTTCATTTTTTAAAATATTTTAATATTAGATTTGAAATGGATAATAATTAATAATAATTTAATATTATATTTTATATGAATTATATAACAAATTTATCATATATATTAGAGATATTAGAGATAGAGATAGAGATATTAGAGATATTTTTATATGTCAAGTATGTTCAATTTAAAAAATATATATATATTTTATACTATGTTTTGTGTTTTTATATGACAGACATCATCATTTAATTGTTTTTTTCTAATGTTTTTATATTTTATATGTTTTTTATATTTGAGAGATATGTCTGTTTTTCAAAATACATCAAATGAACAAAAGAAAGTTATTTTAACGAAGAAAATGTCAGAAATGGATTAATATGGGTTAATCTAAAAGGTGCGTGCACCTGTCCCCAGGTGAGAAGATGACCCTGTCCATCTCCGTCCTGCTGTCCCTCACCGTCTTCCTGCTGGTCATCGTGGAGCTCATCCCCTCCACGTCCAGCGCCGTGCCGCTCATCGGGAAGTACATGCTGTTCACCATGGTGTTCGTCATCGCCTCCATCATCATCACCGTCATCGTCATCAACACGCACCACCGCTCGCCCAGCACGCACACCATGCCCGCCTGGATCCGCAAGGTGGCGACCCGCTGCCAGTCGCGTTTGTCCTGAACGCTGGACATCAGATCATTCCACACGCTAGTTAAAACTCACTAATTAGGGCCCTACTAGTTAATTACTGAGGTCAATATAGACCTCATATACATGGGAAAATCCATTGCCAACACTAATGAATGAAGACCAGTGATTATTAGAATAAGTTGTTTACTTTAATATCAAAGTTAAAACCACTTATTAGCAATTAAGTTAAGCCTCGATTAGTTAACTATTGAGGCTAAAAAATCAAAAATCCACTAGTCATACTCCTGAAGGTCATTTTGACCCTACTAGTTGACTACTAGAGAACATCCTAATGAATTAAGTTCAGTGATATTACTTTAATAAGTTGGGGTTTATTTAATATGAAAGTTAATTTTTTATAAAACCACTTAATAGCAATTAAGTTAAGTTGGTTCTTTTTTCAGTGGAGTAAAATCGTCATTTTAGCCTCAGCTAGTTAACTAGTAAAGGCAAAAATCCACTAGTCAAATACACATAAAGGTTTTTCCTGACCTTACTGATTAACTACTAAAATAATATAGACGCTGAAAAATGTTGAAGCAACTTAAATTGATTTTAATCGCTAACACAAATACATTAAGTTCAGTGAAATTATTTTAATAAGTTGGAGTTACTTTAATATGAAAGTTAATTACACCCCAGAGGCTTTAACTCGTTAACTAATGAGCATTTTGGCCTTTTAGTTATTTACAACTACTATATACTCAGTATGCATGTCTGTATTTTACATATTTATTTCTATAAAGTGCCTATACTCTGGAATATGTCTTTCCTTCTATCTATCCTTTTCTGACTATTAAAAATATTTTATATTATTATTTATTATTTCTACATTTTACAGATGTTTCCATGTTTTCTTAGAATTATTTATTCTTTCTTTTTTATGTTATTATGCTGAGTCTGGAAAGTGCGGCCCAAGAATTCCACATGGTGAATCCTGACTCCCTGATATCCGTGATAATAAACAAATGCTGAGCAGCGTTTTCTGTTTTCAGGTGTTCATTGAAACCATTCCCAACATGATGTTCTTCTCCACCATGAAACGTCCCAGTCAGGAGATCCGGCAGAAACGCCTGTTCCCCACCGACATGGACATCTCCGACATCTCAGGCAAGGCTGCGGCATCTCAGTAAAAACACAGTAGAAACAGTAGAAACGGGCCCAGCACGCAGCAGGTGATTAAACCTCCACCTTTACCCCCCCCCCACACACACACACACACAGGTAACCCCACCCCCACCAGCATCGCCTACCAGTCGCCCATCGTCAAGAACCCCGACGTCCGCAGCGCCATCGAAGGAGTGAAGTACATCGCCGAGACCATGAAGTCGGACGAGGAGTCCAACAACGTGAGAGGACGAACCACTGACATTATAGAATGTTACATAGAATAATAGTAGATCACATGAAACGCTGTTTCCCTGCAGCTTAACGCCACATCCACATAATTATAGGTTCAATGCGCCTATAATAAAAATAAGCCTTGTAATCAGGTATAAAGCTACTAAGGGTGCAAAATCCAAATTTTTTTCTATTCCTCTACATCATGATGCTATGTTAAATTATATATATATATATATATGAAGATCAAAAATATAAAAATAAATGATTAAATGTCACAATTTTATCAATGAAGGCGCAAAAAGCAATGCCATGCTAATTCCTTGATATAAATTAATAAATATAGTTATAGTGGCAGATCATATAGGTGAATTGTCCCGTTCTACTAATAAAGGTCTTAGTCCACGATGCGTTCACGGACCCTCAGTAAATCCCAGCACTATAACCTAACAGAACAGAATCTGGGCCTAAACTCATTTTATTATAATCACGTATAACAATAACATGTATAACCATACAGGAAAAGGTATGAAGATTAATAGTAGGTAGATTAATATTCACACTTTAACATAAATCACAACCTTTTTTTCTTATAATAACTATATTTTCATGTCTCTTAACACAATTTAACAGTCAACACATTGTTTGCAAAGCTTAAAATATCTACTTGAGCTTCCACTTTTCCACTACAGGAATAAATACTAGTTACTAGACCAGGGGTCACTGACCCTGGTCCTGGAGGCTACTGCTGGTCCAGGTTTTTATTTCTAACAGCAGTAACACACCTGATTCTACTAATAGTGTGTTACTGCCTGGTTGGAACAGAAACCTGGACCCACAGTGGCCCTCCAGGACCAGGTTTTGCTGACCCCTGCTCTAGACTCGTCGACCTCCGGAGCTTCTTGAATTAAAGCAGTGGTTCCCAGGGGGCGTGAGGATCCATCAAGGGGGGGACGTTAGACCTCTGGGAACATGCTTTTTTATTTTTAGTATTTTTTTACTGTACTAGAATAAAGTGCAATTGCACCTCCACTACATTAGGGGGCAGTGGCGCTCTCATTGGCAGAGTGTGTGCAGGGAGCATACAGCACAGAGTATGAGTATGAAGTGTAGACACCAAGTGACACCATGAAAACATATTTAACAGGGATGAGAAGACAGGCGGAGAGAGACGGAGATAAAGAGACAAACGAAAGTCTCCCAAAGCTAAGACGAGGAAATATGACGAAGCGTCTGTAGCGCTTGGTTCACTGTGAAAGACCGGTGTGTTACTGAGTCTGAAATGTTGGAGACAAAGAAATTAAAGACATTACACCACAATCACTGATAAGACCATTTATGTAGTTTTATTTTTCAGTATCATATGGTTTGACATGGTCAGTCAGAATTTTTTTTATAGTTAAATTTTTAATTTCAGATGCACTTTAAATCTTTTCTGTTAGTTAATAAAGCTATTCTTTGTTGTAAGTTGGTCCATATTTATTTATTTTTTATTCTCTCTATACGTTAATAAGGAAACAGTGTTATGCAGTGGTACTTATAACAATTTATAGACAAATGATTCTATTTATAGGCGTGGGGGGGCGAGATGTTTTCTTCTTCCAAAAAATAATTGAGAAGCACTGAATTAAATTTTTCGTGTGAATCTGTTTTTTTTCCAGGCGGCCGAGGAGTGGAAGTTCGTTGCCATGGTGCTGGACCACATCCTGCTGTGTGTGTTCATGGCCGTGTGCATCATCGGGACGTTGGCCGTGTTCGCTGGGAGGCTCATCGAGCTCAACACGCTGTAGAGGCCCGACACGAGCGCGCGCACACACACACACACACGCGCGCGCGCGCACACACACACACGCGCGCGCACACACACACACACACATATACAGAGACGCAGCTGAGAAGCATCACTGGACTGGTTCAGAGTGTTTTTGTTCTCTTCTTTTTACACACAATCAGACACACGGCGTGAGTTGATTTTAAAGGTGTCGCCTCGGTTTGTGTGTTCATTGACATTTTTTAACGAGATTAGTGTATAAAAAAGAATTAATGAAGAAAAAGGCAAATCCAGGCATCAGCTGGTGATCTCGATGGGTCATACTTGAAGTTATTAATGATTTTTCTGTTCTTTTCTTTTTTCTACACTGTTTATTGCTGACACTCGGCTTGATGATTGTATTTTATTTTATGACGAACACCTTTGTCTTGTCTCTTAGATGATTATTTGGAATTTATATATATATATATATATATATATATATATATATATATATATATATGTGTGTGTATGACTATTTCCAAAAGCAGAGGTACTAATTTCGTCGTATTTCACTCCCACATTTTATCGCCGGGCTTTACGAGTCTTTTTGATGACATTGTCTTGGTCTTTGAGTGCAGGCGAGAGATATTTTCCAGTCTGGAAATTTTATTGTTTTGTTTTTGCTTGACACTCAATTGCCTCCCGAACGTCCCGTTTCATTTTGCTCCCTCGGACGTTCACGCCTCGGTTTGTTTTTCTCGTCGACTGCTCTGTGGTTTGTTAACGGGGCTCATTAGTTTCCGATATTGCTTTTGATTTTTTTTTTTTTTTGAAAATCTGCACATTTTTCTCAGTGAAAAAACCTGTAATGATGAAACATAAAGTGTGTTTCAGGTGAAGTTACAAGTCAGTGTTTAACCAACGCTGCTGGAGAGGCTTCAGTCTGATATAATGAGGCCAAGCTGTGTTGTTGTCTTTTAGGGTAAAACAGAGATTGGGTGCAGATTCTATTGTGCCGATAACTTAACGATGTAAACTGTGGCATAGATTTGTTGTTTTTTTTAACAATGGATGTGATGAAAATCAATGAAATTTAAAGTCATTGCTGCCGTGTTGTTGCCTGCAGGGGGCGACGTGATTTATTTTGCAGCCATGATGAAGCAGTGAAGTCGAGCGCTGATCAATTGTTTTGATTTTTCTCTTTTTTATATATATATATTTGCAGTTGTGTAGATGTGGAATAGAGTGAAAAATAAAAAAAAAATCCTATAACAGTATTTTTTCTTTTATTGCTACTGTACTATCCAAATCTCAGACTTATTAAATAACATATTGGGTATGAATCTAATAATGAGCAATGTGGTAACTTATGGAAGCAAACTGCATTCTCTTAAAAAAATGTAGTAAAAAATGAGTAGTTTGTTTTTTTTCTGTATAATATTTTAGCTTTTCTGTCAAATTTATTCCCAGATTTTTGACTACCAGTAACTTTTTATCTGTTCTTTTCCCTTATAATGTTTTTTAACCCTGTTTTACGTAAAGTGTAATTTGCAGACGGTCCCTAACACGAACCACAGTGAACAAAGTATCAGAATACGCTGATGACGCTGTATTCTACAGTAATGAGCCACGTTCACAATACGCTTCTATAGTAACTGACCCTGCAGAGAGTGAGATGTGTGACTTCACATAAGATAAGAACAAGCATTTTCCTTCCTTTTGTTGTTGAAAAACTTTATTTTTATTTGGCGTGCCATGCACACACTAAATGACAACCGGCGTTGGCGGAAAATTACCCGATAAATCTAGGAGAGCAAAAACAAAATTACAAATACAAAATAAACAGATATTAGGCTCCACGTCAGTGTCTGAGACGGTTCGCAGGTTTTTCCATCACACGTTATTGGTTAACACTGTGAAAATGTCAAAGGCTGTGATTAAGGAGACTTCTCACTTTAAAAATCGCTAAAACATTCTGCAAATGTTTGTCCGAAACCCATTTAAGCTGCCATGCACACATTCTGAGGGCTCCTGCCTTATAATTCTCGCCACTAGAAAGGTAGAAACACAAACAGATTTAGTGGGAAAAAAGTGAGGAAGTGAACTTTAAATATAATTTAATGTGGTGAGTCTAATAGCCCATTTAGTCTGGTTGTGTTTCTGCGATGATGAGAAATATTTACATTTGCATAGACACATTACTATTTTTTTTGTTTAAGCTCTGTTCATTGAATAAAAAGTGGTTATCAGGAAAATGCAAAGCTACTTTGGCACCATTGCAGGAAGCCAAATGAAGCGTAAATCAGCGTAATTTGATGTTGCTTTAGTGGCGACACACAGGGCAGATCCTGCTGTAAATGAATTAAAACACTTTAAATGTCCCAGTACAAGCTCATCAGCAGCAAAGAGGAAGCTACAGAACCCAAACCAGTTCAATTCTACGTCTTCAAACTGGAAACAGTGCAGCAAATACCTGAACTATAGATTAAAACACAATATGGCCAAATAAATACTAAGAAAAAAAAACAAGTGCAAATGAAGTCAGGAAACACAAAAAAAAAAACAACAACAGCGCATTTGGCAAATGACAAAAAAGTACAATTGGCAATAATCAGACAATTAGATCATTAAAACAGCTGTTCTAGCTCCAGTCTGTTGGTTTCCAGATGTGGAGAGGGTCAGTTTGTTTAAGTATCGTCAGCTCAGGTTGACGCTCGAAGATCTTCATACAAAAGTCTGAGTTTGAGGAGTTTTTTCATTATTCTAACAGAGTCAGTTTCTATTACAGAATAAAAAAAAAACTAAAAACATGCTCCTCAGCTTAAAAAATGTGTCTGAGTTCATGTGTCAGATGCTACACACACTAAACGGGTCATTTATTATTACTAATGATAATTAGCTTCCATTAAAAACGCAGCATTTCACTTTCCTAACCAACAAAAAACGAACCAGCATATGTGCAGAAACCTCGTCTGGAAAAAGCTGCTGAAAAAAACAAGCAGGATAAAATGTGTAGAAGCATCAGGGTGTTTTTTTTTTTTTTTTGGTAAAAACCAGAGTATAACAAAGTTATCTGAGATTTTTAATCGTCAGCCTAATGTGGCGGACTAAAAGTAGGAGATGAGAAAAGCCACAGCAACACTTCCTTATACTCTCTAACTTAACTACAGTACTTAAACGCTTTAATCGCTGTAAACACGACTGACGACTTCCTGATTCACAGCACGTTTGTCTTTAGATGCACAAGAATCTGTACGTCCCCAAACGAAAGCAATAAATAACACGTTGGTACTTTGCTTAGAATTCATTGTGATTAACCAAGACTTTAAGCAAAGTGAACCTCAACCCGACTTAAGTGATTAAATAAATTACTGAAATACTTGTAGATTTTCTCAGGTTGCATCTGAAGACAAAGTGTGTGTGAAGCAGCGGTCGTATGGCAATGCTTCTCATTACACCTAAAACCAGCCTTATGTTAAAAATGATAAAACATTAACCTATGAAAGAGGGCCAGCCGCCACGTACGGAGCTTCATCCTCCTCATCATCCTCAGCAGCAGCTTCTCTATCAGGAACAAACAGCCTTTAGATTTAAAAACTACAATCATCAATCTATCACCTTCCCAGTCAAACTGCTCAGGCCATGATATGTTGGCATCAGTTTTAAGCAATACAGATTACCCATAATGCACTGGGTTTTTTTTTTAGAACAGTGGAATTTAGTCACACAAAAAGTTGAACACAAATGAGACTGTATTGCTGTAAAACACCACCTGTCTATCACGGCCGATACCAACACTTTAGTTTTTGGAGAGAACGGTCGTCTGTTCTACGACAGCTGAGATTCTGTCTCACGGGCGGCGCCGTGACTTTGTTCTGTCTCCTCCTCTTCCTCCTCCTCCTCCTCTTCCTCCTGAGCTAGTTTCTCCTCCCGCCCATCTGACTCCATCAGCTCCTCTGATTGGCTCTGGCTCTCTGCCTCCCTGGCGGCTCCTTCGTCCTCCCCGACCTCCCTCTCGTCTGAGGAGAACAAGGTCGAGTCAGGAGTGTATGTTTAAACCAGAGAGAGAGAAAGGCAGCAAGGTTTACAGTACGAGTAAAGATTGGTTGTTGGGAGTAAAATCAACGATGTATATCAGAAAACCTGCAGCATGCCGTTTGTTAGAGTCAGTAAAGCAGGAGTTGACGACAAGAGTTAAAGCACAAACCTAAAAATATCAGGATCAGAATCAACATCAGAGGCTCCGCTGCTTCTGATTCACATGTTAGTAAAATCGTCAGAATCCCTGCAGCTCAACGAAGTGATTAGCGTGTTTTTACCGTGGATCTAGAGATTAGAACAAGGTTCGTCCGCATGCGTCGGATTCATTCAGTTAAATAGAAGATCTGTCCATGCTGCAGCAATAGAGGAAAACTTGAGCTCTGTTCAAACAGGATTAATAGACAATGAAATATTTGCCACGTTCTTTGGCTGCTAAACTCAGCGTTGTGGTTCACAGAGACTAGTTACAGGTGCTGGTCTGTAATTATCAAAGGGGGAAAAAAAACAAATGACAGATAGAAATCACCACAAGTGACGTCTGCACAGATGGGATTAAAATGTCAGGATGAACAACACGCTGTAATTAGAACAGGGCGAATGTGAGTTAAGAATGGGATTAAAATAACTAATATTAAATCACTCAAGCTCCCCTCGAGAAACATTTGTGCAGGAAATAGTAGACGCAGTGTAAGCGCAGAACAAGACGTGATTAAAAGGATTAATGCTTGAACAAACTGTTCAATTATGAAGTTTGTCTGAATATTTTTGGGCTTTCAGTTAAGACCAGAACTGGGTCAAAGATGTTAATGTTTTATATTAGTAATTACATAAAACACCAAATATTTAGTTCAGGTTTTAGTTTGTAGGATGGAAGTCAAATGTCTCCAGGATGTGGATTTATTTTTGACCCAGGTGTGGTGCAGACATCCAGGACTCGTCAGGACCCTGATGTTAACGGATTAGATGATCAGCAGGACGCGCTGGACTCAGCTCTAGTAGGTTATGGATTCTACAGCGACAGAAAAATTAACCCGTTTTGTGGGAGCGAATCAAAGAAAAAAAAAAAAAAAAATCAATCAGTTTAAATGAAGCCAGATCAGACAGTGCAGGGAGAGGAGGGGCCGGGGGAACCTGGACTCTGCAGAGGTCGGTTCTGGGGGCTCTTTGGACTCTGCTGGACCTGGAAACTGTGGACCAAACTCCAGGGAGCCGGAGCCTTGGCTAGAGGTGAGATGACACCATTAAACCCCGCGGCCAGGGTCAGGAAATGTAGAGTTTGATGTTGCCAGAGCTGAACTTCATGCTTCATATTTGCTGTTTATACTGATAAACAGTGTTGTAAAAGTAATGGATTACTGTAATCTATTACTTTCTGCTGTAGGCATTACAGAAACAAATAGTAATATTTTACTGTACAGATGTTAGTGACACGCGTTACAATGCATTTTTAACCTGGTTTGAAGTTTGGGGATTTTCTTTCCCCGTAAAAGTTCACTAAAATTTCAGCGAGATCAGCAGCAGTTTCACAAAACGTTTCACTTCCGTTTTATTTCAGAAGAAGAGATGAGTGAACCCACTGATTGGTCTGATAACACATTATCCAGATGGGAATATGTTGGATTACTTTATGTTCGTAAAATAATATTTACTGTAAATTTCCGTCTTACGTTGTGTGACGTGCTTATTAATTATCTGACGCCTTTTATCAAATCACAATAATATTGCAAATGCAATCAATGTTTTAGCTCTAATAGGTACAATACACACACTTTAAAATGTTGCCACACAAAAAAGATAGCTTTCATTCTTCCCTCCAACCACTATGACAACCGAGACAAAAAATATCCTCATCCTGTAAGAGCATAAAACTTTCTACTCATCTCTTTTAGTAAAAATGACTAATTTGGATACTCATACTCATGTCTTGCTAAAAAACTCTGTTTCTTCCTTCAGCAAACAAGTGGATATCTGAAGGTGGTGCTGTCCCACCTACGACGACTACATTAGAGACGAGAAAAGAATCAAACACAAAACAGAAAAAGGTCGACTGCAGCACTACGCTGACAACCACTGGACACGAGGCGTCAGGACATTTCTGTAAAGGGAAACTTCCTGGATCAGCGAACTACAGACAACCTCTTTTCCTGCATGAGGAACGTGACATTTATTTGATGTTTTTTCTTATAGATTTTTAAATATATTGTCTGGTCGTTCTTCTCAATTAAATATGGGTTTAATATGGGTCTAAATATTTAATTAAAGTTGGACTTATTGGATTAAAATACTAATACAGTGATCCCTCGCCACTTCGCGGTTCACTTATCGCGGATTCGCTATTTCGCGGATTTTCATAATGCATTTTTTTTTTTTTGGTGCATTGTGTTCTGCATTCTGATTCGCTAAAAACTCACTCCCGCTTCTTGTATCAAAACATGCTACGAATTGTGCTATCATTTTGTCGTCTCGTTTGCAAAGAAGAAAAAAGAGCGACAACAGCTGCCTATCACTATGTTCTTCTCCCGAACAAACACGCCTGCACCGCGGGCTTCAGAAGAAGAGAACACTGCAGAGCGCAGTCAGGATGCAGCGGCCCAGTCTGAAGAGCAGTGAAACGGCCTACACGCGAGTCACTGTATTTGTATACATGTAATAGTTGCTAATTGTAAAAAAAAATAAAGTTTTCTATTTCGCGGATTTCACTTATCGCGGGTCATTTTCGGAACGTAACCCCCGCGATAAACGAGGGATTACTGTACTTAAATTTCAATAAAAATGGAAAAATGTGTGTAGTAAAACATTTGAACATTTCACCCACATGAGAAGAGCATCTGAGTACAACCCTAAGCCTTTACTATGTTTTCTACTCATCTCTTTTGGTAAAAAGATTTTTTTCCTGGATTTAGTTCAGATTTAGAGACTAGTTGATATGTGTAGCTGGTGCTGTCTCCCCTCCACTGGCTCCTCGCTCACTAACAACTACGTTAAAGACGAGAAGAGAATCAAAACATGAAAACAGAAAAAGGTGGACTGGTGCACTACTCTAAGAATCAGTGGACACGGTGGTTAGAACAGGGAGTAAGTTACATTAAAAAAGCACAGAGCAGTGTGAGTGTGTGTGAGCAGGTCTCTCTCAGGAGGCTCAGCGTCTTTGATTCTTCGTCTAGTTTTTATAACTAGTTTAATAATAATTTTCCCCAGACCTGAGGAGACCTGGTCTTGCCGGGTGGTGTTATCCTGTGTGTGTCTCTACCTCCTGACGGGGGGGCGCTCTCCTCCGTGTCGGTCCCGGAGCGCGCCGCCGTTCCTGGGGAACGCACCTCCGCGCGCAGCCTCCGCTCATAGCTGAACTCTGGAAGTTTGGGAGCCTGAGGGCGCGTCTTCCTGGCCGGATTCAGGAAGTAGCAGTAGGCACAACGGAAGGCTGAGGGCAGCGGGAAAATTAAATTAAAGTCTGATCTAGAGAGATAAGAGGAGGCAAAGTTCTCCCTAAGGTTGAATGCAGGTGTCCGTCTCTTACCTAGATATTCAAACTCCTCTTTCAGAGCCATGCCGTTATGAGAGAAACACTGTTGGCAGATCAGCGCGTATCTGAAGGAAGAGGAGTGTGTTGAGGATCATAAGTCTGTGATATTCAGTGCATTCCAGGGGTTATTTTGACAGGAGTTAATTTTCTCATCATCTGCCTTATGTCATTTAATCAGAAGACTATTGATACGCATGAGGACACAGGCACCTCTGTTCTTCACTGTTCTAGTGAAGTTTCTAGTGGTGTCGACGGGGACATTTTACAGCAAGTAGATCTGCAGATGTGGACCTGCCTGTGTTTGTCATCCACAAGAAAACACAACACTGCAATTAACATTTCCTCCTTCACATTTGCAGCAATTACCAACACGTCTTCATCTGAGCTGACGCTGCATCAATAGTAGAGACCGTGCAGGTTATTGTGGGCAGATCATTCCCACCTAGAGAATTTACAGAGCGATAAATGAGGACGTGGGTTTAATTCTGTGAGGTTAAAACAAAGTTAAAACGATATTCATCCAAAGAGACAACTCGGATCAGCCTTTGATTTTCAGAGATTTTTTATTTCTCCAAAACGCCTGCTAACAACACGCTAAAGCCCATAACTTTGCTTCTTCTGCTATAACTACAATAACAATATTTGCTCATAACTTTATAATGTCTAAAAAATTCAATTTCTTTATCTGTACCAAGAGTTTAGCAGCAATTTCAAATTTGCAGATTTTTAAACTAATTGGATGAGTATTATAGGTTTTTTGGATGCAAAGGTATTGAGTGACAGGACAGAAAATTCATAAAATATATTTACAGTTGTATTTAGACACAATGGCCAGTTTTATTGCTGAAGCACATGTTTACGATCAACAGTGTTTTTCATCAAGTGTAAAGTTATGGGCTTTAGTGTATTATTGGAAAAAAGGTGTATTTCACTAAAACAAAGGCCGCTCTGACTTCTCTCTCTTTGGATAAATTAATTCCTGTGTCCCTGAGGTACTTATAACAACACTGCGAGTGAGAAAAACCCTTTTTTTGTCCGTTAACTCCTCCAATACTAAAAAAAGGGGGAAAAAGTGTGTTAACCTGTTCTGTGGTCCATCGCCAACCAGGTACTCAATGACTCTGTCCACAGCTCCCCTGTCTTTGGGCAGAATGGCTCGAGCCAGCGGAGGCCCTGGAGGATGCAAACCTGCAGTAACACAGGTGCTAAACTCATTATTTAAACTCTAAAATTAATATTTTTAGCATCTGACGGTGCCTCAATCTGGTAGCTGGCTCTCTCAAACTCTAAAAATGTCAGAAAGCAGCTACTCGAGCTGTTACGACCTACCTACACCAGGGATAGGGGAGCAGGGGGTCCTGGGTACCGCCCCCTGCAGGACAGAAGGAGACATGGCAGATCTCTCTGGGGGTCCTCCTGGAGCTGAAAGAGCAACGAGGGATAAAGACACGTACAATGTCTAAAAGGACTAATTTAATCAGTTTGTTCCAGACGTCTCTGACTTAGTATTGACCCATAACCTGAACGACTGAGAATCTACAGAGACTAAAACACCACTGACAGCTCTCACTTCTACCAAGGTAGGAGGAAAAAAAATTCTTGGTCACCGTAGCTGCTTCAGAATTGAGGCAGATGCACAGCAACAATCAGCTGTTACAGTTACCATAGCGACAAGATGGCGTCCTTTTTACTTCGTTATCACCTCTCTTGTTGTCACTAAACACCTTGAGGCGATGCTTCAACCCGACACGTGTTGCCTGAGCCGCTCAACGTTTTTACGGCTGCATCTCAATCAACTGCTGCAACCATTACAAGTAAAAAAATAAAAAATAAAATAAATACAGTGCATTATGCATGTATTATTTTCACTTTTTGAATCAATTTAATGACATAAATAAACTTTACCTGAGCTGGTATATAATAAATACATATTAAAACATTACCGTTAAATAAGGGTATGTCTATAAATTGTATTAACACAAATAATCATTGCTCCTGTGTTAAAGTTTAGAACTGGACATATAGGTCTAGTTTACAGTGATATAGCACTACTTAACTTTTCTGTTTAAGTAATTACATGGTTTGAAAAAGAAGGAATTTACTTACATGGTCTGGTGTTAAAAACTAACTAAAAATGGAGATTCATTTTGGATTGAGTTTATAGAATATATATTTTTAAATGTGACATCCAGAGACCTGAGACTGTCCACTCCCTGTTAACTATTAGGAATCTGTCCTCTTACCCACAGGTGTGGCCCCGGGTCCCAATGGGGGCCGCACCCCGGCTGGGGGAGTCATCGCCATGGCGACCGGGGTGCCCATCGGCATGGGCCTCATCGCCACCCCCCTCTGCCGGATCTCTGAGGAGAGAACAGTAGTTCATTAAAAGAAACGTGTTCTACTGCAGAGAAAAAAATATTATTATAATTTTGTGTATTGCAGCCGGCGTCGTACCTTGTCCCGGCCGCGGAGTCATCGGAGGACGCACCGGAGTCGACTCCAGCTCCTACAGCACCACGACGATGAACAACAAACGTCAAACACCACAGAAATAACTCTTCAAACACAATCAGATAAAACAGGACTCACGGCTTTCTTCTTCGCGTCGGGGTCGAAACGTTCCAGGATGAGTTTGGCGTTTTTATACGTCTCCGTTTCCATCACTTCTTCAAGCTGGAAGCACAAATGAGGACAATTTAGCTCTAACATCAACGGGATTGTGGTCCCATGGAGAATCAGGGTTAACGCAGACCAGAGTCTTTTATGTACACGTCCTGATTTAAACACACACATAAAGAAAATATACCTCAAAAAATGACAAGATGACAAGAAATATGGCTTTACTTGTGGAAAAAAAGATAAAATTTTGCATTTCCAACACCATGCTGAAGAACAGCCACGCTCCCCACATCCCATAACATCCAAACTCTCTTTAAACAAGCCAGTAAAAGTCACATAAATCATATATGAACGGTGAAGGATTGGACACTTACAATCTTTTTTTTAGCCACCTTTAAATCTTCTAGTTTATCACCTAAAAAAAGAAGCAGAGACAAGTCCGGGTGATTTACTTCTCCCCAAGTCAATTTCATTTCCATTCACTTCTGCTCGTGAACGCAAAAAAAAAAACGGAGGATATTTGATGTCTTGGCAGGAACTTACTGTTTCTCTCCGTGCGCTTGGAAAAGAGAAATATCAACACTTTCCTGATGAACCACACACTGGGGAAGAGAAAGAAAAAAGAAGCGGAGAAATGATCAATATGCAATTATAATTAAACATTAAGATGACTTCAAAACTACAAATCTGCTTTTGGCAGGTGATTGTGAAGAATCCTGACTCACAGCACGGGGTATAAGAAGAAAGGCATGGCCATGGCCACTCGTTCCAGCCATTCCTCTGGTAGGTAGAGGCAGTAGACAACCAGAGAGACCAGCAGGTAGAGGATGGACGAGTAGAAAATCAGCCCGCCGACCCACAGCTGCAGACAGATGCACACAAACACGTGGATGAAGAAGAGGGAACGATAACTCAACATGGACCCTTCCATATGTAGCTGACCGTACCTTTTGCAGACGCTGGTTTTTGGCTCTGAACTCCTCCAGCGCTTGGATTTCCTGCAGGAGATATATGGAGGTTAAAGGGAATTTTAAACACAAGAGAATCGATCTCCTATAATGAAAAGTTATGCTTTGAGTTCACAGTTTTTTTCAGAATCCAGCAGAGGAGTTGAGACTTTAGGTTGGTGCCATCTTTAATAAAATAGCAACCTTTCTCATGGCACAAAATCAGTAAATGTGTGTTCATTTTGTGTCAGGTCCCCCTATTAGTTTTAGTCATATTTAGTATTCTTTTAGTCATACTTTAGTAATAGAAAATCCAAAGAATATTATAGTCTAGTTTTAGTCAATAGTCTTTTTTTAGTCTCACTTTTTTGCTTTAATTTTGTCACAGTCAGTGTTTAAGGGCAATGATTTTGTCTTTGTCTCATTCATTCATTCTAAACTAACACTACTTGATAACCACAGTGTTTAAAACATTGAATTTCTGTCTTAAGTTCAGTTACGTTTTAGTAATTCCAGCTTTCCATACAGAAAAGATGATACGCAAACTGGTTTTGTGGGGTGAACATTGTGTCCTACAAACATTTTTGAGTACATGGAATCAGAGAGAATATTTAGTCAGTACCTTGTCCAGATTCTCCAGCTGCTCAATCGTGGTCGGCTTTGTCTGGATAAAGGGTCAGAAAAACATCATCAGAACAATGAACACTGGGCTCCTCAGTTCCACTCACAGCCAACATATCACACACTGATTGATTTGTTAATAGGGACAATGCCAGAAATGCCATTTGGTGCAACCCTAAAACCTTGGTACCAGATAGTTTAATTATCTAAAAAGGTTTTTAAAAAAAATCAAAAACCAATGCTATTAACTAGTTTTATATTGCGGGTGGATTAAATATTTAAAATTCATCATTCCTTCTTCTTCTTCAATTACATAATTTGACATTTGACAGCTTTTGTTTAAAAGGATGAAAAAAAAGAATAATACAAATGGACTTTTAAATAAAAAAAACAACATAAATACAATTAACAATCAAACCATTTCCTGCAAATGTCAACTTGAGACTAACCAAGGACTCGGGTCCTGGTTCACAGAAGTATCTTAGTGACCAGAATAGTAAATGAAAGTAAATGTGAGGTTAACACTCACATTTCTCTACATTTACATTATTTCATATTGATAAAATATTAAATACAAAAAGTAAGAGGGATCAACTTTCTGTTGCTCAATATTCCTTGTTGCCACTGTCTCCCCTCCTCATTCCCCTTTGACTTTTCTAGTAAGTCTAAATATAGTTTGTGAATTTAATCCAGCTGGAGCTCAGGGTTCAGTGGGTAAACAGCTTTCACGACCAACTACTGTCAACACAAACTTATATTATAAATCAGGGTTTCAGAGATAATGTTCAGTACCAGTGTTTAACTGATTAAAATCCTAAATCCCTAAATCACATATATTTTATCTGTAGTAAAACACAATGTTGCTGTTACATCATCAATACAAAAAGAAAATAGTTTACTATAATATCACTTTATAACCTCCTTTTTAAACATCTTAAAGAAGATATTTCTCATGTTCTGTAATAATCCTGTGTCAATATGATTTTCTGGACAAATAATTGATGTTCAAACTTATCATTGATTATTGAACCTGGCATTGCAGATAATTGAGGTTATTTCAAGTTTTTTTTCCCTGATTTGGGTCAGTTTAGTCTTGTTTTGAGTTTTAAATTAAGTATTTTTATTTGTAGGAAGTTTGCAATATCTTAACTATATTTGCCCTTTCACAGCAACATTAATTGATTCTGACACTTTTATAGACACCTCACATGTGACATCAGGTTTATGTGCGTAACCTTTGTGGGTGTGGAGATATTCCAGATTTATTATCATTTATAACAGGAAAACTGAAAAATAGGTCTGGTTCTCAAGTGTTTAAAGCTTGTGTTGAACACTGATTTAGATGAAAAAAAAATTGTAATGTAAAAATGTAAATATATCCATATTTTAACAGATTGTGGGACTGTGCATTAACATATTCAACCTTTACGCACACTGGAAAAACATGATTATTCATATATATTCCGTTTTTTTGGACTTTTGAAGCTAATTTGGAAAATCTGATACGTGCCAAAAGACCAAAATTGTAAGACCAACGGGTCAGTCTTATAGATTCCCTTCTATCTGTGATGGCTGCATGTATTTTTTGGAAGATGTTTAATGATTTTACTGTCACCAGGGGAGGTTTTGCATTGATTCGTCTCCTTTTTAATCGACCAACCCTCTTTCGTCAGTGTGATGCAAGTTAACCTTTTCAAATGTCAGTGCCTGGAGAGTTATTAAGATTTCATTGAAACTGCAATCGTCTGTCCTGCTTTATGGTTCCCCCTTTGTAATATTTTACTCCTGTTAATCTCATCCACTCACCTTCCATCTGGATATCAACGCTCCCATATCTGTAAATGGCAGTCGTCTCCTCTTTGATTCCTTTGGCTCACTACAAGACAGAACGTCTCAGGTAAACAAAAGCACATAATTGCCGCAGTTTGCCGCCATATTTAAACCCTTTCCCTGACACTTTTGCACTCACACAACCACATGATTTGGCCTAAAGAATAACTGGGACTAACAAGGGTGGCTGTGGTTAAGAGGATTTATTGAGGAAAATCTTCAGGATATCACAAACACGCTGCAGAGCGCTGACAAATATCAAACTTTTTGCTTAGTCTGACATATGGGGAGGTTAATATGGAATATTATACGCTTTATACCCGACCTGAGTGGTCCTGGTTTGACCTCTCTCTCTAAAGGTCACCACCTCACACTGTTAGGAGAACGGCTGAGACAATTAATCGATTATTTGCCGATCATTACACTAATCAACATAAGTTTTGTTGCTGATAGTTAAAAAAAAACACATTGGGATCTTTGGGGCAAAACTAAGCACATTGGGATAAACATTTGTCCCTAATGATTAATAATGACGATTATTCAGGGGAAATAATCTGCAGATTAATAGGGAGGGAAAGTCGTAATGGGAACACATTGCTCTTTGACAGGATGTTATTAGGCCTGTTGGAGCATGACTCAGTCATTTTTAATGTGACCTGAAGGCTGCTGCTGTTTATTATATATAAAGCTTTTCATTATGAGCGTGCCAACTGTTTTGTCTGTTTTGTCTGGCTCATTAAGCAAATTGTTCAAGGAACTATTTGGCTTGTGTTGGTTTACAGCCCTTCAAGAAATTCACTTTAAATCCTGACAAACTAATGATGGAAAAATAGACAATATATCCCCTCATAGAGATGTAATTCCACTCCCTCATCACTTATGACCCACTAGGAGCGTGTTATGGTGTTTATGCAGACTTTTGTAGACTTTTAATAGGTCATACGTGTTTTTGGACAGGGTGTACATCTGTATGAGTGTATTTATTGCTCTTTTAGGAAATTCCTTTATGCTCATGCCTTTTATCTTAACTTTTCCTTAACGCTCGACAGATAAATGACGTTAAATTAGCATTCTCCCGTTACGTTGAGCCTGAAAATGCACTGATATTTTTACTTTAGCAGCCGGCTAATGTTAGCTTGCTCCCATCGTGACATTTAGACGCAACAAGCCGCTGCTATGTATGGTGATATACGCGTGAATATAACCCGGAGGTTTCAATGGAAGCTGACGTCAGTTAGCTAACGTTAACGTTAGCCGCCGCCGCCGCAACAACAACAACAGACCGAACGTTAACGGTACGTTCCGTACAGGGGACGTCCCCGGCGGGCGGGCACACACCTGGCTCAACACTCGGCCTTTTATTTTTAATTCGGGTAAAAATACTTGCATTGGGAGGCGGTTCTGTGCGGTTCTGTCGGATGCTCATGGAGTCGGGTTAGTGCAGAATCAGGCTCGGCTCGGCTCGGCTCTCCCAGTGAACCCGAACTGACGTTTTCTCCCGAACGAGAAGCGACAGTTGGCGCGGAGCGCCGTGACGTTACCGACGTAAGCCCCCCCTTTCCGGAAGCTTGAGCCGGTTTCCCAGAATTCTCTGCGTTGTAGTCTTTTTCAAGGTTTCCAGCGTTTTTGATACTGACAGGCAGAGAGCTTGGCTTTTACCACACAGATTCTGTAATAATAATAGAGTTAAACAAATTCACATAAACATTTTACACAAAATATGTATTTTGCTAACTCATTCCCTTCCATATACAATATGTTGTATAAATATTGAAAACATTTGTAGTTTTTGTAACAATGAAATTGAAAACAAATCCCATTTATTTTATCAATGCTCCTCCTCAATGAATCTCTGGACTAAAATCGAGAAAATTGGAAATATTAAATTGATTATAAAAGTGTTGTTGTTTATTTTGAACACAAAAATGGCTAAATAAATGTTTTTGTTAATTTGTTTATTCTGTATGGTAAACTGCATATTCACAAATGTTGAATCTTAAGAAATAATCCCTAATTTCTCAAGGCATTTGCTGGAATTTGTTGACAATATACAAATTTTAAATTATATTAATACCTTTAGTAACAAAACTGAGCTTTTTGAAGAAAAATGTCACCCTGTTACATTTGTGATGCAAATTCCTTAATTTCATTGCACTTTTATTTGCATTTGTTAACCTAAGTTTTCTTCTAAACTAATGTTTGTTAAAAAAAATGACTGCTCCTTGGTTTTACCATGTTTTTGTAAAAATATTTACTTTTTTTCTATACAGTCGGTGATATATAATACAAAAAAGGATGGGTGCACATTAAAAACAATAACTTTATCCATGTATCCATGAGTGTTAGGATGAAGACTATGACTGCAAGAAAACATGATAATAAAAAAGTAGTCTGTGTTAATGGGTTAAATTTAATTAATGAAAAGACACACACACAAACCACAGACACTTAAAATATACATATATTCAATATATTTTATAATTCATTACATAAAAATAATCATATAAATCAAACAAGGATACCATCACAGACTGAAGTAATACATTAATAGAGTTATATCATCAAATAGCCTGATGAATATTCACAGTGAAAATCCAAACATAAAAGGATGAATAGCCATACCCAGAAATAAAAAAACAACACTATAAAAAACCATTCCAATTATATAGGTCAGATTCTAAAAGATAAAGGTAAGCCAACAAATAATAGGCCTACCAATAAAGGAGGAACAATAGCCTATAAAACCAGTCATCCACAATGAATAGAGTAAAAAAAGAACCTCTGGCAACATTAAATACTGCAGTATACAGCTTGGTGTTTTTTTTCTTTTTATAGACTTATTTTAAGATGTAGGTCAGGATTGCACCACTAGATGGCGCTGTTTCATTAGACTCTTGCATGTGCGCCTGCATCATTGGATATGGTGGTTTGTTACTAGTGAAGGATGATAGAGCTAAAAGCAGCTTATTGCTCTTTAATTTGCCTCAGTATGTCATAGGTTTGACAAGGTTGTTTTGAAGAGATGACAATCTTAATGCAAATAGTGATTATACCGTAACGTATCATTAGATGCATTTGTTATTTTAAAGGTTGGCATTTTTTTTCTAGTAATTTTAATCTAATGCACAGGAAATTGACTTTAAACATGACAAAAAGACCTACATGGCCATGTGATTCCTGCTTAGCCCCCACCATAACCGATAACATAACTGCATTATGTCCTTGTGCGTTTATATCAGTTATGCCAGCCATTGCAGTCTGTTATTTGTTCAGTATGGTTGGCACGCCATAAATCGCATTTTATCACTATCTGAGAAGGCTCTTGCCTACACAATTACACAATAATTAAAGCGCCTCTATAATAGAGCTGAGCATGAAACCATGGCACATTGATGAGGAGAGGCTGCTCTGGTGTATGCATATGTAAGATGTCTTTACTTTACTTGAGCCAGTACACATCTTTATCATAATTTACATACATATAACTGCAAATCACTCCAGAAACAAACTGGAAAACTCTTTCTTGCTGCTAAACATTTCGACGTGTGCTTTTAAGGTTTCAGGTCAGGGTGTCTGCTCCGTAATTACTCAGTCAGATAACGGGTGGTTAAATCACACTTTTGAAAGTTTGCATAATGCTCGTGTGCATAAGCTCCAAAGCTTTAATCGTCTGCCCATCGCTGGACACTGTGTGCCCTTTGTTTTTATATCTCTCACACACTGAGAGTCACATGCACTAGACTTCCTGGAAATATAAATATGGGCACAAAATGCATAAGGCCTCTGTCTTTAAGAAAACGCACACACACACACACACACACACAATGTATACATTTTTCCACAGGCTGTGCGTTTCCATTGATGTGAAGTCGTGGAATCTCTCAAATATTCAGCAGCATTCTCTCAACTCCCAGCTGAGCTGTTTCAGATTAGGCTTCAATGTGCAGAAATTTGGCCTTCAGCTTTAATGCTTACAGCTTCCTCTGGAGTCTGAAGAGTTATGGGCCTAATAAAACTCTCCCTCTCTCTCTCTCTCCTTCTCTCTTACACACACACGCACACACACACGCGCGCACACACACACAGGAGGTTGTTGATATGAGTAATCCTGATCCTGATGTTATTTCCGTTTCATTAACTCATAATAAATTAAATACCCTGAATGAAGATGAACAGCAGGACTTTTCCAATTCATCAGTGTAACCCACTTACACATAGCGCACGCGCGCGCATACACGCACACACGCGCGCACGCACGCAGTGTATTCTCGTAGTGGAACAAATGAATGTTGCAAAGTCACTGAACACCACGATAGTAATCACAATCACAGTAATGTGTCTGCACAGTATATCCGACGAGAAGATGCAATAAAGTAAATAAGAATCGTTGTGTGTGTGTGTGTGTGTGTGTGTGTGTGTGTCCACTTGGAGATTTACACATGCAGGCCCACTCGTTTTGGTCAAGCAAGATTTATTTGCGGCGTTTTTTTTTCCTTTTTAATGCGATTTGATTTATTTATGATTTTTTTTGTCTCCAACTCGACTGTTAAAAAATCAAATTTGACACAAAACGTAGACGACGCATTTGTCAAGAGCCTATTCATAAAGGCTGAATTAGAATTAACCCTAACCCTTTAGTATATACATTTTACTATATTACTCATATGTGTTTCTTAATTAGTATCATTTAATATTACGCGGGTTATTATTTCACCTCCATGTGTGCGGATGGGAGGTTTTTTAGGGCCTCGTGGCTCATTCTGCGCATTTCTAGGGGACGACATATGGTTCAAAGACACTGAAGTTTAGGGGGGAGACCGTTTATTGGACTTGGCAGTCAGTGTGAGTGACAAAAAATAGGGGGGAGACACCTGCGTTAGGACGCACGAGCCGTGCGTTTATCCTGGATTCTCCCTCCGCCATATTCGGCCTTCATCCAAGGTAAGGATGCTTCATCCAAGGTAAGGATGCTTCATCCAAGGTAAGGATGCTTCATCCAAGGTAAGGATGCTTCATCCAAGGTAAGGATGCTTCATCCAAGGTAAGGATGCTTCATCCAAGGTAAGGATACTTCATCCAAGGCTGAGCGCACAGATATTTTTTGGTAATATTTAACTACTTTTCAGCCCTTTTACTCTATATGTTCCATTCTCCGTTCGCCAAACTGACCTTGAAATGCGCTTAATCGTGCAATAAACGTGCGTTTCTACCGAACGCAACGCAGTGCGTAAAAATAATAATGACAAGAAAATTAAGTATATCATATATATAAATAAATCCCAGATTTCCCCCATTCAGGGCTGTGCCAGTCCGTTTTTTTTATTCTTTTTTTCCAAATTATCACCGCTCATTTTTCCCTTTTCGCGAGGCCTTTTCACGCCATCCGCCTCGTAAACCCCGTCGCCAAAAACAGCTCCGGGTTCCGCACGGAAAATATTTTTATTTCGCCTATTTTGGGTTTCAGGATCGGCCAAGTGCAGGCCCTGGCCCCGCAGGTTTTATTCCACCTTGTTTATCTGGCCCATTTTTTTCGAAAGGGGGGAAAAAAACAACGTTTAACGACGTTATAGGGATATATTTCAGATTAATTGAGGACATCTATTTTTTCGTTTTAAACATGTGCAACGATTAGAAATAAAAAAAAGAAGCCTGAGGCGAGAGAATGATGCAAATCTTCGCACCTTAGACATAAAACTGATGTTCATCTACTATTTAATAGCTATATTATATATAAATATATATATATATAACATAGGTGTGTTAGTTAATACCTAGGTAGACTGTTTGCTGGGGGTCATCATGTGTTTTCTGGGCTGTTAGGCATCAGAGCAGCAGGGATGTGGCTCAGTAATTAACCAGAACATGTCCAGTATAAAATAAGATCAACAAAAAAAGGAAGAATTTGCTTAAAACAATGTGTGTGTGTGTGTGTGTGTGTGTGTGTGTGCTCCACAGACAAGCTCTGTTTCATTAGACACCAGTGTTATCATGCAGCAGGCGGATGGGATGGGAAAATCCCACCCTTACCAATAAATAAATAAATAGCCACACACACACACACACACACACACACACTGAGGTATTTATATTGCGACAGATCATGCACTCCTCCTTCTTCACGGGGTTTGTGGTTGGAGCCATTTTTAAGCTCATTGAAAAAAAAAGGAGGCCTTACATCTGCCGGTGATTTGTGATGACCTACATCCGTCACATTTCACGTCTGCGTCTGGTTTGTCTGTCCACAAACAGGGTTTTTTTTTTTGGCTTTTAGGAGGCTAAAACGCTTGAAAGTGGACAAAAAAGTACGAGAACCAGAAACAAAACCCAAGCCAAGAGCCAAGAATGGGTTGTTGCCTGCAGGCCACCAGTGGCCCCCCCACCCCGGGGGGTCCCAGACTACAAAACAACTTTACCAGACTCACATGTACACACATCAGTGATCTGTTTCTGTGAGCGTGAGTGAGGATGTAAAGGTCCACCAGGCAAACGAATTGATGAGGATGTTTCCTTGTTTTGCACAAAAAAACATTTTTTTTAGGTTTAGTTCATCCAGACCTAATATGAGGCTTGGGTTGTCAAAGCGGATAAAATCAAGTCAATATCTATGAAAGTTACGGTTCCTGTAGATGCCAAAAACATCTTTTTTTTCCAGGAGGGATGGAACTTTACGCTAAAAAGGCTGTTATTTAAAGGCGGGGGCTGTGGATCTTGGCCCCCCCATGCATCCCTGCCACTGAGATCTCATTTGAAGGAGCTCTTAGTCAGTGTGAAGATGAGGACAAATGACAGGGAGGAAACCCCCTTTTTTATTCTCCAGCATTCACATACTGTTAAGCCATTCCTTATCTACAATGTATTACTACTACTACTACCGCTACTGCTACTTGAGTATTTCTGGTATTCCATTCAGTCTTGACAGGCACCTTAGTTAACACACATCTCCATTACTGCATCACTTTGATGGGGGCGAGCAGCTGGAATCATGCACATTATCTGGTCTTTATACATCAAGGGGATCAAAAAGATAACTGTGGGTGTTGGGTTCCGCGAGGATAACACAGGTTTGTGTTTCGCTGGGATGTCCCCACGCTGACCGGGGGCCATGAAACAAGAAATGCCGCTTGATTAGATGCATATTTATTAAGCAAGCGAGTGGGAAAATCCCCCCAAACACGAGGTTCTGCTTTAGCAGGAGGCCAGATGTAAACTTGTAGATTACTGATGCTAAGTACTACCACTCAATGTGATTTATATTAGGCCGCAGTACTTCTAATACCGGACTAAATGCCGTTACTACAGCTCGTCTCGGTCTGATACTGCTACCACTGGCACTGCTGGAACAGCACGTACTTGTACTGCTACTGGTATCCAGCTGGTATTTGTATGAAGAGTAATGGCCCACAAGATTTCACTGCTTGCTGGGACTATACATCATCCATGACTACGGCTGTAGTACTCCCATTAGTACCACTGTAGTATTACCATTAGCTACTACCGCTGTAGTATTACCATTGCTTTTATTATTCTTTTTATTCAAGGAAGATAACACAGTATGTAGGTTTTTACTTTTATCCTAAAACAAACAAATCACACCTACATACTGTTGTTAAAAGAGAAAAATAAAGAGTTAAAACTGTTAATATTATGCAAATGAAATACAACTACCAGTGTAGTACTACTGTTACTACCACTGTAGTATTACAATTACTATCACTGTACTACCATTACCATTACCGACACTACGACTGTAGTATTAATATTGTTATCACTGTAGTATCACTACCACAGCAATACCATTACTACCACTGTAGTACTACCATAGTATTACGATTACTACTACTACTGTAGTACTAAGACAACAGCACTGTAGTATTACTACTAGGATGCAAAAGGCTGATATTGTTGCTGATGTTGCAAACATGTAAATTATATATATATATATATAACCACAGGGAAATGCCCCCAGTGTGTATGAAGGTGTGACATCACAACTACACAGTCACCCCCCCCCATTCAAATCAGCCAATCAGAGGAGAGGCCTGTGACTATTAGAACCTGATCACCTGAGAGAGCAGATGTAAAACTTTATTGAGATGATTCTTTTAGTGCTTAAACCTACAAATTTATCTTATTCTAGATCAAAACTTCATATAAATCCCAAGAATAGTGTAGAATGTGGGACCTTTAGGAACATTAACAATAAATTAGTTGGTAATTGATGTAGTTTAAAAAAAAAAAGCCAATAAATAAACTGCTCTGCAAAAATATTGGGCCGAAAATGGGATTTAATATTGTGTTTTCATCAAGTTTTAGTAGCCTATAAAAAGCAGCTTTTCACACAATGCGAAATATATATATATAATTCACCAAGAAAAATAGATTTGTTTTTTTCCACCCATTTGGGTTCACAAAAAGAATTTGAATACCAGTCATAAAAAGCTACCAGACGAGTATCAGAGTCAATACCCGGCTCCTTAAAATCCACAATTAGAATTATTATTTTCCCCTTAAACACATCGTAATCACGTAAATCTGTTTTTTTTTATCATCACTAGAGCAGCTACGTGGGTTTATTCTGCAGATAAATCAGCGTTTACTATCTTAAATTACACTTAGCCACATCAAGCCACAATAAATCAGTAAACAACAACAAAAAAATAGCATAAGAGGCCATGCAGGAATGGTTTGGTCAGTAGTTCCTGAGCAGAGCGGTGTGGGCAGGCTCAAGGTCAAAGACTCGTTTCCTCACTTTTCCTGAAGGACAGCGAGATGTTTCATGGTGGTGGAGGTAATGAGGAGATGTGGGAAACAGGCTTCTTTCATTTCCGATGTGCACCTCTTGTTTTAACTTCCAGGGGCTTTGATCCCCCAATGCAGAGGTGGATGATATTGATTATGTTTGCTGTATTTGGGGCAATAACTCACTTGCAGGGCCCCATGTGGAAATAGAGAAAAAAAAAGGGGGGGACAGGCGCCTTGTGAGACTTTTTTTTTTTTTCTTAGGTTCTGTTAGGCTACCAGCCAAAGCTCGGGCATTTTTACATCTGGAATCAGGCCTTTTTTCTTTTGCTTAATTATTCATGTATTTACCAAGCTGCACTTATCCGTCAAATCCCGACTATGGCTCCGTCCCGTCGCCCTTCCTGATGGACAGCGGCTCGGCTCTGCTGAGCCACGCCGGCCCCGCCGCGTCCTACCGCGGCCACTGCTGCCCGGAGCCGCGGCAGCATCCTCCGCCTCCGCCGGACAAGTGGAGCCTGTTCCCGGCGCGGAGCCCCATGACCTCCCCGCCGGCCCGCTTCAGCCTGCCGGGGGAGGGGGTCTACCGCGACTACCAGTCCCCGCAGGAGGCGATGTTCAACCCGGGTAAGGAGCGGTTCCTGTACGGGGGGCCGGTGTACGGAGCGTCCGGCTCCCGGTTCCCGTTCGCCGGGGACCCGCTGGGTCTCCCGGGGAGATACACGGCCACAGCGGCGGCGGCGTTCGGCGCGGAGCCGCAGCTCCGCTTCCACCAGGCGGGGCGAGGCGGCGTCGTCGTGCCGCCGGACTTGGAGCGCTTCTTCGCGGAGGACGGAGAGGCGGGAGGCGGCGGAGCTTCGGAGGTGTCACCCGCCCGGCGACGGACGCAGCGCGACGCGGACCAGAAGCGAGCCGAGTGGCCGGGCTGTGACAGCGGGGAGAGCAGCGAGGTGAGGGCGGGGTCAGAGTCACCCGAGGCCCGCAAGGACTCGCCGTCGTCCCGCAGCGGCAGCGGCGGGGGAGAGTGCAGTAAGTCACGGCTTCACTATCAGCTAATGGCGGGGGGGTCGATATCCTCATTTAGCTAAAAGAAGACAGTCATGACTCCACGTCGAGCTTCCTATTCAGATTTAATCGCTTTAATTCATATTTTAATACATTATCAGGCCTTTTCTTCTATATCACATATAACTATTAATATCTTAATTAACGTCATACCTGACTGCGCACGTGCTTTTTGGGCCCAGGTAGGCCTCTAATAGGCCGAGACAGCCACTGGAATAAGGATTATTTTATTTATAATATATATGCGTTTATTCACTCTAATTTAGGCTTTTTAAAGAAATAAATATGCACTGCTATTGTTTTCTAAAATAAATAAATCGCAGGCCTGTTAATTGGGACTTAAGACTTATTTCATTTAATTATATATTTAATTAAATTCTATTATTTTTCAGGACAATCCCAAACCACAAAGGCATTTTTGTTATTGTTGTTGTTGTAGTTTTTACTATACATATTTAATTATAAGTCATTTTCATAATATAAGATTTTATTCATCTGGGTTATTGGTGGTAAAATGGGATTTATTTATGCATTTATGACACGACAGAAATGAGTTCATGTTCCAGTTTCCTCCCCATTTGCTGCCTCCTCTCCCTTATAGTGGGAACCAGGCAATAAACACGGTTTTGTCTGCAGTTTACAAATGTGCAGCTCTACAAAACAACCTGATGTAGACGCGTTTGTTGTAATATTCATTTTGACCCTGATTTGACTAAAACAGCAGCACTCGCAGCATGAAGGTCATGTTAACCGCTTTTGACTCAGATCTTGACATTCACCTTAAAAGTCAGAATTTAAGGCCAAATGCAGAATGCACGTGACAGGAAAGACGTTGTGTTGTGCACAGGCTCCTTGTTTACTCTTAATTAGGCCCGTGTGATGGTTTTTCCAGCACACCTATCTGCAGGTTTACACCATGCATGTGTTTCTCTGCAGCAGAGCCCCGCGTGAAGAGGAAGAAGCGCTGCCCGTACTCCAAGCAGCAGATCAGGGAGCTGGAGAGGGAGTACCTCTTCAACATCTACATCAACAAGGACAGACGTGTGCAGCTGTCCCACCTCCTGCGCCTGACAGAGCAGTGAGTGCACGCTCAAATATATTTTCCCAGGCCCGAGTGATGGAAGGTTGTGCGTTACGTGGAGCCTTCAGCCCCCCCCCCACTCGTTTAACCCTGCACCCTACACGGGGCGATGGGCTGGTACTTGTTGCTCGGCTCTCCAGGTGCTATTTAGCTTCTGGAGCCTCGGGCTGCAAAACATGTGCAACGTGTGATCTGCAGACACATTTTTCTGGACATGCATGTTTTAAAGTCTGAATCAACAAACCAATAAGAATTATAATAGAGCTGCAGCTATTCTAGCTATTTTATTGGATGATAATTCTGTCAATTAGCTTGAAGATTGAACCTAAAATGTCAAATTATTGCAATAATGTGCAATTATATGAGAATTAAGGAACCAGAAAATAATCAGATTTGACTGACTGAAACCAGAAAACGTGTACTTTTTCCTATGAAAAATTATGCAAATCGATTATTAAATTAGTTGGCAATTAATAGAAAAGATGTAACTCCAATGATACATATATTTTATGCACAAACCAAGACAATTACCTCACATCTATTTAGTCATGTCTGCAGTGCAGTTTCTCTTGCATTCACATTAATTCCATTATAATAATGATCATATTTACTTATTGAACTCTCATGTTCAACCTTGGCACAATCCACCCACAGAGGAAAAGCGAGAAGAAACAACTCAGAGCTCAAAGAGCCGTCAACTCTCTCTGTGTCAGACTCTTTATTACAGTCACGCCGTAAAAAACAAAAAGCAGACTTCACACCCCCCTTCACATCCCTTACTCCTTACAGCTGCTCCAATCAGGCCGCTGCTTTAAAAAAAAAAAGCACCTTTGGCCAAAAAAAAAAAGTGAGAAAACAATTTCAATCCTGCTGCAACATCACTTTTTTGCTTCTAAACCAAATGCAGCTTTGCACACCTGCTCTCATTAATTCGCCGGATTGTTGTGTTTCATTGTGATTTTTTTATGTGAGCCTTTCATGGCCGCGTGTTTTTATGTTGTTGTGGGTCCCCGCCGTGAAAAAGTCAGGGGGGGGTGTTGAAACTTTACACTGACTTTCACTGATGGGGTTACCGTGACCTTAACCAGAACATTTTTGTTGCATAAGCTTATCCTTAATCATGTTTATTTGACACGTGCAGACGCAGCGGGGCGGGAAGAGGTGATTATTGGGCAGGGGGGGGGGAAAAAAAAGTCACATTCTGCAGCGTTTTCTGCACAAAATCAATCCACTGATGCAGAATTTCATATCTCTTTGTGCTCATTTTTGAAAAATCCCATTGCAGACAGGTGAAGATCTGGTTCCAGAACAGAAGAATGAAAGAGAAGAAACTGAAAAGAGAGAGACTGCAGTACTACACGGGGATCGGATACCACCTGTTCTGACGGACGACAGGAGTGTAGGAAAGCAGGAAAATTAAAAAAACTCTTATCACGCCATCATTATGATAGAATCATCCATAACGGTAAAAACAAATAACACATAACAAGTATTTCTGAACCTCAAGGCTCATGTTTAGGCCCCCTCGTATTTCCTCTAGCAGCTTCTCCGTTTAAAATAACCTTCCCTCGCTCACGATTTTCTCACCTTTTCACCCAGGAAAGCATTCAGCAAAGCCCCTCTCGCCTTATTCTAACTCCTCTCCCGAAGCCGTGTGGCTTATACTGTGAAAAAGAAAGTATGGGTATATATATAGGCTCACTAAGGAATGTGTATATACATGCGTTATCCTTTTTACATTTAGAGAAACTTGCATACCTGTCATATTTTGGGCTTCGGATTTGTAGGTTTTTGTTGTTTTTTTTGTTTTTATTTTTTAATGTGGACTTGCACTGCTGACAATCGAATGTGTGTGAATGAGTGGGATTGTGAGCTTTTACAGATTAACAAACAGAATAACCGAGCAGATGGTGACACTTCATACTCATATTTAAAGTACTAACGTTAAGTCAATAGTACCTATACCTCGTAATAATACCCATAGATGAGCTTATGAATACAATCATCACAGGCAAGCAAAGACAATCTACTGATATTTGTGATATTTGATATTTGTACTGTCACAGAGGACGGACTGCACCAGAAAGGCATATGAGTGTCATACTGCTTGGTATACTCTGATTTAATACGAAGTACTTAATGATAATCAAGTGTGATTAAACATTGAATTATACCATTATCAGTGACTCATTATTTCAGCATGTATAGTGGTATTAGAATAACCTCTATTTCTATTAGTGGAGCTTTTTTAAAGGAGCTGTTTTTTTTTCCTTTTTTTTTCTCAAATTATAATTTGCAAACAAAAAAATTGTTGTTTTATAATGGAACTCATTGAGTTGATTGTTTTTTACTGTGCACAATGATTTCAAATCCGACTTCTGTAAAACTTCCTCTTACTGCACTGATAATCTTAAAATGAGCGTAGGTGATTTGTGACATCACAAGTAGCTTGGAGCCAATCGTGGTTCAATGGGCAACATACAGTGTGATGAGAATGGACTAAATGACAATGCGGATTTTTTATTTGTATAAGTGAAGCCAGATATAATTATGTAAAACATGTGTGGAAGAGATCTTTAATTTTATGTGAAAAAAACCTTGAAGTTTAACAAAATTAACTTGTTAAAGTCCCATGATGTGATTTTCATGGGTTTAAACACAATCACATTTTCCTCCAAAAATTCACCAAGTGTCACAACACTTTAAATTAAATTCACAAAAAACATTTAGAAACAGGTCGGTGAAATTGCAAATGGAAATGTTAAAATTAATTTAGAAATCTATGGAATGCATTTAAAACAAGACAAGAATAAATTTGGAAAATTCTACAAAAAATACTGCAAATTCTGTTTATTTTAACAGGAAGATTTGTGTTTTTTTTACCCAAACTTTTTATATATATTATAGAATATCACATTATAAGCAACCTGGAAGCAACTTTAAATATGTTCCTTTTTTTAATTAGGACAGCACCATAATTATAAACACAAAAGCAGTTTTATTTAAACGTGTTGTTACGGCTCCAGGTTAAAAACACGTCAGATTCTACTTTTCTCTGTCCGTGCCGTGTCTGTTTGTTGTCCAACCTGCGGTCCCCGACCCAGACTTTGAACACCACAGGACCAGACAACAGAAAACACACACACACACACACACACACACAAGCGAGTCCAAGGCTGCTGGTGAACCTTGAACCGAGAAAAAACGTCCACGGCAACAGCACATCTCACAGCCACCATTTCCTCAGCTTAATGACTTTTATTGGGGCAATACAGACGGCCTGAGTCCCCCCGTCTTTGTCTATTCACTGCCCAGTCTGTGTGTGTGTGTGTGTGTGTGTGTGAGCGTGCGTCTCTCGTACACAACTGTTTTTTGTGTATTTGAGTGTGTGACGTAAAGGGAAAGAGAAGGAGATGAAAGGAGCGACTTTGGAACCAGGCATTTCTACCTAACGGCCTCCAATAAA
The DNA here is from genome assembly GCA_036785175.1 of Eupleurogrammus muticus. Taxonomy (NCBI): domain Eukaryota; kingdom Metazoa; phylum Chordata; class Actinopteri; order Scombriformes; family Trichiuridae; genus Eupleurogrammus; species Eupleurogrammus muticus. Next base: position 4,184,631 of record JAYKQN010000029.1, read on the forward strand.
CCACGAGCCTGCTGAGCCTTTTCCCCCCTCAACAACAACACACACTTTTTTTATTTTTATTTTATTCCCCTTTTATTGGAGTTTAGTTTTCGGCACATCCAACATCAATTACAATGAATTAGATTAGGTTTTTTTTGTTGTTTTTCCTCATCACAATTTCCCCCCCAAAAAACAGCCCAAAATATAAAATCAACCTTTAATTAAACCACATGTGTGTTACATAACAAAACACAGTGGCTCATTAAAGTGAATTACCTATATATATCTGTGTAACCACGTGTTTTTTATTATTATAATTGTTCATCTTCACCCTTTCAGTCAATTTTCACAGTTATTTCACCTTTTAAAGCATCTAACATACACCTGCCGCCTGTATGTTTTTTCATATTTGTGTCACAGATACAACTTTTAAGCTGATTTAATTCTGCATTTCTTACTATTGTTCAGCATTACATTAGTTTATATGCTTTAAATACTAACCTGTAATACAATCCTTATGTGCAAGAAAGTGACTGAACATTAAAGCAGATTTAGCAGCATCATTGTCTATTAGCGCTGGAAATGAACTAAATGCATTTGCAAGTACTACAGTTCACAATGTGGCTCACTGATGTGTTTTATTAGCTTTAGGGAAAATTAAGTTCTATAAGGACAGTTTTCTATATTGTTTTTTATGTTATTTCATGGGAGTTGTTTAAAAATAAGAAAAATATAGCTTGCCAGCAGACTCATCCTTCATTCGAAAGTGCAGTTTTGAGGCGATTGTGGTTGAATTTTACATTTTTAATGCGACTTTACTCTAAACTCTGATTATAATAAGGCATCGGTTGGTTTCCTGTCAGACCTGAGTGCAGTGTTTGTTATGATCAGGTGGGACCTGCCGATCAATCGTCCTGAGCGGCTGAGTTTAAGGCCCCCCACGTCAAAACGGACGCCCCCACTTTGTGACATTAGCAGGCAGCGTGGCGCGGTGCGAGTTTATGCGGACGACACGCCGCTGTACATTTGTGCTGATCCAAAGGATGCTGAAGCGATATAACCCCCCCCCCCCACCTCCACCCCTGCAGTAAATAAACAGATGAGCAATTTCTTAAAGTTAAATGAGGACAAAACTGAGAGAAGAATGAAAAATGTTGTAAATCTGTTGTTTTAGATTCATAACAAAGTGACGAAAACATCATTTTTACACATTAGAGAGCTAAAATACAACAAATGCTACCAAAAAAAGAAGCTGAAAAAAATAGATCCATGCATTCATTTCGAGTGGACTTGATTACTGTAATGCAATTTACCGGCCTTTCTGGGAAAAAAAAAAAAAAAGAAGGAACAAAAAAACTCCAGTGAGGAACTCGAGGCTCATTCAAAGCAAATTAGTCCAGTTTTAGCTTCCTGTCGAAGTGACTTCAAGGTCCTCCTCCTCGTGCACAAAGCCCTGAGGGGGGGTTATAGGACCAAGTTAAATTGCTAACACCCTTGTAACTATTGGCCTTCAAGAACGCAGCGTTCGTCTGCTGCTGCTTTATGGAGGCTCCCATTAACAACCACAGGGAAACAACTGTATGAGTCTGCTGTTTTTTTACAACAAATAAAGTGTTCAGTTTGTCTTGTTTGACTGTTTTGTCTTTTAAAATGTTTAATATGCTTTCTTTCATAAAACAAGTGTTTATTGTTTAACAGATAATATACTACATGTGTTTAAACAGAAGCTCTTCATGTTAGCATTTAACTACAGACCTGCAGCTTTTCTCTGCTTTGCATTGCTGCATTTATTTTAAAATCTTACATTTCACTTTATTGTCTAGTTGTTTGTTTTTACATCTTCTTGGTTTTTCATGCATTAATTTCATGTGTATTTTCTTGTAAAGATTTGAGCTGCAACTCTCGTATGAAAGGCTCTATAAAAATGAAGATTGTTATATACTCCAGCACATTTATCTGACAGCTCACATTACTTTTTAGTGAAGATTTCACACACTGGATAATTTAACAAGCTTTTAAAAAGCGACACGTTTTTTTGGGTTTTTTTTTTTAAGACGAAACTAGTGGTTTCCAACCGTTTTGCCTTTTGATGTCTCACAGAGAAGCAGCGTGTAGTCAGGGTCACATTCCACCTCCATGCAGCTCACATGTCTACATGTTGTTAGGGCAGGCTGTGTGTTTTTCCTTCCTTTTAAACAGCAACAATTAGCAATACGGTAAAAAATTTAAATGAGCCGATGTTTCAATTAAAAAGTCAAAGAAAATCAAAGATTAGGGGGAAAAGCCTAAAAACTGAAATAAAAAGACAGAAAGAAAGAATGAGATTTATCTGGTGACCCTTCAGAGGAGCCTGACCCCGAGTTGATGAACCAGCGAGTTGCTGTTGCATTAACCACCACACTGCCATATATATATATATATATATATATATATATATATAGCATGTAATAGACACCTACAGCAAATAGCTGCTCTTCACAATTTATAATCTAATGGTGCCATATACAGTCTAATAAAAATTACATTACATTACATTAAAGGTCCAGTATATATATATATATATATATATATATATATATATACATATATATATATATATATATATACATATATATAAAAAAATGTAAATTGTAATTATAAACTAACATAAAACGAGCTGTCTGGATGGACTTCTGTGAGTTTGTGATGTCACAACTCTCTCAATCAGCCCCCCCACATTAAGTATGTATGTATATATATATACATACATATATATATATATATATATATATATATATATATATATATATATATATATGTGTATGTATATATATATATATACATATATATATATATATATATACATACACATATATACATATATATATATATATACATATATATATATATACATACACATATATACATATATATATATACATACACATATATATATGTTTATATATATATATGTATATATGTGTATGTGTATATATATATATGTATATATATATATATATATATATATATATATATATATACATATATACATATATATATATACACATACACATATATATATGTGTATGTATATATATATATATATATATATATATATATACATATATATATATATACACATACACATATATATATATATACATACATACATATATATATATAAACATATATATATATATATAAATATATATATACACATACATACTTAATGTGGGGGGGCTGATTGTAGAGTTGTGACATCACAACCTCACAGAAGTCCATCCAGACAGCTCGTTTTATGTTAGTTTATAATTACAATTTGTGCATTTAATAGAACACAGTTACAGACACTCTGGGACATTCAGCTACACTTTACTGCTGATATGTGTGTACTTTTTTACTTTAATAGGATTTTCACTGCATTGACCAATGGAACAGTTTTACACTGCTGTGGGTTGTTGTTGCTTTTACATGAGTATATATGAAATAGAAACAATTCTCTAGAGTATTAATAACATGTAAATTGAGTATTTCTTTATGAAGCAGGGTGCTGTATGGGCTTGTTTGTTTCTCTGTATTGATATTCTTGTTGGGTTTTATTTCTGGGTGGTGGGGGTGTCATTTATTCTCATACATGGTCGAAGTGCATTTGATTGCATTCATTCATTTATAGGGTGTGCAGTAAAAGAGGCTCCATCAGCAGCAGCAGCAGTTATTGTATTTTGCAGCAGATTGTAGGAAAGTAGCAGCATCATTTTTGGTGGAAACGAGAAACAGTCGAGTTGGTAGTAAATTGCAGAATCTTTAGCGCATAAAATGAATATGTGTAACAGCGAGTTAGTGGCTAAATAGCATAAAATATACCCGCAGATTGATTAAAAAAAAGACATAGAAATGACAAATAAAATTGCATTTAAAGGAGTTATGAATGAACGAAGTTTGTTCAATCATCACAACACAAAACACCAAAAGCGCATTGACGTTTCCCACAAAACCAATAATCATGTGTTGAACAATGACTGGACATCATAAGCAGAAGCAAACTGCCTATAAAAAACAACTTTTATGGCCAACAACATCCAGAAAAAGCAAAGAAACAGCAACAGAAAAGCGGAAAACGACGGGTACAGTAAAAGCCAAATTTCAAAGGAGCATTAACAGATAATTACGGTAATTGGATGTATAAGCTTTAAAAAAAACAGCTTTACAAACCATTTCCTTAAAAAACAAAATAGAATGACATTTTTTTATAAATATATGTTGGCATCAGTCCAGAATTTAACTCCAATAATTGAAAAACATCTCCTTATTATACTTTTTAATTAATTTTTTAGCATTTCGCACAGTAAATGTGCAAACACCAATGTTATTATGAGTATACAGTCTGCTAAATCGAAAATGGAGCATTTTTTAAAATTCGCTCTGAACATAATTTGCGTGATTTTATATTAAAACAAATCGTAAAATTTCATAACGTGAGCATTTAGGTAAAAAAAAAAGTGTCTCTCATAGCAATCAGCCTTATTGACGAGAGCAGCCTCGTTTTCGCAGTTTTATTATGGAGCAGTAGAAAAGTAGAGTAGCTGCACCAGTGATTGTAATGTAATGTCATTAAAGCCACGGGGATATAATAATAGGCATATAGCGAGTAGTAAACTAATAGTTCATTAACTTCATCTTTAGATGTGTTGGCATCAGCTTGGCAGCATATTGCTGCACATATTATAACCCCCCCAGGCGGAGCGGTGATTTGTGGCATTGAGCTATATCGTGGAAAAATTAACCCGACTTGAACATCCCTCTGGCCTGAAAACTCATCAGAGTCCGGCTTAAATTAAATTATAAATGCTGATTCACGTGTTTTTTGCCTCTTTTTTTTTCCTCCTATTTTATTACAGCGACCAGCTGCCAGAGCTCGGGGTAACTTGATAGAAGCGCTGATTTAAAAAAAAAAAAAAGCCATTAAAGTGTCTGTCTTGCTGAAATATATGAGATATTCTGAGTTGGAGGGTTAGAATTTTTTTTTCCTCCTTAAAATTTGGAAAGTTGGATTCTTGGATGTGGAGGAAGGGGTTTCTCCGTGTATGTTTCATACATCTTGGATGTAATAACGACAGCGATGAACTCGATTGGTTTGAGCGTCTCTTGTTGTATTTTTGGCAAAAATCAGAGTTTTGTCCAATTATAATGTTCCTAACTGATGTTTCAGAGGATCGGTCCTGTTTTTTTTTTTATTCTTTAAGCCTGTGGTGGAACATCTGGGCCTCCTGACATGTTTGGGTTGGTGAGGTCTTCATCCGACCAGCAGATGGCGCTAAGGACGCACAAGACGCGGCGGCCATAGAAGGTGTGTTTTAACTTTTACCCCCTTCCAAAAAAAAAAAAAAAAAATGCTTGTGCCTAAAAGCCCCGCCCCCATCCTGCGGGTCACGTTTCCCACCGACCAATCGATTCTGATTTTTACGCACACACACACACACACACAGGTCAAATGGAGAAAGTCTCTAGACTCGTATTAATTGGTCCAAAAGATTAATATTCAATTATAAAGTTTCCACCAATAGCTTTACAGCCTTTCACGGATCAATGCATGCACTGATTGATTGATTGATTGAGTTCCAATCGCTTTTAAATGACTTTATTTATCTTGAGATGCAACTCATAAAGAAACACTTGAGGTCCGAAACATCGTAAGACCAGCAGATAAATAAATGGGATACATGGCTAACAACTTGTGTGTTTTATTTTTAGACAGGCTATAAAAATCGGCCTAATGAATCGGATTTAATTGATTTATAAATAAAACGGTATTTACAGGGGGGGGGGGGGGGGATAAATTCCGAGTCAGTAGGTAAGCAAACACATTAAATTAGATCAGATAACAGATAAACTATCAGAACAGCCCAAGTGATTTTGACGGAGGCTAATCCTCTGGCACGAATCCATTGACGGCGATAAATCTGGAGAGAAGAGTTGCGCGTAAAAGCGCGTCATCCATCACGGATTTTTTCCTTTTTTTTTTCCAAGGGATAGGCTTAATTTTCCAGGAAAATATACATAAACGTGTTTTAATTGCGATGCTGGATGGATGGAGGCAGCCGCTGGAACAAATATATGACAAGTTATGTGTTACTCTTAATTCCATTTATAAGATATTAGGAGATATTACCGTCAATTATTAGAAATTAGAAAAACTGTCATTTTGTTTGATTTTTTTAGAAAGAAAATGACAATTTGGCGTTATAGTATAAATCTTACACACACACAGACACACACACACACACACACACACACACACACACACACACACACTAAGGCTGCAAACTGATCCCTGCCTCTTTTTAATTCATCTTGTAAAACGCTGTTTCATTGTCTTTTTTTTACCAAAAGAAAAAAGACAAGGCAGAAAAGCAACCCCTCCACACTACAGTGAGGCTGACAGGCCTCTGCTATCATGTTTCTGACTACAAAAGGATGATTTGATTTGATTGATGCCACACTGGGTAAATACAGTGTAACCATGTGATTCGCGCAGTGGCCAATAGGCAGCCGAGAAGAAGGTAAGGGCAGGAAAAAAATTACTACCATTTTAGGGGAGGATGTAAGGCACTATACCAGCCCATCTAACGTTTTACAGTCGCATTTAAGTGTCTTTTTATTGAAATAATAAAATAAACATGTCGCTAACGAATTATTATTCCATGATGGGGCTGCAGACCGAGGAGCCGTACGGTGCGCATTTCATCCCGGGAGGCTTGCAGGGTTCGGCGGCCGGCTGCGCAAAGCCAGTCCGGGGCGCGGAGGCGGAGGAGGGCACCCCCGGCTCGCACATTCCGGATTTTTCTCATTTCTCCAACAAGCAGGCGAGCCTGAACGGCTTCTCTCCGTGGACGAACACGCCCGCGTCCTCGTCGTCCTCGTCGTCGTCCTCGCCGCAGCTGCAGGCGGCGCCCGGCGCCTCCATCCCGGGGCTGTTCCATCCACACCACCTCCTGAGCCACCACCACCACCACCATCACCACCACCAGCAGCCGCAGCCGCAGCCGCAGCACCAGCCGCAGCAGCCCTACTACGGCCCCGGGGCGCAGACGCACGGCGACCACCTCCCGTCCGCCGCCGCCGCCGCCTCGGAGAGCAGGTTCGTCCGCTGCTGGGAGGGGGCGGCCCCCGCCGCGGAGACCGCGCTGTCCCAGGCTGCGGCCGCCTTCCCCGGCTGCCTGCCCGCCCCGCCGCAGGGTGACCTCTCCGATCCGGGCGCGCGGTTCGAGGCGGTGAAGCCGGAGAGTTCGCCGCCCTCACCGCCGCCTCCTCCGCCGCCGCCGCCGCCGCCTCCTTCCCAGCAGCAGCAGCAGCCGTCCGCCCGCGACAGCCCCGGAGACTCCAGCTTCTCCAGCCCCGCCGACGTGGTCCTAGAGCGGCTGGGGAGCGTGGAGGAGCTGGGCGGGAAGCCGGAGCCCAAGAAGGAGGACGAGGAGCGCAAAACGCAGCAGCAGCAGCAGCAGTCTGACCCGGGTAAAGACAGATAGACAAAACTCTGGAATGTTTATTAGCGTTTAAGAAGTCGTAATACAGGTGTGTGTCCTGTGTGTGTGTGTGTGTGTGTGTGTGTGTGAGAGAGAGAGGCAGAGAGAGAGAGGCAGAGGGAGAATGTGGCCTATTTAAGTAAGTGTGTGTGACTTTTATAGCCCTATAAATGTCTTGTAAACGGTCAAATATAAAACTTTATTGTCCATTAAAATAATTAAGGTGCCGTTGCTGTTATTTAGCAATTTGTCAGTATCGAGAAAACGCAGGTAGGATTACACTGCGTTTTTTTTTTTTTTTTCTGATCACATCTGTGCAGGAAGTGTGCACGGATGAGTGTGCATTAATAAGTTTCAGGCCCTTAAATCTGCTGGTTTCCAGCGCTGCACAAAAACGCACCACTATATTAGTATATATGGATTTATCCATTACTGCATATTAAAGAAAATTAACAGAAATGTCCTGCAGTGCATACAAGTTGGAAAAAATATGAATGCATGTGTGTGTGTGTGTGTGTGTGTGATATATATTCTGTAGATAAGTTCTATTTATTTTTTAAAAATATTCATGCCAGACAATTAATTCCTGTTTTTACATATATGTCAGAATTGAGGTTTGAAACATCATCCTGAAGCTCTGGGGGTCTGACTGCTTTAAAAATGAAGGTTCTTTAAATTAACTTGCAGCCCCATTAAATTAAATAAACAGTTCCACACCAGCAAAGTGGTGTCAAACATGAGCCAAATACTTGTTGCTCTCTTGCTGGCTGTCTGTCTAATAACTGTAATTTTCCACCGACTCTCTTTACTTTATCAAGTGGCCGATAAATAAAACATTTCATGGGCAGTCAAAAGGTCCAGATATGTCCCTGCTTCCACTCCAAGTGGCGCTTTAGTAATTCTAAAAAACGAGGTGTAGCCTGGCAATTGATCAACCAGCGGCCTGCACTTTAGCTAATCTTTATTGGCTTATTTATGGCCGCTTGCAACAAATACATCATCATTTTACATTATGCCACATTATGTTTAAGTGTTGGGGCTGAAGGAAGGGTAATATGAGGGCAACCCAGAAAACACACACACACACACACACACACAGCTTCAGCCATTAGGAGCTGCACAGTCAAACTAAATGAATAATTAGAATTGAGCAGTCTTCTTTTGTTATTATTGATGGAGTTGCTGCTTTCTTAACTTTCTGGCTTCTCTGCGAGTTGAAGTGAACAAGAAATTCCACTTCCCCCCCCCCCAGATAATCCAGCAGCCAGCTGGATCTACGCCAAGTCCACCAGGAAGAAGAGGTGTCCCTACACCAAGCACCAGACCCTGGAGCTGGAGAAGGAGTTCCTCTACAACATGTACCTGACCCGGGACCGGCGCCTGGAGGTGGCGGGACTCTTAAACCTGACAGAGAGACAGGTCAAAATCTGGTTCCAGAACAGGCGGATGAAGATGAAGAAGCTGATGATCCGGGAGAGGAGGGGCATCAACGAATGATGGATTTGGGAACAACAACAACAAAAAAAAGGGGAGGGAGGGAGGGAGGGAGGGAGGGGTTTTCCAGGACAGGAAGGAGTAGGAGAAGGAGGAGGTTATTAGCTGTTAAAATAAAAAGCCCTGTGCCCAACATCTGGAACATCAGCTGGCAGGATGGTGGAGCCAACATGGCCGCCGTGCAAAGCTGCAGTGGTGAAACTCTGCAGGGGAGACCGGGGTGGGTTGTAACACAAAAAAAGAGCAAAACTCTTAGAAAACAAAGAGAAGCCACAGTCCAGTAAACCGTGCTATAGCTGTAAATAACGGTCCGAGTGGAGAAACACACTTACACCAAGATCCATAAATTAAATTAAACAAAACATTTAATAGGAGGGGGGGGGGGCACATCTGTTTCCGATGAAGTTGTATATCTCACACGTCCGAAAAAATTGAAACTACTTGACACATACTTGACTCCGCATAAACCATAAACCGTCCGCCGCGGAACGAGAATCGTGTTTTATGATTCAACGCTAAAATCATCATCCACCACCCCCCCATCCCTACCCATAAAACCCATTCTCAGTGTGCCATGGCGGAGTGTTCTACAAGGAAACCGACGGAGATAAATCCCATGAGTGGACTTTGACAAAACGAGCACCTGCCTGTCAGGGCCTGAAACGCTGAGGCGTTTATTTTGGAATTAATCGTGTGGAGCAAAAAAAGAAACTAGAACAAAGCAGGAGCCTGACGCTTAGGAACTGTACTTTTGATACTCGAATTTAACTTAAAAGCCGGAATCTGTAAATATTTGCGGTTTTATAACAGTGTTGGTTTCATATCACTTGCATGGACCGTTGGCTGGACTGATGATGTTTATGTGCTGCTACTTCCTCTCATTTCTCATCGCAGTGATTTGCTGTTGTTCTGGTGGACGATGCCATCAACTTTACCTGAAAAACAAGCGAAATTCACGTTTTGTCACATGAAATACTTTAATATCTCTATATATAAACTGTCAAGTATGATATTTCATATGCAAAGTCGGGCGTTTTATGTGTGAAATGGGTTCATCATGTACGTATATGTGAATTTATCACATGTGGAATGCGTAGTAGGAAAATAATCAAGAAAAAAGGAAAGAGGCGTTTCACATGTGATCTATTAACTTGTGCTTTTTTTTGTGGTTGAGTTGAAAACAACAGAATCAGCAACAAACTGAAAAAAAACTAAACCTGAACATCATCACCCACTTTAACCAATCAGGTTGTCAGAGGGTCACATGGTCACATGATGACGGGTTAATTCATAGGACAAAAAAAAAGTACAGGTCGGCCATCTTAGATGTAGTTTTACGTGTAATTTAAACCATCTGGTGCAAATATACGAATCTGCAATTTAACAGAGTGAAAAGGTTAAAGATCACAGTACTCGGAAAAAGTAAAAGTATTCACCAAGCAGACTAGTACTGCAGTAGATTATACTACAGCGTTGTATTATATTATATTATAGTGATCCTAATAATTGACTCTGAACCAACAATTTACTGAAATATAAGAATATATAGGAAATATGTTCCATGAAGTGGAACAAAAATGGAAATACTGGAAGTAAAGTAGAAGTAGAGTCATGATTCGTGTCTGAATAGACTCAGGTTTTCCGGGTGAGGCCCGCTCACTCGTGATCACGTGACCCCTCACCGCTGCTTCCGATTCGTCCAGCTTAAAGAACCTGTGTTACAACCTGCCCCGGTCTCCCCCATTTTTTTTTTTTTTTTTTTTTTTTAAATATATACTTCACAAGGGACTTTAAGCATTTTTTTTGGTTCCTTCCAGATTAAAAAAAAAACAGACAAACAGAAAAAGCTTCCCTGTTTGGTTTCTCATTAACTGCATGTGGCCTCATCGTCGGGCGTATTCGTTGTTCTCGTTGTCGTTGCTGTTGTTGTCATTGTTACCACAGTGTGTATATCTGTTGTTGCTGTGGGTCTAATATGCCTATGTTCCCTTACACACACACACACACACACACACACACACACACACACAGACACACACCAGTCATGGCTAAGCTATGGTCTGACAGCAGTCTGATGGTTGTTTTTTTTATTTTTTTTTGTTGTCTCCTGTTAGAATAAACAGCTACAGAAACAACGCACAACTTATTTTTCTTTTTTTTGTTTGTTTTTAGAAATATATGAAGTAACTGTTATGGGGGAATATTAACCTGGGACATTAAATGAAAATATATATATATATATATATATATGATAGTGGTTTGTTTTATTTGATTTGTTTTTGTTAATGAGGATGAGATGGACTCACACAACACATTCTCTCTGCATGGGAGAAAAGGAAAAACAACAGGCTATGTTAGCCTAAAGCGGCAGGTCTGTGCTGTGATGAAACGAGGCCTTCATCTGCTCAATTAGGCTAAACATGCTGCTGCTTGTGGGGATTTTTTTTAATGAAATAAAAAGATGCATTACCACGTCATTGTGTTGTTCACGTGCTTTTTCTTTTTCCCCTTTTCTGACAGTGAAATCCTCCATAACTGGAGATTTAAGTGACGTTTTCAGGCTTTTATTTTGACACAGAGATGCAAATATTAGTTAAAATAAATTAATAGACAACGGTTATGTCTAGTTTAGTTTTATTTCACAGATGAAACAAGCAATTTATGGAATACTTATGACAGATAATGATAATAATCATTAATTGCAGCTTGCACATTTATATTACATTAGTTATGGTAAAAGTATATATATGGTATAGTATAACTACACTGAAAAATACAAGCAATTATCCAGAAAGTTACTGTAATGGTATTTTACAGTAAAAAATACCCTACTTCTGTTTCAAGTGTTGCATCTTTACCATAAAATAAAAATAAATACACTGATTTCAGTTGTATTTACAGTATTAGGTGATTTACTGTATTTTAATACAGCAGTAGTTTTACTACTGTGATTTATTGTAAAAAAAAATATACTGTAATAATCTTCTACAGTAACATTACTGTGTTTAACATAGTGAAGTGGATTTTGAAAGTACGTATATTAACCAGTAGCAATAATTACTTTTATTATACCGGACATGCAATTTATAGTAAAATGCAATTAGTACCTTAGTAAATTCCTACATAACTTATTACTACTTATACTTATAACTATTAGTAATTATAGTAAAATGCAATTAGTACAATTATAACTTATTACTACTTATACTTAAAACTATTAGTAATTATAGTAAAATGCAATTAGTACAATTCCTACTTATAACTTATTACTACTTATACGTATACCTATCAGTAATTATAATAAAATGACAGATATTTATAGTAAAATCTGTCATATTGTTATAAATTTGTGCATGAAATAGAGAAACGTGACATAGTGAATATTAGCAATACGATGGTACTATTATGTAGTTTGAACCTGAATTAATTAGTTAATTAACACCTGTGTTAATTGACATGGCTGCAGTAGAAAAAATTATAATATAATATAAGTGGTCCTGTTCTATAATTACAGGCTTTTATGCAACCACAAACCAGCAGTTTGTTTGGATTAAAAGGCCAAAATAACAGGATTTACTGTGTTTTTTTCTAACTATGATTATATGATTACAGTTACCTCAACGTCAAGGTGTCCCAGTGCTTGCAGGTACGGAGGCCGAGTGTGGGTCCTCTGAGGGACGTTTCCTGCCTCCTGGTTTAGTCAAAGTCAGGCAGGGAGCTGCAGCTCCCCCGTTTATTGCGGCCATATAACGCGCTGCGCATCCTACTGCAGGGTCATAAAGCAACAGCATGCATTTGGAGAATAAACGTGACTTTCCCCCCACTCGAGAAAGCGCGGAGAGCCACAATAAAGTCATTTAGCCCAGACAGTCACCGGGACTATATGGTTTTATTGGACGTCCTTTTCCTTCTCAGCCCTATTGTCCGCAAATGACGAGGCCAGACGAGCCTCAAATCAGGATTCTACAACACAAAACACACACACACACACACACACACACACACACACACACACACACAGGAAACGACGCGATACAGTGAGTTAAAATCAGAAACAAAGGCGTTAGAATGCGGGTTCTGGTGCTAAAAGCAGCCTTTACGCAGGCCTCCTCGGGTTCGGCTGTTAAACCAAGGCTTATAAATTAAAAATAAAAGAGCTGCACCTACAGCCAGAATTATCCTAAACTCATTTTCTTGCTTTAATAATTCATAGATTTTTTTTTATCTTAAAATTTTAAATCGCTATTAATAAAAAAATGGTGATAAAGAGCTTCCTAAATGAACACGTTGGGAATGTGTGAGTTATCTCCACGTTGGCCTGCTCTCACCTCTTTACACACACACACACACACACACACACACACATATTAATAATCATTTGTCCCACGGAATACAAATTGCTTTTTAATTATTGGCACGGTTCACTTCAAACATAATAAAGCAATTGTTAAATTACAAAAAGGATGGAAATGAGGAAATAAAAAACAAAATCAGACAAAAAAATATAATAAATAAGGTTAAATTTGCTACCACGGAGCACAGCTATTTTAAAGGGTGTCATTAAATAAGACGAAGGAAATTCCACATAATATGTGTTGTGCTGCAGGAATTAAACAAATCCTGTTCTAACTGCAAATTAAATACAAAAAAAATGATGCAGCCTATCAACGTGGTTTTATTAAGAGGAGGCGGATTTACATGCAAACTGGTTATTTAAGGGGATAAAACAGACAGATATAGGCTATAAAGTGCTGTTCTGATTAAAAACTGAATAAATGATGAACGCAGGGATTCATATTCATCAGAAAACTGATCCCAGTTGTGTTGTCTCAAAGTTTAATTTGAGCATAGAGATATTTAAAGTAAAAAAAAAGAGTCGAAAACCTAAAAAAAACACGTGAAAACAGCCCAGCAGGAAGCAGCGTGTAGTTCCTGCTTCTGTCCGCTAGGTGGGAGTGTTGCATTTCATGACTCCATTCACGGCTCTACGGTGCGATAATTCTACGGTGGAGCAGTCTGAAATCCAGGAATCTGGGGTTAAACATCAAGATGAAGACATGTGGAAGCTTTTTGAGGCTTTTTCCTCCTCGGTGTTCATCATTTTTTACCCCTGAATGTTTTTTTCATGCTTATTTGAACATTATAGGTTCAGAATGTGGATAAAAATCCACAGTATGTCCATATAAAGCTTATATAAATTAATTCTATCTGACTCATTTACAGGTTTTTTAAGCATCAAATCCCCTCTTTGTGTTTCCCTGTTGAGCTGTGGTAGAATTAAACAAAAATTAATATAAGAAAAAGAAAGGTTTCACTGTTCATTTATAAATCTAATTATTGATTAAAGACATAAACCAGATTTTGCATTCAAGAGGGCAAAATGTTAAAATGAGGCATGTTCCTTCCCCAGTGTAAAACTCTGCTCTGAAATCTGCAGTTATTTACTGTGTTAAACACAGTATAATTACTGTAAATGATTATTACAGCTGTATATTTCACAATAAATCACAGTAGTAGAAATACTGTATTATAATAAAGTTAATCACCCAATACTGTAAATATAACTAAAATAACAGTTTTGAATTGATTTTTTTAGTGTACAATGAATCCCCCAATATTGTAAATAAAACTGTACCATATTTTTTTATATATTATTGTAATAAATATGGTACATATCATTAACATTTACAGTTATTCATCCAATACTGTAACTACAACTAAAATCAACATTCTTTGATTGATTTTTAAGTGTACAATTAATCCACCAATATTGCAAATAAAACTGAAACGACCATATATTATTATAATAAACATAATACATAATATTTCATTTTACAGTTATTGACCCAATACTGTAAATGGAACATAAATATCAGTATTAAATTGTTTTTTTTATTTGACAGTAAAGATCCTAAAAACAGATACCAGGACAGAAACTGGATTGAATTTTAAGGTAATGGTTTTACAGTGTGTGTGTGTGTGTGTGTTTTTTTTAATTTAATTTTATTATTTTATTTCTCAACTTCATTTCCAGATTAGAATTGGAATCTGGGACAGTATACTTCAGTCAGAGAGTGTGTGTGTGTGTGTGTGTGTGTGTGTGTGTGTGTGTGTGTGAGTGTGTGTGATGGTGCTTCCGCTTTCCTCTTCAAAATAAAACCGTCGACTGATATATTTGTCTGTTAATCAATAATGCAAAAATCAACACATCTATTGCATATTACTGAATTATAAACATAATGCTAATTAATTAGAGCAGCATAACAGCATTTTTAGATTTAATTTAATTTATTTACCTATACGTCTTGTTGATCTACACAATCTCTTCTTCTAAAGGGTTAAAAATACTATTTCACATGATAGAATACACGGTAAAATGCATAAAAGCCACACAGGGGAAGCAGTAATAGAGAAGGAGGCAGGCCATCCCATCAGTATCCATAACACTCCTCAAGGTTAGGCTCTATAAAACTCCAACATGTTTCCTTCAGGGAAGTTTGTCAAAGACCTTTAAAAGAAGTTCTCCTAAGGTTAACGCAGCTCATTCCGCGCCCGGGGCGCAATAAAAGGAGGAGGCAGGCGAACACCCGAGTGAAAGAGAATCCTCACGCCAGATCAGGTGCGATTAGTCGCCGGTATGATGATAGGAAAAGAAAAAAAAGGTCTGGATATTTAGGTGGGTGGCGAGTGCACGACCCTGCACCTGCTACGACACGTCACACGGCCGAGAATTCTAACTTTTAAACCGGGCTGAGCATTTACGAGCATGTAAATTACATCACCTAAAGACACACATAAGCTATGCAATGAGTTATAGGCATTTCAAGTTGAAGATTGCACCAAAAGGTGGAAAAAAAAAAAACTACAAAAAGCTGTCTATAGAAAAAATGTTCGGTTTGTCCTTTCTAGGCTTCTGTAGGAACATGACAATGCAAAATGGTCGGTTCAATCTAAGGAAATATTACAATTCTTATTTAAAACAGACTTTTGAATATTATAACCCATTTCTGCTAAGTCTGTTATGTTAAATGCTTGTGAATCTTACAGAATTCACGTTTAAATAGCTTTAAAAAAGTGACTAATATGCAAATTAAAAGCCATATGCATAAGTATTATGCAATGCATGTATGTTCTATATAGTGGAATCAGCTGCTTTAGAAGGAGAATAACAGAAGGTCATATATTTGGTCTAAATAAATGGAACGTATCCTGATTCCGAAAAGGGAGGCAAATGTGTAAACGATTGTATCATCAGCATAGAAATAGATCTGATCATGAATTTCATTGATGAAAATACACAAAAAGAGAGGAGCTGAAACAGATCCCAGAGGGACACCTTTGTTACTGTTAGTGAGACCAGATAAAATAGTTCTTGAACCAATTCAGGGCCATTTTACTAATAGCTATACGTCTATAAAATCAACACTTTAGACAAATCAACAAATAGAAGTTCTTAGTGCTGTTGAGAGAAGTATTTGCTATTGTAGCAACAGCCTGATCTAAAACCTGACTTAGATTTACTGAGATATTATTATCAAATAAAAAATGATTTAATTGGCAATTAACACAAGATTCAAATGCCAGACCTGGAAATGTGAGTGATTTTCTGTAATTATTCAATGTGAAAATGGTCTCCCATTCTTTAATATGGGGAGAAGAGATGATTTGTGGGCGCTGGGTTTGACATTTTGCGCGGCCTACGGATTTATCACAGAATAAGAGTTTTGCAAATGCTGGAGGTTAAAACACGAGGAAATATGTTTAGAAGGACCACATGATATGTAAAAATAAAGGAATAAAATACAGAAAATTTCCACAAAAAGTTGTCAACACATATTTCTGCCGTAATATAAAACAAATCATGATTTTGCAGACCCTTTTCTTTTTTTTATTACATTTAATATCCACCCAGCTACGCAGCATCACTGTAGTTCTAAACAGTTGCGTTTTAATGGTCAATAATATTTTCCCCCCATTAGCCAAAATGGTCGAAAATACACAAGTGCATTGTGGTTTCTCCCGGCTGCCATTGTCATGAAAATGTAAATGAGATAGAACTTGAACGCCGGTAACCATGGTAACGCCGTATTCCTGTTTTTCCTAGTAGCATGCCACTACTTTCATTTTGTAAGCAGGGAATAATACGGTTTAAAAAAAAAAGCCTATTTGGAAACGTTGGGGTGATAAGTCATAACGAGTCATTGAAAATGCATTGAAAGCACATGGATGATATAAACCAGACCATCCTGGAAGATTCAACCCAGTGTTTTATATAAAATGCTTTGATTACTGACATTATTTATGCTTCCTGTTGGTTGACATCACCACAGTGTTTTCATAAGACTTCAATTATTATGATTTATTAACTTAAAATCTTGCCCATTTTCAAACATCTAACACAATGGGTTACAATTATCGCAAGCTTTAAATAATTATTTGCACACATGTACATGCATAAGACTATTTATACTACAGTTCTTGCATATTAATGTTTATTTCACTTAAAACTGGATGCTAGCTCTGTTACAATAGAATATAAATTGACAGATTTGTACATTTCCATTTTTATAACCACTTGGTGTTTGCAGGTGCATCTCTATGCAAATTCATTCCTGTGCAAACGTACTTGACAATAATGCAGTTGTTTGTTCATTAACGGAGGAGGAAAAAAAAGGGAAATTACATGAAACCTTGAGGGCAACAGAGGAAACAGCTGGCCTTGTCATTCCAACCATTTTCCCTGCAGAAACTGAATAGGAAATGCTTTGAAAAAGGCGATTAGACATCAGAAAGCTCAGAAAGTAGCATGTGTTTTAAGAGAATATGCACATTTTACTCTTAAAAAAAAATAAATAAAATACATTTCTAGCATATTTAAATGTAAAGATGATAGAAAAATAAAAGCTGGAGAGGTGAGAGTAGACTACTACTGAGCCTCAATGTGTATTTAAATAATAAAATAAGTATAAAATAAATATTATATCTCCATCAGATGCTCCAAATAAAAAGAAATGTGATCTAATCAGCCCAGTTTGCATTTACAATAGAAATGACCACTGGGGGCAGACAAAAGGAGAATAAAGTCAAATAAAGTGAGTGTGCAGTAACATTCACAATAACTAACAACACCAAATGGCTTTTTCTGAATGAGCGTTAATTGTTACTCACGTGAAGACGATTAAGGTAAAAAAAAAAAAAAATGAAGGCGAAATGGTAAAATCCTGACAGAGTGTAATCGTAATAAAGTTTTATTGAACCCGTAGTGCCCCTCAGTTCCTTCATTTGTTTCCCACAGTGACTCCAGGCCGTCGCTACTCTGCAGAAACAGGCCACAACAAATGAAGCTTACTGATAATTCTATAGAGGAAAAATACATTTTACTGAGAATTAAATAAGTACGAATAATTTGAACTAAAAAAGGCGTAATATTAAATGAGCAGGAAACAGAAAACAAATGAAAACACGCTACAGATCGAGCGCTGGTTTATTCTCATAAATTTTAGCATCATTTTTTCAACAAAAACGCGCTTCCAAAATAAGAGCATATTTAACATTGATTTTATTACAGCTGAACACTTGGGTTATTATGATATATTTTATATTTTACGAATCTCCTTTTGTTTAATTACATCAAATCCAGAAGGCTGCAGCCTTATTATTATGGGTAATTCTGATTTTTTTGGCTTTAGAATGTGACAGCAAACTCGCTCTGTATTTAAAAGGAAAAAAAGAATTAAAGGCCTTTTTGTTTAATTTGGGTTCATTTTACTCGTATGATTATTCTTGCTGAATAATGCTTTAAATTATATATTTTTTCCTCCTTTATAATTAGTCATTATTGTCTAAACTCGTTCTGCTGAACACATTTGAATAAAAGGTGCTTTGAAATTTGAATTACTATTATCGATTATTATTATTATTATTATTATAGCCTAGCTACATTTAATTGTTATTAACCACTATTTTTGTATTTAATTTTTGTTGCCACAAAAAAAATCTAATCTATTTTTTTTACCTAGCGGAAAAAGCAGAAATATGCATCATGCATGTTTTGTGTATTTGTAGAAATAGTGAGGAGATTCTCGCTATTTCCTGTTAAAATACAGTGTAGAGCTTATTATCGTCATATTAAATACATTTGTATTTTACGTAGCTTAATATGTGAAATCCTGGAGGAAATGAGCGTGTTTGAGAATTTTTCTGCAGAAACGTATTTTCCCTCTCCCTAGTTTTGGACCAAATAGATTTATTTTCTCGACGGAGGTTTCTCTCTTCAGGCCTGTACGATCCAAATATGACGATTACGCAGGAAAAAATAAATACATCTAAATAAAACGAGTGGTCACCAGATATGAACAAACATGTATTTCAAAGGAGCAGCAACTGAAGATGTTGGGAACGTGGCTGGAGGACAGCGCTGCGATTTCCACTATTTATTTTGGCCCACGACGTGGTCGTGTTGGTTTATGGGAGTTTAGCGCCACAGTGAGACGCGTCCTCTCCTCCAACACGAAAACACACATAGCAGAATTTCCCAGTAGCCTTAGCGGTTTAAAGGTCTTTATTTAACGCGTTTCAGGTCGGATTCACCGTGGTTCCTGCATGCGCGTGCGTGCTTGTGTACACGAGCCGTCGTGTGTGTGTGAGTGTGTGTTTATTATTTGGAATGCAGCTTTCTCTTTGCTGCAGCTGCCACAAATTCCCTTTTCTCTCTGCAAGATTTACACACACACACACACACACACACACACACACACTTTAACGAGCAGACTCGGCCCGCCATTGGCCGCTGGCGGTCATGTGTGCGCGTGCGCAGCGGACCTCACCGGCGGCATCACGTCGCGCGCTCTCACTGCTCCTCGACTCCCGCGCGCCTTTCCATGGACGGTAAACAGGTAAACACTTTCCGTGTGTGTGTGTGTGTGTGTGTGTGTGTGTTTTCTTTTATCTTCCGCTCCCTGCATGTTTGATTTTTATTCGCATTCGCTAAAAGCTTCAATGTTAAAAGTACAAACTCAAACTTGGTGAAACACGTGAAAATGTTTTATGCAGCCGAAAAATGCGTAAATGACGCACAGTCTTTTTGTGCACGCAGCGTCTCCTGTCTTAACGATTTACATACTTTTTTTTTCCTAACTTTTTTTCCCATTTGGCTTCTTGTGTGTTCTGTTGATGTCAGGATGCCGCAGAGGAAAAAAAAGTGAGTCTGCGCTCATCAGGTACCAACACCGAGCTTTGACATGTGAACTGACATTAAACACTGATGTGGAGGCTGAGCGGATTGATGCCTGTGGGTGGAGCTTTCATATAAAATGCAATTGGATTCGTTTTTTTATAAAGTTATTAACATGCTTTTCCTTGATGTTGCATACTTGATTAGTGCAACTATGCACTGCATTCTTATTGTAGCATATTACAGAATCTGAACTTGCTGTAATGACACTTTAAACTCCGGCGTTTTAAACTTAAAATCAGCTCTTCAGAGGCATGAGCATGTCACTGCTGCGCTGCATATTTGGATCCACGCAAAAACGCGGCCTGCAAAAGGGCTGAAAATGAAGCCGCAGTGTGAGCAGGCTGTGGAGCTGCAGCTCACGTGACCTCACGGGGCAGCTGGAAGAGGTTAAAAACCAAATAGAAGAAGGGCATCGTCTTCCATGATTTATTCCAGCCCGCATTTGGTTACAGTTACCGAGCCTGGTGTGTGCATGAGGGAGGCGATGCTTCAAGTGTGACTCTATGTATGTGAACATGTAGATATGACTAGAGTAGGAGTGGTGCATGATGCTGCAGCACTGAGCCTTCCTTGTCCTCCATGTGGAGATAAAACATGATAAACTGGTGTTTAACAAACACATGCATGATTTCTAATCAGTAATCATATGTGGAAAAATTGGAAAAATGAGAACACAAAGTTCACAGAAATATTCTGTCTCTGAGCAGTTTATACGTTTTCACATGAAATCTTTCAAAGAAGCTGAATTCTCTTTCATTTCAACTTGCACAGATGGACAGAACGAGCCAGAAGGAAAATCCCTTCCTCCACCAATTTTTTTTTGTTTTTTTTTGCTGACATTCTCTCCCCCCCTCCGCCTTTTTTTTTTTTATGAGGGCAGTTTGAGTGTCAAGGGGTGGACAAAGAGAAAGAAAGACAGTATTTCTCCCCCCTTTTTTCTTTTTTTTAGAATTTTACATTGCTTTTTCTGGGCGAGGGCAGCAGGGTGTGAGAGATAGAGAGAAACAAAGACAGTATTTCACTGGTGCTGCTCAGTGGAGCTCAGCTGGCACTCAGTATTTACAACCTACTGCAATGCGGCAGGGAACCTGTGTGTGTGTGTGTGTGTGTGTGTGTGTGTGTGTGTGTGTGTGTGCACGTTTATGTGTGTGAGAGGGAGAGAGAGAGAAACAAAGAGACAAAAGGAGTTATAGGGAAGACAGTGACGCAGAGAATGAGACAAACATTAAATTAAAGCTGGGAGACAGACAGGAGGACACAGATCCTGGGTGGGGGGGGGGTCCTCCTGTCAGTGGGCTGATGGTCTGTCTCTGTCCCCGCAGGACGGTGCAAAGACTCCACATCCAGATGGACGTTTTGCAGAGAAGAAAACACTCCGCAGGTTTGTCCTGAAAGCTCAGTGTCTCTGTATATTCTGTCAGCGTTTCCTTTTTTTCTTTTCAAATCAATAAAATCTCAAAATGAAGCACAAAAGAAGTCACAGTGCATTGATAATGTGGGACAGTGATGCTTGTGCATCAGTAAAGACTGGTCTCTTTACTCTTGAAGCTCATTTGCACGCTTTAATCTCTAACTTCTGTTCTTTTTCCTTTCAGAACCGACACGGCCCGATCATTTAAAATGAAGCAGATGCCCGTTTTCATCTGATGCAGGTAACTGAACAAATAAATATGAAAGAAAAGGAGAGAAATGAGAGAAAAGGAAAAGCAAAAGGCTGTTTTATAATTCATTAACACTTCTGCCATGGTGTAATACTAATAGTGACTCTTTGTTCACTGAATTAAATACATAAAAATATATAAATAGTTGGTAGAATAATTATATTGCACCACATAAGGTCATTTTAATTTTATTTAATTTACCATTATCAGCCACCAGGGGGCAGTGACCCTCAGATCGTGGAGGATGCACACTGCAGGGGGCTAAAGGGTTAAAATGAGCACAGACCTCCACACGATGCAGAACCCTCTAACATGTGTTATTCTAATAATTATTTTGATATTAGACTTTTTTCAACCTGCGTCTGAACTCAACTCACATCATATTAGTGACTGTAGGGATCCACTTTCTTCTTCTTTTAATCTCTAGATCAGGATAATTGCTTCATTAATTGCTGACACTGCGCCCTCATCCTCCATCATTAAAATGGTGGAAGAAAAAAAAAGTCAAGATCAGAGCAGCACAGCAGAGCTGCTGCTTTCCGTGGTTAAACCACTAGATGGCGCTACAGACTCGAGGATCGTGGGTATTTTTTCAGCTTTGGGTGACGACATCCCCCACCCCCCACACCCCTCGAGCTCATTCCATTTTAGAGGTCACGGGAAGCGTCTTCTCCCAGCCCCCGTGAACGCACCTCGAACAGCGAGGGTCCTGGGACAATCAGGGGGCTTTGGCCTGGATGTGATTTTATGTTCCAGAAGCTAGGAGGCGTTATTAGGCAGGACGCCAA
This sequence comes from Eupleurogrammus muticus, assembly GCA_036785175.1. Lineage (NCBI taxonomy): Eukaryota > Metazoa > Chordata > Actinopteri > Scombriformes > Trichiuridae > Eupleurogrammus > Eupleurogrammus muticus. The sequence continues at coordinate 4,207,291 of JAYKQN010000029.1, forward strand.
GCCAATAAATAAATCATGGATTCAAGTGGCCTGCGATTAAAGGGAAGAAGAAGCGGCTCAATTTGAATAAAAAGGCGGATAAAGTGAACGTATTATTTTACGGTGCAGTTATTCAACATCTGGGCTGTAAAACGACAGATATTAATAATATAATCAACTATTATACGGTTGATGGACATTTTAATGGATTTTTGCGCCATTTCTGAAAATATTTTGGAGGAAGCAAAACTGATGGTTTTAAATAAAGAAAAAATACAGCGCACTTTTTTTTCTAAAGAGATTTCTACATTTTGGTTCGCTGCTTTGTTTTGACACTTGAATGTCCTCAGCAGCCGCAGAGCTGCCAAAGCAAGCAAAGCGGTGTCCAGTTTGACACGCGCGCGCGCCCACACACACACACACACACACACACACGTACGCACGCGGTTTGTTTTCCCAGCGCCTGTTTATGGTTTTATTGCTCCCCCATTTACGGAAATCAAAGCAGGAAACAAATGCTCCAAACAGCATTCCAGAAACATCCGGAAAACTGTGAACCCGTGTTTAGTCTGCTTGTTTTGAAGGAGAGGAACACACGGAGCGGATCAGACGTCTCTACGGGGTGACAGCCCGCGGGCGTCAGCTTTACGCACGAAAAATGCATTTTTACGCACGAAAAATGCATTTTTACGCACGAAAAATACATTTTACGCACGGATTTGACTCTAATCTAAACATATCAAATCTTAAAAAAAACAGTGCTGCAGAAAAAATACCATGTTATATTTCTCAAAACTGTGCAAACAGTCTGACGTTTTTTATTATTTGAATAGAAACCATTATTTTGTTTTCTAGATGTGAAATTGAAAAGAAACGGAAATAAAACCATCACACAAAAGGCTCCAAAAAAACGCAGAATGGTTTAATCTCCAAGAGCACAAAGACCCAGAGATTAAAGTGTTTTTTTTCCTTTGGCGCCATTATCGAATAAAGTGGCTCTCGGTGCTGGGCCTAATAATTTATGAACCCTCGTGGGAGAAGCGAGAGGAAGAAAAAAAAAAGCGGAACACGTGACGGTAATAAAGTGTGTTTTATTGCCGGTGGTTTGACAAGCCCCAAAATATAACTCGGAGAGAATAGCCGACAGGCGGCCAGATGGGATTGGTAGCAGATATTTGTCCGAAATCAACAGAATGCTCTTTGTGTCGCGCGGAGAAACGGCGGAGACGGTTCGAATAACGCGGCGTCGCTCCGCTCCGACGGGATTTTAGCGACGCGGGTCCGCGTTTTAACGCGAGATCAGAACAGAACAAAGTAAGTGCGGCTTGTTTTCATATTTTGGCACAGTTAAGAAGTTATGACTGTAAGGGGTTAGGGAGGGGGGCGTGGGGGGGAAGTGGTGGGGGTGTTAAAGCGCTGGTCCGGGGACCCACCGTGGACCCGTGGCGGAGGGAGTGGGTGAAGGGGTCCAGAGATCCACCTGTAGTCCGATACATAATCTAATTATCCGGTCCAGAGGTGATGGTTTTGGCTCACTCTCAGGTCTCTGGGACATCTGGACATCAGACTCGAGGCTTGTTGCGGTGGTAAGGTGTCATTCTGCTCCACTTTAGACCCTTTTGCTGTGTTTTTTCTTTTTTATTGCTGTTAGTTTCATTTATTTCTGGCGCTTGTAAAAATTAAGAAATATTTTTTTTTAATTCTACAACACAAATAGTCAATCCCGTAATAAACTCCTCGTATTACTCCATTTAATAGAATATTTTGTACTATTTTAACACCATTATATATTCATTTTGATATTTTTTTTTTTAAAAAAAGGACTTTTAAAGATAATTTAATTCTGTTTAAATGCGGATTGATCACAATGCATTACAGTAATAATAAGAAGAGAAGATTTAGAAAAAAAGAAGAAGACAGATGAACGAGTGTGTATGTGTGTGTGTGTGTGTGTGTGTGTGTGTGTGTGTGTGTGCAGCATGTGTGTGAAACACTCAGCTACTTTCTGAAAGGGTAAAAACCTTGTTCCACATGTTGAGGATTACCTGATGTCAACGATTTTGACATCATAATTTTCCACATTGGAGATAATACAAAACACAAAATGGAAAAAAAATACAAATAATAAAACTAAAAAACTAAAAAAACTAAACAAATGTAGTAATAAATGCTGTGGGGAGACGACAGTAGCTCAGATATGGTGTTTAAATTATTTTCAATTCTTCTTTCTGCTGGTTTCGGTACTTTTGTGTCTATATGAACAGGAGTTTGCTGCTTCGGTCGACATCGCGGCTAAAAAAGCCTGAAAACAGAAACGAGAGCAGAACCTCTCTCTACCAACATGTTTTATTATTCCACGAGGTGCGTGATGAAAAAGAAAAAAACACTACGTCGATCTTTTAAACTAACTTTAATTAAATAAGCGAGAATTTTAAGTTGCAGAAATAGAAATATCGTCCTCACCCCCGAATCTGATTTTTCCGACTGTGCGTAAACGCAGCTGAACGGCCACAAAAAGGTGGATTTTATTTTTCACATTTTCGCCGTAAAAACACGTAGATGATCTGTACAGACATAAACAGTTTTATCAAATCACAGACTAATTCAGGATAACATAGGCTTCCAGTGCTGTTTATTTGATTTGTGCATTTTTTTTTAATCTTGAAAATTAGACTTTGCTATGTTTTAAATTATAAGGAAGAAATCATTATTTAAATATATAGGCTAGATTACACATTTTTCCACAGTTGCACGATTTTTTTTTTTTGCTTCGATGATTCCAGTAGAGATTTAAACTAATCTGATCTGTCTGATGATTCCCAACACGCCTCACAATCGAATAAATACATGCATCGTATTTTTATTTATTTATTTATTTATTTTAAATCCTCGGCTTTTTTTTTTTTTTTTAATTGGCCTGGTTTCCAGTCAGCGTTGCGTGGTTTGCGTGCACAGAGCTGCGGGACGCTGCTCAGCCGCAGACGGAGCCCGCGCGCGTTCCCAGGGCTGGAGGTCGCAGTTAATGTCTAAACCGGGTTAAAGCGGCTCCCAGCTCGGCTTTGACCCGGCACAGGCCTGGGGGCGGAGGGGTGAGCCGGCGGTCAGCCTGTCTAAGATGAAAAAGTGAAGACGACCCCGGAGAAAGAAGAAAAGCCACATCTGAATGGCTTTACATCGCCAAGCCACAGCGATACACGCTCATCCATTCACACAGCAAACCTGCTGCAGACAGTATTAATGGATAAAATAAAGCCAGAACGCTACATAATGCATTTATAAAACATGTCCCAGCTTTAAAGATTTTATTATAATGAAAGTTTCGTTCCAGTATATTTAATTGTAGTTTGCCGTCATTCTGTCGCGATATATGTTATTATTATTATTGCTATAATTACGATATATAAAAATAGATGACCCCCCCTCGGTGCACGGACCCCACTTTGAGAAACCACATGCTATTTTTTTTCCTACCCCTGCAACCGAGCTGAAGCTGATTGATCAATACCCGGAATATCTATAATTGAATTGAATTGAATTGATTGGACGCGCACGATTAATTAAATTAAAAAAAAAGGCCGCGAGAAGTGGAAAATCAATGGGTGCAAAACGCGGCGTTTTAATATAGAGGAAAATGAATGGGGGGTTTTCTTTTTTTTTTTTTTAATTATTATTATTATTATTGGCGAAGTGGCAGCGGGTGCGACTTCTCAAACTTGGTCTTTAACCTTTTAAACATCGCGATAAAGCGAGAGAGAGACAACAATAGTGTATGTACAGAGGCAGAGGGAGACAACAATAATGTATGTACAGAGACACACACACAGGGACAAAACCCGCGGAACAATGGCGCTCCCGGCTCCCGCAGGCCCGCGTGAACTCTGCGTGGTCCCCCGCTCGAGCCCCTGCGTGGCCCTGCGTGGCCCTGTCCGCAGAGGACTAATGGACCGGTGAACCAGCGGTCAACGATTGGGAGTGACCCCCCCGCGACCCGACGGCAGCTAGGCTGCATTCTTAGAAGAAGAATGCTCTTTCAGCGTCCTTGTTGTTGTTGTTGTGGGGATTCAGAGCCCTTTCAGCCGCCTTAATGACTGCGCGTTTTTCTCCATTTAAAACAGGAGCATCTAAGTGAAAAATGGAAGATTTAGGTCAAAGTCTCCTCGCTCCTCTACACTCCAGGATTAATAGTCTCTAACTGAATGGATTCCCCCATAAATGCCGGAGTTTCATTATTCAAATCAATCTGAAGTTTTAACCTTTCACTGTTTAATATGAGCCTCCCAGTTCTGCAACACAAGCCCTTTTCTTCCTTTAGCGACATAATAATTCAGACCAGAGGATTTTTTTTTTACTAGCCATGGGAATTTAGCAGGTTGTAAACAGCAGAAAGGAGAGTCTGCCAGAACACAGCCACAAGTGGAAAAGCCTGAAGTTCCACATGGCCTCACGTCCACAACACCTCATATATTATAGAAAACTCGCCTTTTCTTTGTTTTTGCAAGTAAATGTCAACAATATTCGTAACGATAGATAATTGAATGAGAAATGAATACGTGTAAAAATAGAAAAAGGGGGAAAAGAAGGATCATTTTTTGCCCGCAGCGGAGCAATCAATTCACAACATATCGAGTTTACGCTTTATTTACGCGAAGGAACATGGTAACAACCAAGTGTTTTTAGTTTCCATGCTGCTGCCTCACATTATAGCGGCTTATTTGGGGGGGGGAAACAATCTAAAAACTCCACTGGGCATCTCCTACTTATCCATAGGACCATCATGAGCAATAATAATTTATGATAAAGGGCTGTGCCTATAGAATCAATATATGCGTAGACAAATAGAGAAGAAGTCTATTAAACATGTGCCATCACTCTATTGGAAAATGTTCCACATCCCAGGTTTCAAAAACTCATTAAAGTGGATGTTGGAGATGAGTTAAAGTCAATAAAAACAAGTCAATGGAGAACTGGGAAAGTGGCATTGGTTTAATTTAACTCCAGGTAAATGTCAGAGTAGTTGAAATCATTCATAAACATAATATTCCCTGTATTTGATAAAGTTTTTTTGAAAAAAAAAAATCCTGACCCTGGTTTTTACGCTGCGTCCCAGGACGCGTTTGGCTGTGGCTGGTGGCCTGTTTACTTTGGCAAGAGACCAAACTGTCGTCCAGGACAAATCTAGACCCAAAAACCTAGCTAGCTTGGTGGTGGGGGGGCGCTTTAACCTTTAAAATAGACGCCTTTTTCCTCCTATTACTGATGCTGACAGTGTAAAATAAGGTCATCTACAGCAATGTGCAGATTAAGGTTGTTCCTTTGTTGTTTTATCTTTTTTTATTTATTTATTTAAAGTGAATCACTGCTTCAGATTACACAAGTGTATTAAAAATGGTTGGTAAAATGTATATTTTGTGTTCATGTTGGTTAAATGACATGTGTACATTTTTTTTTTTTTTTACAAAAAATACACCGAATGTGGGATATTTTGACACGAAATGTCAAATGGTGCAACCAAAAAAGAAGGACGACAACAAAACTCAGAGAATTAAACTATCTGGTACCAAATTTTCAGGGTTGCACCACGTGACATTTTTGACATTGTCCCTTTAATGCTTCCTAGAATAAAACACATATATGGTGCATCTTAGGTTCATACTGAAAATATCAGATTTACACACACAGAAATTCCACTTTATCCTGACTGACAGTGCTCTAGGTGATGGGTTTCGTTTAGCTCACAGCAATTAGTATCAGTATTAAAGCCTTAACGAGGTATTGATGTAAAAAAAAAGCTTCTGTTAATGGTCGCAATTAATTATCAGAGACACTGATGCATCACGTGTTGGGGGGGGGTGAATGGATGGTGTATTTAAAGTGATGCTTTTGGGCAAATACAGTGGATTTCTATGGAAGAAAAAGAAAATCATCGTCAGCCAGTCGTGGTGTGGACCCTCGCCTATAAATACCCTGTAGAACCGAATGTGTGTGGAGCTGCCTCGGTCACAGATTGGGTTCTAGGGGAGTCTATGGGCGAGGAATGAGCATCTGTCCAAACCCATGTAAGGTACATGCACGAGCTACGCTGCTTTTTTGTGTGTTTTTTTTCCTCTTTCTTTTGCAGTTTTACACCAACAAGCGAAAACCTGAAATGTCACCATGTTGCTGTTTGATCATTAAATTATAATCATTACAACAATAAAAGTGGTTTCAACATGAAGATCTGTCCGGTTAACTGTTGATTGAGACGTTTGGCGCAAATGCTGAAGCACCAACACCGCAAAGCGTCGCTTGCGGGGCCCCTGTGACGTCACTTCTGCAGCCCAGTAATCCCCCTTTTTTTTTTGCACAGTGAATCCTCTGTGATGCTTCATCTCAGCGTTTTGATTGGGAAAAAATATTGAAATGAGATAAACTGGCGCTAAAAACACAACTAACTCGCTTTGACTCATTAGGACGCGTGATTCATGATTGTGAGGGGATCTCAGTGTCAACGGGAGGGATGATCACAGCGAGAATAAACGCGTGTCAATGTTCATTTTGGGCTCCCGACTGTTGTTTTAACTCCAAATAAATGAATGGAAACGTTTCCCTGCGTAAATCAACACGCGCCGCCGCAATATATGGCGCAAAGCGGCCCGTGACGCGCCGCTGCCCATAGGAGAGGAGAAGGGAAACTAGTTTAAATGGACGATAAAAGCGGGATTTAGCCACTTTATCACCTGTCTGGTAGCTTATCAGTCATCTTCGGCCATTCATTACGAGCCATTCTGAATCCAAACGACTCATTAAATCAGGGAGATTAAGGCCATATAACGCTGGGTTCAGCCGTGCTCCGGCCCCCGCACCCATTAAACCCTCCACATGAGCCCAGCGAAAACATTTTCCCCCCTCGCCTCTTTATTAGCGTATTATTACAAGGTATATTAGGCAGAAGTAATAGTAGCCTGGGCCCAGCATCGCAGGTTATTAGGAGGTTTTGGCGGAGCGTCCTCCACAGAGCAGCTGCGGCCACAGAAGAGGCCATAAAGCAAATCCTGCAGGATTTAAAAACGCATCCGTGGTCTTAGCCCTTCGGTGCAGAGATGATTTTTCATTCGTGGTTTGAGTAGTTTGTAAAGAGGTAAACGCAGTGAATAGCGGCGCCGTCATTTGTTCGTGTGGGGGCTTCAATTTAACACATTATCTCTTTCACTCAACCTACCTTCATTTAAAAAAAAAAAAAAAAACCTCCCTGTCTCATTTCTCTCGATCAAGCTTTAGCAACATCAAGTCAAGCAATGCGTTATTTTTCTTCTTCTTCTTACTCAGCCTTTAAAAAAAGGAGCAGCCAGGGCAGGGTGAACGGGGACACCTCAGGGTGACCCCGGCCTAACAAAGCCCGCTACTAGTCACTGTCTGGGAACCTTTTATCTGCTTCTCTTTTATTACAGGGGGGACCTTTTACTGGCCGGGGCCACTTCTTTGTGTGTGTGTGTGTGTGTGTGTGTGTGTGTGCGCGCCCCTTTGACTGCGGCCACAAGGCCAAATATGGCCCCGTCGGCCCCTCAATATGGGCGAGATTAATTTTTCAGCTCCGGCCATCTGTGTGGGGGTAAAAGTCAGCGGGCCGAGAGTCATAAATCTACAGTCAGGAGAGGATTCAATAGGTGCTGTGTGAGGCAGGGGGTGGGGACGAGCTCCATTGATAAATAGATAAATAGATCAATAGATAAATATTGTGCGTATGGCAGCAGTTTATTAGCCTATATGAGCAGACTTATTACAACCAGTACGTTTAAATCTACAAATATATAATTTGAGACGTTTATCCCACCAGCAGATCTTCATTAGTGCCCTTAATTAACTTTTTTAATTCATCCTCCCCTCTTCTTCAAATTATCCCATTACGTCCGACATAAACAACCCCACGGCCGCCTCTGATTGGCCGGCCGCGGGGTCACATGTCTCGCGCGGCCGTCCGTCTATTTGACAGCCGCAGGATGGCTTGATGCCAGAGGGGGGAAAAAGCGACAGCACGAGAGAGAGAGGGAGAGGGGAGAGAGGGAAAGAAAAATTAGTATTCTCCGACCAGCCTCGCTATAAATCAATCATGGAGTCCTACGTGGTGAGCTGTAAATATGCTGAGCCGCAGTTCCCGCCTTGTGAAGAAGATTACAGTAATTTTAGTGACCAAGGGGGGTACTACGGCGGCCCGCAGGACGGTGGCACCTACGGAAGGGGCTACCAGCCCCTGCAGCCCCCTCCGCCTCCATACGCGCCACAACAAACCGGCTATCAACACTCTTTGCAGGGGCACCGCCGCGAGGATGGAGAGGAGCTGCCGCAGCCGCCCGGGGACGCGCCCCCGCTCTTCCCCGCGCACAGGGAGGCGGGCGCCGGCCCCGGCAAGGAGCGCTTCCCCGCCGGCGACCTGCCGTGCCAGGCCTGGATGACCTGCGCCAAGCCCGCTCAGGTGCAGCGGAAAGCGGCCTGCCAGGGCAAGGACAAGCCGCCCATTGTCGTCTACCCGTGGATGAAGAAAGTGCACATCGCTCAGGGTGAGAGGGGCCTCCGGGGGGGTCCCGGGTTCTAGATCTAATATCCAGCGGCAAAATCTCCCACGTTGCTGCTATTTATTACACATATTAATATATCTATAGGGTTATAAATATGTGCATATAGATCTGGGGCTCTGCGTCCTTTCTTTCTTTCCTCTTTTCTTTCTAGTGTTTTTGTCCATTTGTGAGCATCGTTTTTTTTGTTGTCGAGTTATTTATGATCTCAGTGAGAGTCAGGGAGAATTACAACCCCTATAAAGTTTTATGGCTCTGCCACAGCGTGTGTGTGAGAGTGTGTGTGCGCGTGCGAGTGTGTGTGTGTCTCCGGTGTGCAATGCTGCGGATGAAATTATAAAAAAAAAAGGAGAAGGAAAAGCTGTAATTAAAAAAAAAAGTTTAAAAAATCGTTTCTTGGGCTGTTTCCCAGTCAACCACAAATAAAGATTAGAGTACTACTCGATAATGACTGCAGTAATGTTTAAAGTCATTTGTAAAATGCTCACATTATAATATTATATGAGCCGAGGAGATTAAATAAAAATAAAATCTAAATAAAAAATAAACGTTCTACTTTCTTTTTGTTTATTTTCACGTGCAGTGAACCCCAACCACATGGGGCCAGAACCCAAGCGGCTGCGGACGGCCTACACCCGCCAGCAGGTCCTGGAGCTGGAGAAGGAGTTCCACTTCAGCCGCTACCTGACGCGCCGCCGCCGCGTGGAGGTGGCGCACGTGCTGTGCCTGTCCGAGCGGCAGGTGAAGGTGTGGTTCCAGAACCGGCGCATGCGCTGGAAGAAGGACAACAAGCTGCCCAACACCAAGGGACGCAGCAAAAGCAAGAAAAGCACGGACAACAACAACAACAACAACAACAGCGACGTCTGAAAATGCCAAGGACCGGAGCCATAACAGCACCTTCACTCCCCAAAACTGATTATTTGCCACCTCCTCTATCTATGTTGCAACGTATTTCAGTGTATTCCGTCTTATATTTTTATTCTTACTTAAATATTTCCGGCCAAATAGCGTTTACATCCAAAAAATAATCTAGCCTTCGCGTATTAATTAATTAATTACTGAATGTCTTCGAGTGTCTGGTGAAATTATTTCATATTTATAGCGACTTTTTTTTTTTAAAGCACGGTGCCTATTGGTTGCAGCGTTGCCATGATTCTCTCCGGAGAGCTTTGGAGAAAACAGGGTTTTTATTTTTTACAGGGTAAACATAATACAGGGTTTGTTTTTTTTAAATAGCTACCTATAATGAAAATAAGATAAGATAGCCTAACTTATGAATATGCACATTTACCAAATTGTTCTTTCCACAAACTGGCGCTTAACAGAGAAACAAACAAAAAAAGCCAGAAACACCAAAATTGCAACGAATGTAGTTTTTTTCTTTGTACATACAAGAGAATCCAAAATATAAAATAAAAACAATGCGTGTAGGATAAGTAGCCATATCGTGCAGTAGTTCTTGTCTCCAAAAGTGGAACAATATTTCAATAATTAAGGGGGGGAATTCGTCGTTTTAAGCACGGGGGAAATAAATAATTTAAAAAAAGGATTAAAATTGGAGGTACAGGTTCCTAATGCACGACACTGACTGTAAATCCAACTTTTTTCTCAGGGTTACAGGGTTTTAAAAGCGAACATGACGTTTGTTGTTGATTCAGCACCAAGAGGCTTGATATGGTCCTCCATGAAATAGCATAACGTTGCATTTTCAAAGAATATGTTCTCTCTTTGATTCCAGTTTGATATGCTATTGCCTTTCTATTATTATAGCCTCCGCCAGCAGTACTTATTTGTGTTATTTAGAAAAGCGTATTTTATTCTTTGTAGCGAGCATCATCTGTGTTCTTTTGTACGTGTTCTTTTTTTTTTTTAAGAGAAAAATGGAGAAAAAAAACTTAAGTGTAAACTAAATTTTTATATGTGGAAATGTTTTGATACAGTACTAGATGCTAAAAAATAAAGAAGGGTTTCAAAACTGAAAAAAAATCGTGTTTCTGACACACACACACACACACACACACACACACACACACACACACACACACACACACACACACACACACACACACACACACACACACACACACACACACACGAGGTAAGATAACCAAAATAAAGGTAATAAAATCAATCTTCCCACAGATTAGAGGCGGTGAATAGGACGCGCTTTCTTACCATAAAACGCGGAATTACATACGCGCGCACGCGCCCCTTGTTAAGTCATAATTTAACGGGGCGTGACGTCACTTGAAGGGGAGCCAAGACAAATATCTGGTCCGTGATGTCTTTACCGAGACGAGCAGGGTTTTCTCTCTCTTGGGGGGTTTAAAAATGAGCTCCTGTCATCGCTGGGGCAGTTTTAAACACATTGGAGGCTGCCGCTTCAGAGACGTTTTTTTTTCGTTTTGTTTTTGCGTCTCAGAGCTCGAAATAAGTCAGAACGCCGGCGGGAAAAACGCTCCTTCAAGCAAACGCGCCATGAAGTGTGAGAATGTGACAGCGAGCATCGTGGAAAGGCTCTAGTCGAACCTGTCAAAGCCTCTCCAGCGCGTATTTCCAACGCGTCTTTTACGCATCGTTTACGCGCGCCGCGGCCGCCTGATAAACATCGCCGCTCCTCTCTTTAACGAGCCTGCGGTGGGACGTGCGGGAAATGAGCGCCGGGAGCTCCGTTAATTGGCGGCTTCCGGGCGAGAAGCTTTTTTTTTGTGCAGAAACGTGCAGAAACGCTGCAGATCAGATGCTGGAGATACTGGTTCTGTGAACCAATCAACGGGCACATTGTAAATCTGGAAACTATGGCATCTCATTCTGTGCAGGACATACTTGGTTGGTTTTATATATATATGTGTGTGTGTGTGTGTGTGTGTGTGTGTGTGTGTGTGTGTGTGTGTTTACTCATTACAACCTGTTTTGAAACGTGTAGGGGGAAACAGCAATTTACTCTCCGTATGAACGTCATATAAGTAATGCGTTTATTGTCCTTTTCTCGTACATTAAAGAACATCTGTGACCCACTCGTGTCGTGTGTGGATTCGGACGCGCGGTTTTTAACCTGTTTTCTCACCAACCTGCCTTTGCAGCGCCTGGCTGTGATGAAGCAGGGACGCCCCCTTCTGGAGTCTCTGGGTACTGTAGCCTGGAAGAGAAATAAGGACATAATGTATTTAAAGCGTTTACATTTTTGTACTTTCTATCACATTTTCTTTTTACACGTGATGTCATTTTAATACTCAGTTTACATATTTTTTTATTTTGATTTGATATGCTTGAATATTAAATGGTTTTATTGAACTTTCATGTTCTATTTGTTTCTCTGTGAAGCGTTTTGAATTATCCCGAGTATAAAACTAAAGGTGTATGCAGGATCTTGTCTGTTTTGAGACATCCCTATCCATCAAAACAATAAGAATAGTAGAAACTACAAGTAGATGCACATCAGAAACACTTCTAGTTAGTGGGTCTTACGTGATGATTGACAGGGATTACATATGTCTGGTGTGATATATTGTTTGAGGGAATACCTCTATACCCTGTCTTTATTTAACTGTCAGAATATAATATAAACAGGATACACAAATAAACTAGCCTACTATAATAAGTACAATAACTATAGCAAAAAAACAAGACTAGTTACTAATATTTGCAAAGCCTACGTTACTAATTTCCTAAAGAGGATGTTGCAGCGTATTAAAAGGATAAAAAGTCATGTCTAAACGTCAAATTATTATTAGGTGCATAATAAAGTGTTCCCATTAATACACACACACACACACACACACACACACACACACACACACACACACACACACACACACACACACACACACACACACACACACACACACACACACACACACACACGCATATATACTATGGATAAGCGAGTCTATAATCAAAGATTTCACACACACAATAACTGCGGTGGTCCCCGTCTTTGAGCGGAACCAAAGTGATCGCGGCTACATTTTCTCCCCGGAACTGAAGTCGCGGGCGGACCAGTAGTGACAGCAGAACCAGACATTGCCCTTAAACTTGCATGGAGTCAAATTGACCTCGAGTCTCGTGTGAATTTGTAGTGAAGCTGCTCAAAGGAAATAAAGGAAACGGCAGCACCATGTCCATGGCTGCGGAGGCCTTCGTGTCGCAGATGGCGGGTAACGTGTCGACCTTCAAACACCTTCTATAAAACGGCCGTGATTATTGTATATTAAGCTAGCTGCTAACGGCTAACGCTCACCGTTGTGAAGCCGTTTCCTAAAATTATTGAATTACCCACAACTGAGGCCTCTAGTTTAACTGTTGATATATAAATATTGATAACTGTCCTCTCCCTTATTTAATCAATTTCTCTGGTAATGACTTACTTTAGCGTTAGCCTGGTGACAGCAGCCGTGTTGTCAAACCTGAGTCCGGGGATGCTGAACTAGTTTTGCGGTCACTATGTAGTCTAAACACGTAAATACCGTTGTTTTTATGATGAATTTTAAAACCATAAAGCTATAGAAGTAGATTTCACGTGCTGCGACCGTGTCGGGGATTTAGAGTCGACGGCTGCCGAGCGTCGAGGTATAAAAACGCGAATTAAACTGACGAAAGTGCGCTGGAAACATGTGTAACCGCGGCCGGAAGCTCCAAGATGGCGGCTTCGCGCCGCGGCGCGTGCTGCCGCCACGCGGATGGAGGTGGGAGCGCAGCCATGACAACGGTGCGGGACCAATGGGCGAAAACTGTGCGTCTAATATAAAATACATTTATCATGTAAATAAAAACGTCTATAATCTCAGATAAACCTTCGAGCATAATTTTAATATTTTTTAAAAAACCTGTTTGTCAAAATCCTCTTGCTCTTTTTTTCTTTTTTTTTTAAATTGCTTTATTTACCATTAATACATTAACAGAACAAATCAGGCAGTGTTATAACATACAAAAGAGCAAAAGTGGAAATGGCAAACATAACATACAAAATATAGAATATATAAATTGCATGAGTTAAACTCTCTGCACATAATTGGAATAAAACTATTCAGATTAATTAATTAAATTTTTTGAAACCCTTTTAAGGGAGTTAAATATTTGCGAATATAGCATATGACGTTTACAACCAAGTTATCCATAAAATGGGTTATATAACATTTTGTTTTATCTGTTTCTCTTGTGCCTTTATTGTAAGTAAAACAAGATGTAGTAGAACTGCTGTAATGTCATTCTGGTCTATTAGTGACAGGAGAAGGGAACCTGTGCCTGTCTTATAAAGGATGGGGGGGGGGGGGGGGGGGTTGTATTAAAATCCATGTGGTTCACCAGGAGGATAATAGGGTTCACGTGGATAATACGGTGTAGTACCTGCAGTTAAATTGTTAATCAAGGCTACGGTGATTTATCTGTGAATGCGTTGCAGCTTGTATAATGTATTATAGAGTGTAACGCCGCCCGCATGTTTCTTCATGACAGCCACTGAGCCTTGGCCTGAGAACGCAACCTTGTACCAGCCGCTGAAGGGTAAGTCTGCCTCGGCTATTAATGCAATTCTATTCATGACTGTATTTTTTATTTATTTATTTATTTATTTTAAACAGAGGATCAAATTCTGCTGTCGGACTGCGCCACCTCTCTGGCCGTTCAGGTGAAGTTCTGTTCAGTTCCTGCAAGCTTGAATCCATCCACCTCTCCTCTCCTCAGTTAATTGATCGCCTCGCTGTGTGTGTGTGTGTGTTTTTTCTTTTTTCTGTGGCGTGCAGGCCTACCTCAGGATGTGTGGGCTGCCGGTGCAGGTGGTCTGCAGAGCGAACGCCGAGTACATGTCGCCCTCTGGTGAGTGCACGTCGTAATTGGCGTGGGATCGCTCTAAAAAACGTGACTTTTAATGATGCCCAAACGCTTCTCTCCCTGCAGGTAAAATCCCCTTCATCCACGTAGGGAACCAGGTGGTGTCAGAACTGGGGCCGATCGTGCAGTTCACCAAAGCTAAGGTGAGCAGGAAAAACACCAACCCTAGACATACACAACTGTTCAAAGGTGTGATGACAGGATTGTGTGTGTCAATTTCCAGCTTAAAACAAGCTAGTGTGTGAAGTTGTGATGTCACAACTATACAACCACCGCCCACCCCACCCCCTGCACAATTATCCAAATCAGCCAATCAGAGAAAAGGCTCAGAAATAAGCTTCAAAAAGGAGAAAATCTAATTCAAATGTGTCTTGTTTGTGAAGTCTAACTATCAAACAAGAACAGCAAAATGCAGTATAAAAATAATAGTTAACTATCCAACCTAAAAGAAAAAGAGAGATATCAGATTTCAGGAAACAATTAATAGTTAACAACTTATAATTACAGCCTTTTTATGCAGTAATGGACATAAACGAAGTTTTGAAAGTTGTGAAAGTGTGTGTGTATACACCCATTTAGGACTATATTCAAAATCATACTGAAAAATCAAGTGTTCTAAAACTTTTGACTGTAGTGTGTCTACTCTAATGTAGATGTCATTCTCTAGAAGTTTTGCCAATTTGTATGAATCCACTTGCATCATCAGTGACTTTATTTGTTAAAATAACTTGTGTGTTTTAACGTTTTAGGGTCACTCACTGAGCGACGGCTTGGACGACGTCCAGAGGGCTGAAATGAAGGCGTACATGGAGTTGGTGAACAACATGCTGCTGACCGCCGAGGTCCGCACACACACACACACGCACACACACAGGTTAATCACAGCTTCTTCATCACTATTTCTCTCTCCACAGCTGTTCATCCAGTGGTGTGACGACGCCACGGCCACCGAGGTGCGTCCTCTCGTGTCTTGCTTATAGATTTAAAAGGGGATTCGCGACCTGACCCGTTTTGTTCTTCGGTTTCTCACGCAGATCTCGCGGCCCAGGTACAGCAACCCGTACTCGTGGCCCCTCAGCAACATCCTGGCCTATCAGAAGCAGTGGGAGGTCCGCAGGAAGATGAACGCCATCGGCTGGGGAGGAAAAACCCTGGAGCAGGTTGGACGGATTCAACTAACTCGCGTCTTTTCAGGTCCCAAAGAACCTGCATGAACATCAAGAAGCTTCTCTTTTGTTTGTTTGTTAGGTCTATGAGGACGTGAGCCAGTGCTGCCAGGCTCTGTCTCAGAGGCTGGGGACACAACCCTACTTCTTTAATAAACAGTGAGTATCGACATCACGATGAGAAAGTCAGAAACTTTTATAAAACACAGTTTTAAGACACATAAATCGCATTTCTTGTCATTTAGAAGTCTGTTTGTGCCATTTATTTGTTTACAAGAATCACGATTTTGAGATATTCTTGACACAAAATGTCAAATTTCACATAATTAATCCACCAAGAATATAAAACTAGTTGACAGAATATGTTTGTTTTTTTTATTTCAAGAGAATAACAACTATTCTGATAGTCAATTGATCGATTATTGAAGCAATTAATCCATTAATCATTTGGTTCACAAAAATAAGAATATGATAATTACCGTAAATACCAAAAGACGGCATCAAAAATTGCACATGAAGGCCCACTCATGTGGCTGCATGATTTTTATGATAAAGTTTGACCTTTCATTGTGCAGCCTACATAACGCTGTAATTTTAATAACATCGCCCTTTACATTATTGTGAATTATTGAAAATGCTACTGTAAATAAAATGTAGAGCAGTTTACTGTATTTAACCTTTCTGTTTGTGGTGTTGATGAGTTCTCCTCTTGGTTTTAACCCAAGCAACACTCAAGAGTGTGAAGCATCATTTTTCCCATCATAAGGCAGGGGTCTGACCCTTTAGAGCTTTAAAAAAAAAAAAGCGTGTGTGAGCACCTAAATCTGTTAAACATGAGGATGAGGACACAGTGAGATCTGCTGTCAGATTCCACTCTGCAGCTGATCTGACTGGGCTGGATGAAAAAAACATGTGAAAACTGTATTTGTCAGTTTTTTCCCTGCAGCACCACCTTGTGGTGAGATGCTGTAACAACACCTTTAACCTCCACGTCTAGAAGTGGTAGACTACTTCTCTGCCTCTGACAAACATTTAGGAACGTTTATGTGCTTTTTCTTTTTTTTAATAAATGATTGATCCCACGGCGTGTGTAATCTCAGAAGCCAGGTGTTACCTGTAAATGATGCATTTAAATGAATGAGCATTTATGAACGATGATTACTCAACACTGTGGCTGTACCGTAAATTACTGAATAATAGCAGAGTTTCTATTAATCACCCGGGTGCAGGTGTGTGAATAATTGTCGATCACCAGTGCAGTGAAAAATAAAAAGTACGACATCAATTTTCTGTTGTAAAATGTGCAGAGAAAAACACCACAAGACTTTTAACCTTAGAATTGTAATCTGAATTTTAAAAAGTTACAGTAGTCATACGAGTTTAATAAAAGATTCTGAATGCATTACCATATTTTTCCAGTTTTGCTGAGCAAGTTTTTGTTAAATGTTTGAAACAAATAAAAACACCCTGGCTATTCGGTAATTTACGGAAATAAAAATGTGAAAATAAATTGTTCTTGGACACATTATTACATCTATTGTTGTTGATGTAATATTGAGCTGCAACTTTGATCAGAGGATTAGTACACAAATAAGATTAAAAAAAAAAAATGCTGTTGTCCTATATTTATTAAATAGTATGAACCCCCTTAAGAGAAAAAAAAATGTACTTTTGCGAGATCTTGAACTTTTTTTTTGCTATTTTTTTTCTTTTTAAAGCAGTGTCAGTGAACTGGAAATAAAACAGAAAGTCCACTCACATCCAGAACTGATTTACTATCTTTATATGTGACAGTAAACCTCCTCTAAGGACACACTTCTCTCATTATCATCTGTTTTACTTCCAATTTACTGACGCTATGGGAGATCTCGCAGATTTTATTTCCCATCCTTGTCCTTTTAAGGGTTCCCAGTCTGTGGGTGCAGGAACCAGATGTCACCACTAGGTGGCTCCCAAACAAAGGGCCCTTTTACTGCAATGTTACAAAACCAGTTTAATCCTCTGTCTGTGGCACCATTCCCAACATTCGCTGAAAAATTTGACCAAAAATATCTTGCTTAAACTAGAACCATTAATAATTAATTAATTGATGTGTGTGTATGTGTGTGTGTTTCAGGCCGACGGAGTTGGACGCGCTGGTGTTCGGCCACCTCTTCACCATCCTGACCACCAGGCTGACCAGCACCGAGCTGGCGGAGCGCATCAAGAGCTACGGCAACCTCCTGTCCTTGTGCAAGCGTATTGAACAGAGCTACTTCGAGGACAAGAGCTCCTGAACGCACCCCCACCGCCTCCGTATCATCTCACCCTTGTACATTCTGACGCTCGTTTTTTTTTTTTTTTATTTCATTTCCTCGTTGTATCACAGAGAAGCCGTAAAAACCCTGATATCTGTGTATAGTCACATGCCCCTTATTTAACCTCCCTCCTCCACCTTTTTGCTTCCTGCTTGTACATTGATGCATGCTGGGAGTCCAGGGGCGGCTCCCTCTAAGAATTAAGATGTAAGAAATATCATAGAGGCTCGTATCGTTCTTAAGGGGAATGCACGTTATCCGAGAATGTTTTCTGTCTGATCTGCAAATAACTGCAGCTGAATGAGTCTTCAACAGACCACAGCATTTTAAGACTGTAGATATAATAAAGCAACTTCTCAGTAGGATCTAAAAAGGGAGGTCAGAGGTCAGGGTGATAGCTGCTTCAGAACACTATGTTGTTCCATGTCATGTTTTTTTCCGTTGCTCGCACCTTGTGCCACAAGAATATGTTTCCTGCTCTGGAGGATTTACACACACACACACACACACACACACACACACACACGGTCAGATTTCAGATCTGGACGAAATGTTTAGTTGGAGATTTTTTATTATTTTTCTTCCTCTGGAAACGTGATTTCAAGTGTCGTTGTTTCTACTAAAAACACACAGTTTGCGTTTTCGTGCTGTACAAATGACCCATAACGATGAAGAGGATGTGATTTATTCATGATTTTTTTTTTCTTTCTTTGTGTGAATGGAAAGTGCCTACAAAATAAAAGTCATCGAATTACACTATGACACGGTGTTATTTTCTTTGTGTCGTGTGTCGCTGACAAATCGAGTTTAGCGAGATGGGGAAAAAGTCCACAACTTTAAAATAGCGTCATAAGAAGCGTTTGTCAGGTCTCCAAAAATGTACATTTTGTGTTATGTTGGTTTCTTGTCATTTAAAAGTTATTAGTTTTTTCAAAAATCTGTATTTTGTACTTTTTTAACTAAAGGTCAAATGTTGTAACTAAAAAAGAATCCTACATTTTAAATATTTAATCCACCTAGAATGACTATAAACAGCAAAGTTTAATTAATCATCATGCCTTAAATTCTATTTCTGGACGTGGGTTCCACACTTGGTCGAGTCCAAGCTCATCGCGGACTCGTCACCTCTGGTCGCCCTGAGCTGGTTCAGGTCCGTCTGTCTTTCTGGTTTCCTGCGAGGTCAGGGCGTGACCTCTGACCCCTGAGCCCTCAGCGGCTCATGAGCGATGACCCGCGCCGGCCCGGCTGGAGGTCATCGGCCAGAGAGAGAGAGACAGAGAAATAAACAGAAACGAACGTCTTATTAAAGATATCCGGTCCAGACGTTTGTGGGTTTCAGGACCGTTTGACCTGAGGCCGCCAGGGCCAGACCGGAACCCCCGCCCCCCATCCCGCCCCCCAGGGTCACGTACTGATGCACTTGTGAGTCTGAACCCTCATGAACCCTCGATGTCTGAAAACCCACAGAATCAGTAAGAAATAGAAGAAATTAAACTCCGATTTTTTTATGACAGATATTTTGCGATTTCCATTTCATTCATGAATTTCTTCAAATCAAGTTTCAGTGCTAAACATTTAAAAGACACATCACAGCTACAAATCATGTTCAGCAAGATGGAAAAAAGTCCAGAAAAAATACAGTTTAAAGAAGCATTCATCAGGTTTCATGTTCATGCTTCTTACTATCATTTAAACGTCCATTTATACCATTTATTTTAGCAAAAATCATGATTTTGGGTGATTGTTAGCATCAAGTTTTTATTCCTTTTTCTTGCTGAATCTGTGACTTTACAAAATAGAAATCGTCAGACATCGCTTACATGTTGCACGTAGCATTAATAAGAACAAAAACAAAACTTTAAATGACATATCTGGGAAGAACAACAGCTTTTATTGTTGTAAACATCTGTTCATGCAGTGTGATACGAGTCCAGAAATGACCCCAAATACTGGAATGGAGTTATTTGGTTATTGTCATTATAATTATTATTAAAAACTGGTTTTTGGGAGTGTGAGGTGTGTCTGTATATCTGATGGTTTCCTCTGACAGTGGTTCAGTGAATCGGGTTCATTCATTCATTCATTCATTCATTCAGTCACATCAGATGAATGTGATTGGTCGATGATCTTAACTTCTGCCAGTGAAAAGAAGTAATTATGAGATGAAAGTAAAAATGATAATAATCGTGGTGTTAATTATGATGTATTATCTCATATTAGCAAGTATTTCAAATATATATGTATATATATACATACACCACCACTATTTACTAAATGAGATGCAAAATTAACAGAAAATATAGTTAAGAAATTGAAAAGCTAAAGTGTTTTCAGCTGTTCTAACATTATTACAACAAGGGTTTTCTCGTTATCTTCTAGTTCTAATTAGCTTCTAATGCAATTAACAAACACAATGTACCATTAGAGAATTAAAAAACAGATATTTGCTAGAATTGTCATTTACAATATTACCAATGTATAGAGTGTATTTCTGACTAGTTATTGTTATCTTCATTGAAAAAAATGTGCTTTTCTTTACATAAATAAGGACTTTTTTTAAGTGACCCCAACCATTTGAATGGTAGTGTATGTCTTAACTTTAAATAGAGCTAAAAAGTCTTTTAACCGAGAAGTAAAAAAAAAAGTACATTATTCAAGGTCTCATCACATCCTAGTTATCCCTGCTGGTTCACGCATTACTGCGACGAGTCCTTCACACCCAAGGAGCCTCTTTCTCTCTTTCTCTCCTTCTTTCTTCCTCTTGCTGCAGCCTCCTTCCACTCGTCCACCAGGAGGAATCCATCACCGCAGGACGCCGCCCGCCGTGACCCCTGCAGACCAGGAGCCAACGAGGCTACGAGGCCCCGTGAGTTATGGACTCGTCTGGAGCCATAACTCACGGCCGCCATAACTCCTCCAGAGCACCGGGCATCACACTATTACAGACACTATATTATCTGGTTACAGGCTGCAGACGCGACGCTGAGCGTCCGAGAGGAACGAGGAGACGGTCTGGTTCGTCTTTTTGTGTGTTTTTTTCCTGGTTGCAGCAGCTGTCACAACAGACCACACGTCACTTATTTACTAGTTAAAACAATGTTTTAAAGAAGTCAGCAGAAAGTAATTTGCTCTGAATTTGCATGAATTATAATTAAAATCATGCATCATTATAAACATCATTATGCATGATATCATTTATAAATTGACTTTTTTTTCTGTGCACTCTTTCTACTGTCCTCCTGTTATTTATTATGTCTCCGCGCTGTGGAAGTTGACTTTATCCTTGATTTGATTTAGTTTTGTCATGTAAGGTTGTGACTTTTCATGCTGTGCATACGTAAGTGTGTGAGAGGTTTGTACCACAGATGCTTTTATTCCACAGGAGCCAGACAGGAAGTAACGGTAGATGATAATAATATTATACAAGAAAAAAATCTTCAGCTGCACTGACTGAGAGTTGGTTAAGCAGGTTTATACCTTTTTATGTACGGTGCATGGGTTAAAGTGTATAATCTGAAAATGATTTAAAAAAATGATCTGAATTTTGTGAAAATGAGCTGCTCGTGTGCAGCTGTTTCTGTAAAGCTGAGGTTGATCTGACAAAGGGTTGAACAGAAATAAGAGTTTCTTTTGTCATATTTTTTTAATTGCCTGAACATCTGGTTAAACATTATTTATTAACACTATTCTGATTGAAGTTTCAACTGCTTGTGAGTCTTGTAATGACAGATTTGTTCCAGCAGGTGGCAGCACAGTCACAGAAAAGGATGAAAAAAGATGTCAATGATAAACACTGGGCACATATTCTGAGGCTGACTCATGCAGGGTGTGATCTGCTGCACTTCTCAGCACTTTCTGTGCTGTTTTATATAGAAAGAAAAAGCTCACAACGTCGTAGTTTAGTGCTGAATCTTTTCTTTAACCCGTTCCTGCAGCGATGCATCGACGTCTTTCAGTTTCCTGATGCAGGCAATGATGCAACAAAATGCAAAAAAAGACATTTAGGAATGTGAATGGGCGGAGGTGTAGTCTGAAAGACGTCCATCACGCTGGGTTATTGCTGTGAAGCAAACACATTCTGTGTGATAATGAAATACCATCAAATAACAGCAAGATGCCGTTTCCTGATAGGGATTTTACAGAGTTCCAAGTGTGAAAAACGCGTGCGTGTGAAGAAGAGAGTGAGAGAAGGAGGATGAAGGTGCATATGCTGTGATATGAAGTGTCAGATTAGACGATTTTACTGAGAATTCACAGCTTGATTAATAGAGTGAGGGAGAGACTGTGTGTGTGTGTGTGTGTGTGTGTGTGAGCTGGTTCGTGCACTGCATCTTTGTGCATATGATGCACATCCCTCTAATCTCATTCAAATAAACAGGGTCAGCCCAACGTCTCAGGTGTCAGAGCTCAGTGCTGAGAGCACGTGCACGGAACATTCTGCAGATCCTTTTTAGGGAAAAAAGAAAACCCCAAAACGTCATGTCCATCCCATCCTAGGAAAAAAAAAAGAAAGGTTTTTATCAAGCTTGAGGTGCTGACTTTGCTCAATACAATGTGACATGCCCCCCCCCCCCCCCCGATGTTGGCGGCGTTGCCACGGCGACGCTGCAGGAAACCCGGCCCGTCTCCGCCTCGCATGACACACTCGTGGCAAGCAACCAAAAACTATTTGCACAAGCGGAACACAGCCAAAAGGAGCACCCTCGCCAGCGGTTTCCGAACGGTGGGCCAATGCCCTTTACTCCGCTCAGACACATAACTTTAAACTTTGTGAAACTGAAGCGGATAACGATGTCTCCTATGAGCACCAACAGCTAAGAGAGGCAGAAATGAGAAGCAAGGTGTACTGTTTTCTGCAGATGAAGTTCTTGCAGATTTGAGTTTAGCTAGAAACAGCCAAACCCACAAAAACAATAGAGTTGTCAGACAAACAGAAGACAAACATTCACTTCATGTTTAAGCAGGATTTACCTTTTTGCACCATGTGGTGTAAATCCATTAAAAGAGCAACCAACTGAGGCACCGCTGGGATTTGAACCCAGGATCTCCTGTTTACTAGACAGGCACTTTGACCAGCTAAGCCACAGCGCCTGGTGTGCAAGCATCTTCATATGGAAAGCATAGGTGAGTGTTGTTTAAAATAAAAGACTGGGTTCATCTTCTATCTGTACTGACTGCAAATTTGCTTAACATAGTTTAAAGTCCTACACACACATCCTGCACCTTAAGTATGCATTAGCTATGTATGTGTACATGTGTGTATGTGCGTATATATATGCAAATATGTAAATATGTGTGTACGTGCATGTATGTATGTATATGTGCTTTGTTTATGCATACTTTTTTCTTGCTATTTATTAGTATTTTTTCTCCATTCTTATGTCCATAATGCATACTGTGTATGTGGATTCAACAAATTCTACGAATTTTGTACATAGTGTTGTGTATTTTATTTTTTATAGCTTTTATTTTCTCTTTCTTTACTCTGTGCGCTGCAGTAACAAGCAAATTTCCCCGTTGTGGGATCAATAAAGTCATATCATATCTTATGCAAAACCATTAAAAAGAGGAGTCACATTAGGCACCGCTGGGATTCGAACCCAGGATCTCCTGTTTACTAGACAGGCACTTTGACCAACTAAGCCACGGCACCCACAGTGAATACATGTAGAACCTTGTTTATGTGAAATACATGGATTAAAGAGTATTATCTCAAAATGACAATGAATCATCTCATTTTCCTGCACAGGTCGATGACTCCAACTTTGCCCCAGGTCTCTCTGAGTGTAAATTCGAGTTAACGTTGAGGTGGAAATCCAAACGTTTCTCTTCAATATCTGATCTAACAGCATAAACACGATCACATAAATTAACTCTAAGATATGTACAGTGCAGCTGTAAGCAGGAGGTTCCATGGTCCATGTTCAGGTCTTGGTGGAACCTCAGTTGTGATTGTCACCAGTTGAGGCTTTTTATTTAGAAGCACATGAATTGGAGACTCCACATTCATCCCAGCCCTGGGATGCAGGTCCTCACCCATCGTGCCACAAACCAATGACCTGCTTATTCGTTCACATTTACGCAACCATGGAGTTGTTTCTTTGCAGAAAAAAAGCATGTGGTAGTTTACGTCATCCATTCCATACGTCGTCTTCAATGATAGATAACATGGTCAGTTCTAATCTGGACTATTGGTGGGGGTTGACAATAGAGTTGTCAGATCTGTGTTAATGAATATTAACAAGAAAAACATTCACTTCATGTTTAACCAGGATTTATCTTTTTGCACCATGTGGTGTAAATCCATTAAAAGAGCAACCAACTGAGGCACTGCTGGGATTTGAACCCAGGATCTCCTGTTTACTAGACAGGCACTTTGACCAGCTAAGCCACAGCGCCTGATGTGCGAGGTGCAGTAACAAGCAAATTTCCCCGTTGTGGGATCAATAAAGTCTTATCTTATGCAAAACCATTAAAAAAAGGAGTCACATTAGGCACCGCTGGGATTCGAACCCAGGATCTCCTGTTTACTAGACAGGCACTTTGACCAACTAAGCCACGGCACCCACAGTGAAAACATGTAGAACCTTGTTCATGAGGAATACATGGATTAAAGAGTATTATCTCAAAATGACAATGAATTATCTCATTTTCCTGCACAGGTCGATGACTCTAAAGGTTTCTCTTCAATATCTGATCTAACAGCATAAACCCGATCACATAATTTAACTCTAAGATATGTACAGTGCAGCTGTAAGCAGGAAGCTCCATGGTCCACGTTCAGGTCTTGGTGGAACCTCAGTTGTGATTGTCACCAGTTGAGGCTTTTGATTTATTTTTGATTGAAGCACATGAATTGGTGTCTCCACATTCATCCCAGCCCTGGGATGCAGGTCCTCACCCATCGTGCCACAAACCAATGACCTGCTTAACGTTCACATTTATGCCACCATGGATTCGTTCGAAAAAAAAAGCATGTGGTAGTTGGCGTCATCCATTAGATAGATAGATAACATGGTCAGTTGCAATCTGGACTGGTGGAGTCGAACATGTCGTTTGGCTCGTTGGTCTAGGGGAATGATTCTTGCTTCGGGTGCAAGAGGTCCCGGGTTCAAATCCCGGACGAGCCCTGATCGCAAAACATTAAATTTAAATATGTAAATTAAGTATGAAACATCATCAAGATCAATGCATGACCAACACTTTGTCTTTAGGATTTAGTTGTTCCAGAGAAAATCTGAGAAACAGCTTCAGGCTGTTAGCAAATGGCTCGTTGGTCTAGGGGTATGAGTCTTGCTTTGGGTGCAAGAGGTCCCGGGTTCAAATCCCGGACGAGCCCATAATCTTTAAGTATTTCATTTCAAACCAAATCAATGAAAAGGGTTTAAGCTCCCACACCTTGATGGATGCAACAAGGCTGTTGGTCAAAGGGGGCAGGTTTTCTGGAAGGGGAATGTTCTTCTCAAGTCGTATGAACTTAAGCATGTAGTGAGTAAAGCAGAGTATTGTCTTGAATCATCGAAGTATCTCCTTTGTCTGAACACGAACCGCTCGGCCCAATGACCCCAACACTGATATTTCGTAGATCCTCCTCTAAATGGTTCCTATAGCTTTCAATAAGCGTCTAGATCCTGGTTGGAGGTATTTTTGATAATTCTTCTTTGTAAAACCTCCCCAGTTCAGTCGTGTTTGATGGTTTCTGATCATGGACAGCCTGCTTTAAATCACACCACAGATTTTCAATAATATTCAGGTTTAAGGACTGAGATGGTCTGTGTGAATCATTGGTAGAATTGACCAGTTTTTAGGGTCTTTGTCTTATTGAAAAAAAATCCAGCCTCAATGCAATTTTAACTTTGTCACCGATTCTTCGACACTGTTCACTAGAATCTGATGAAACTGACTGAAATCCTTGTCCTGCGCCTCCAGGCCTCAACTAGACCTGTGCCTGTGGTCCTACATTTCCCG
This sequence comes from Eupleurogrammus muticus, assembly GCA_036785175.1. Classification (NCBI taxonomy): domain Eukaryota; kingdom Metazoa; phylum Chordata; class Actinopteri; order Scombriformes; family Trichiuridae; genus Eupleurogrammus; species Eupleurogrammus muticus. The sequence goes on from JAYKQN010000029.1 coordinate 4,233,082, forward strand.
TTTCTACAGTAGTTTTGCCACCATGGCAAAGAGAGCATCTTCTAATCAGCCTCCTTAAATACCCTTTATCAAGATGGGCTTCACCTGTGCGTGTAGGTCAAAGGTCAATGAGCAGAGCAAACAGGTTTTGTGTTCAATAATTGGTGCTAAAGGTTTTCATATCAATAAAAATGGTGCCTAGATTTATGCACATGCATGTTTATTGTTTAAATAAATATTGCACGCTTTTTGTAAATTTTATAGACCCAAACTTTTTCACACCACACCAAGAAAGAAGGAATTATTCCAGATACAATGGGGCTCCACCAGCTGTCAGTGTATTAATGTTGCATAACGTACATTTTAACATCTATGCTTTCACGTTATGAAGAAAAATTCACTAATCTGAAAAACACACATTCCCAGAACATTTTGAAAAGCAGCTTTTTCCAGCTGCGTACTGACACCAGAGAACAGGTTTCATCTCCCATCTCTCAGCGGTCGGTGGTTTATGTTTCATTCTCAAAAAGTAAAACGCTGCTGTGTCTTCTCTCTTAAATCTGACAGATCTGAGTCTTTAAGGGCGCTTACCAACCTGTGCTTAGTTTGATCGAGTCTTAGTGTGGAAACTCACACGGAAAAATGCATCGCTAAACGCCACACGAGAGCATTCACTCCCCTCATCAGACGTGTGTCTGGGACGGGACCAAGAACATGAACAAAGGAGGAAATTCTTAAAGGAAGTAGGTCTACCCCCACATGCCACGGATGTTCTTTGCTGTTTGGATCTCTACTTATTCTCTGCTCTAACTTGCACAAAAACACAACCAAACGTCCCAAAAGTACTTTGGGACCGGAGTGAGACTGCAGTCTTCTTCCTCTGAGTGTTCATCATGTCTGATGAAACAAACCGATGAACACTCCAATGTGTTTAGTAAAGGTGCAACTAGAACACTGGAGACACAAGGAGGGAGGGGTGCAGGGTTTGTGGTCACTTCCTTTGTGTTGATAAATGTGTTCTAAAGTACCTTTTTGGAGCCAAAATGTGTTAAAGTAGTCACTTTTCTCTACACACACATCCTGCACCTTAAGTCTGCATTAGCTATGTATGTGTACATGTGTGTATGTGTGTATATATATGCAAATATGTAAATATGTGTGTACGTGCATGTATGTATGTGTATATGCTTTTCTTGCTATTTATTAGTATTGTTTCTCCATTCTTATGTCCATAATGCATACTGTGTATGCGGATCAACAAATTCTACGAATTTTGTACATAGTGTTGTGTATTTTTTATTTTTTATAGCTTTTATTTTTCTTTAGCTCTTTAGCTGCAGTAATAAGCAAATTTGCCCATTGTGAGATCAATAAAGTCCTATCTTATCTCTTATCTTAAGTACATTTTTGGCAGCCAAAACAGTGCAGTGCTCTCAGAAGCCAAAAAGCATGTAAAGTGCCCTCTTGGCAGCTAAAACGTACTAAAATGCCCTCTTGGGAGCTAAAAAGTGTCTTACAGTCCCTTGTTGGGAGCTAAACGTTGTGCTAAAGTACTCTCTAGGGGCCAAAGAGCATGATAGTGCTAGAAAGTGTCATCAAGGAGCCAAAATGTGTGTTAAAGTTCTCTTTAGCAGCAAAAATACATGTTAAAGTGCCCTCTCAGAAGCCCAAAAGCATGAAAAGTGCCCTCTTTGAGAGCTGAAATGCATGTAAAGTGCCCTCTTGGCAGCCAAAACGTACTAAAAGTTTCTTACAGTTCCTTGTTGGGAGCTAAAACGTGTATTAAAGTGCCCTGTCCAGGGCTAAAAAGCCTGTTAAATTACTGTCTAGGAGCCAAAGTGTGTTAAAGTGCCCTTTCAGCAACTAAAAAGTGTGTTGAAGTACTCTCTGGGAGCCAAAAAGCATGTAAAGTGTCATCAAGGAGCCAAAATGTGTGTTAAAGTGTCCTTCAGTAGCAAAAACTCATGCTAAAGTGCCCTTTTAGGAGCCAAAAAACATGTAAAGTGCCCTAATTGGAAGCTAACATGCTAACGTGTTCTTTTTTTTTACCTTTTAGTCCCTGTCCTTTAAAGGGGGAGGAATCAATCAATCAATCAATCAATCAATCAATCAATCAATCAACCACTAACACACCTGGTTCTACTAATGAAGTGATTCATTAGTAGAACCAGGTGTGTTACTGCCTGGTTGGAACAAACTGTGTGTGTGTGTGTGTGTGTGTGTGTGTGTGTGTGTGTGTGTGTGTGTGTGTGCACACCACAGCGTGTGTGTGAAGGCGATTATGAGGAAAACTTGCGTGTTCGAAGAAGTGCTTTTTTTCCTTCTTATTTTTATCGTGTGTGTGTGTGTGTGTGTGTGTGTGTTGAGGTGATGTAGATTTGAGTGGAATAAAGAGATTAGCCGTGTGTTGATAATCCTCTCCTCTTCTCACAGTATGTCCTGTTAAGCATATTTGATAAATAGTGGCAAAGTCATGTTACATAGCAAATGCAATGATGTCATGCTGAACGTGAGTGCCTGCGTGCACCGTGATATATATTGTGAGCATGCGCAGAATAAATGGCCAGTTGCGTGAGTGAGAAGTTCCAGGCCAACGAGACATGGAGTGTCGGTTACTTTTTCTCCGTGAATATTAGCCATAGCTGGAGATAGCTAGCCATTGTGGTGACTGTACACACGATAGACTGCTGCAGGAATGTCAAATAACGCTACAGGTTATGGGCCCAGTCAAGCAGGCCACAGGTGGTTGAGACTTTTATTCGACGGTGACGAGAAAAGTTACGAGCTCTGGGAAACAAGGTTTCTCGCGCACATGGAATTGCGTGGTCTCAGAGATGTTATCCTGGATGATCCGGAGATAGACTCAGAGGACGAAGGAGCTATCGCGGAAGATGAGGCAAAGAATGGCGAGGCATAGGCGGAGCTAGTGCAATGCCTGGACGACAAGAGTTTGTCGTTGGTAATGAGAGACGCGAAACGTGATGGAAGAAAAGCACTGGCGATACTTCGCGAGCACTACGCAGGGAAGGACAAGCCCCGTGTTGTGAGTTTGTACTGTGAACTTTCTTCGCTCTATAAAGCTAGCAATGAAACTGTCACTGACTATATAATTCGAGCAGAGACTATATTCACGTCATTGAGACGAGCAGACGAACAAATTAGTGATGGGCTTCAGATAGCTATGGTAGTGAAAGGGCTACCTGACTCATACAAGCCGTTCGTCGTGCACATCACACAGTCAAATGATGATGTATCGTTTGTCGAGTTTAAAACGAAACTGCGAAGTTATGAGAGTACAGAGAAATATGGGAAAGGCGACGTGAGTACTGAGGACAATGTAATGAAGACGAGCGGAGCAACTAGAGCACGCGGGAGAGGACGTGGAAAGAAAATGGACCTGGCTGATGTCGAGTGTTACACATGCGGCAAAAAGGGGCATATGGCTAGGACATGTCCTGACGACACCCAACAGAGAAGAGAAGATCGAAAGTGGGACACGCCACAGCGAGGAAGAGGCCGCGGTCGAGGGCGAGGCCGTGACCACGTGAAGAAAGCTGATGGAGAGACCGAGGAAGAGTCTACAACTTTCTGTTTCTTCCAGATAAGTGACTGTCCTATACAGCAAGGTAACAAGAAGGGTCTTATGGTCGACTGCGGTGCCACATCGCATATGATCAACGATGCTACAAAATTCAAAATGGTGGACAAGAGCTTCAGACCCGAGGACCACAGGATCGAGCTTGCCGACGGAACCAAGGTGAGCGGGATGGCGAAAATGAGAGGAGATGCAGAGATCTGCTTGCTGGACAGCGAGGGACGGCGAGTGAGAACGATTCTCAAACAAGCTCTCTACATCCCATCGTTTCCACAAAATATCTTTTCAGTCAAGGCAGCGACAGCCAATGGAGCAGAGATCCACTTCAAGGACGGAGATGACTGGTTAGTCAACAAGGACGGTACAAAATTCAAATTGAATGTGTATGGTAGGCTATATTACCTTAGCACAGTAGAGGATGAAAATGTTGATGAAGTGTATGGTTGTCATGACATTCAAACCTGGCATAGGATACTTGGCCATTGTAATTTTGAGGATATTGCAAAATTAGAAAAGGTGGTTGAAGGAATGTCGATAAAAGGGAAAAATGACAAGACCAATCACAACTGTGAAATATGCACACAGGGCAAGTTTACACAAAGCAGAAACAGACAGGCAGATGCAAAAGCTACAGCTGTACTAGAGCTAGTACACACAGACTTATGTGGGCCTATAGAACCAGCAGATAAAGATGGATACAAATATGCCATAGCATTTACTGATGATTGCAGTGGGATGATTTTTCCATACTTTATCAGAGCAAAGAGTGACACAACAAAAGCTACGGAGAAATTCATAGCGGACGTAGCTCCGTATGGAAAGATAAAGTGCATAAGGTCAGATAACGGTATGGAGTTTACCGGGCAAGAGTTCCAGTCTTTACTCAGGAGTAAAGGGATAAGGCACCAGACAAGTGCACCCTACTCACCCCATCAAAACGGAACTGCCGAAAGAGGGTGGAGAACCTTATTTGAGATGTCACGATGCATGCTATTGGAGAGTAACCTCCCAAAGCAATTATGGACCTACGCTGTACAGACAGCAGCTCAAATTCGTAACAGGTGTTACAGTAAACGCCTAGAGCAGACACCTTACCGTGTTTTCACAGGAAAAACACCTAACCTATCTCACATGAAGGTATTTGGCTCTGAGTGTTACGTGTATAAGCAGGAAAAGAAGAAGTTGGATTCTAGATGTGACAAAGGGATCTTTGTCGGCTATGATAAGTATAGCCCAGCATACAATGTGTATTATCCTGAGACAGGAAAAGTCCTAAAACATAGGCTTGTGAAATTTATCACAAAAGGTAGCGCAGATGGTCAGACTCAGACAGACTGTGACATGGGGGATGACATTGACAGTTATGGGGACGCACCACCACAGATAGTCAACCATGGTCAGGGACAGGCTGAACAGAGTAAAGAGCCTAGTGTGGAGAAGACTACTGAGGCAGACCCAAACCAGACAGATAGCACTCCAGAACAAGGAGAAGAGAGGTATCCTACAAGAGAGAGAAAACCTCCAGAATACTTAAAGGAGTATCAATGTAAGATTGAGTGTAACAATGATGAATGTGAAAATGTGGATTATTTCTACAGAGTAGCTTATGATGTACCTAAAACATTTAGAGAGGCTATGGACTCTGAGAAATCAAAAATGTGGACTGATGCAATGAAAGAAGAGATGAACTCTTTGAAAGAGAATGACACTTTCACTCTGACCCCACTCCCGAGGGGCAAACAAGCAGTGGGAGGTCGCTGGGTATATGCAGTGAAAGAGAGCCCAGATGGATCTGAGACTTGTAAAGCCAGATACGTGGCAAAGGGGTATGGTCAAGTGGAAGGGATTGACTATAAAGAGACTTTTTCACCCACGGCCAACATGACCTCTGTCCGAGCACTAATGCAGATGGCTGTACAGGAGGATCTTACCTTACACCAAATGGACGTAAAGACTGCTTACCTCCATGCGCCAATGGACTGTGAGGTATATATGGAACAGCCAGAAGGTTTTGAGATTAAGTCAAAGACAGGAGAATACTTAGTGTGCAAACTCAACAAGTCATTGTATGGGTTAAAACAGTCCGGTCGTAACTGGAATCTGTTACTGCATGATCACCTTACAGGAAATGGTTTTGTGCAAAATGATGCTGATCATTGTGTCTACAGCAGAGAATCTGAGAATGAGAAAGTGATTCTGTTAGTGTGGGTAGACGACTTGATAATAGCAGCGAGTAACAACACATTACTCAGTGATGTAAAGGAGATGCTGAAGAGAAAGTTTAAGATGAAGGACATGGGTCCACTTAAACACTTTCTGGGGATTGACTTTAGTCACAATGAGGGAGAGATAAAGATGACTCAAAAGAGACACATAGTGAAGATGTTAGCAAAATTTGGAATGTCGGAATGCAAACCGAGACCCACCCCATCTGAGCAAAAGTTAAATTTTGACAGTGAGGGTGAAGCTGTTGATTCAACAGGATACAGAGAGATAGTAGGTAGCTTGATCTACATTATGACATGCACCAGACCTGACTTGAGCTGGATTGTTAGTAAGCTATCACAACACCTGGCTGAACCAAAGCAACAGCATTGGGTTGCAGCAAAGCACCTACTGAGATACTTAAAGGGTACGATAGACCAAGAACTACACTATCGAAAGTGTGAGGATAGCCTACAGCTTGAGGGATATAGTGACGCTGATTGGGCAGCTGACAAAAATGATAGGAGAAGCACAACTGGATACTGTTTCAGCTTAACTGAGAGTGGTCCAGTTATATCATGGAAAAGTAGGAAGCAGCCAACAGTGGCACTATCTACCTGTGAAGCGGAGTATATGGCACTTGCAGCCACAACTCAAGAGAGTATGTACCTAGTACAACTACTGAGAGGAATGGATGGTAGGAACCAGCATGTACCAGTCAAGATATACGAGGACAATCAGGGGGCAATTGCATTGTCAAAGAACCCAGTATGCAGGCAGAGAAGCAAACATGTGGATATTAAGTATCACTTTGTCCGATCTGCACACACAGAGGGGAAGATATCCATAGAATACTGCCCTACTGCAAACATGGTAGCTGATGTTCTCACCAAGCCATTGACAAAGGCTAAATTTGAGAAGTTCAAGGGATATTTGTTTGGAGAGTAATGAGAACTGGCAAATGTAAATATTTCTGAGGAGAAATGTGAACCTTTATGTTGTGTAATGATAAGTTTTATTTTGAGGTTTACAGAACACTGCCAGCACTGTATGTATGTGGAAAGGTTTTATTTTGGAGTAATGTATTTTTGGTTATGTTCACCACTAGAGAGAGCTATAAACATGTCTTTGAGTGGGAGTGTTAAGCATATTTGATAAATAGTGGCAAAGTCATGTTACATAGCAAATGCAATGATGTCATGCTGAACGTGAGTGCCTGCGTGCACCGTGATATATATTGTGAGCATGCGCAGAATAAATGGCCAGTTGCGTGAGTGAGAAGTTCCAGGCCAACGAGACATGGAGTGTCGGTTACTTTTTCTCCGTGAATATTAGCCATAGCTGGAGATAGCTAGCCATTGTGGTGACTGTACACACGATAGACTGCTGCAGGAATGTCAAATAACGCTACATGTCCACACACACACACACACACACACACACACACACACGCACTCTTTCCCTCCCTTTTGATTTTCACTTCATGCTTTTTTCACACGGTTTCACTTTGACCCACAACATGTCTGATTTGTCTCCTAAACATCTTTTTTTCTACTCTCTACACACAGATCAGCCAGCTTTACCCTCCAACACCAACACCAGTCTTACTGGGAACTCCTTAACACACATCATCCTGACAACGAGTCGGAGAGGGAGAGCCACATGTGGAAAGGTTTACATCTGGGCTGTCAAATTTAACACGATAATAACGCGTCAGCCGCGCTCATTTTAACGGCGCTCGCTTTCCTGACGCCATTAACTCAGGTTCTGTTGCCCCGACGATTAACCTCCGGCATTAAGGCCCCGAGTTTTTTTTTTTATGTCGGGTTCGGCTTCAAAAGTAAAATGAGTCGCCCACATCTGACCTTAAAAACACTGAAAAGTTCATCAGAAAGTCACTATATTATTTTTTTATTAATTATTTTATTGTAATTGTACAATTAAAAAAAAAATGTAATATTGTGATTCATTTTTATTTATAGTATTAGGTGATTGATTTTATTAAAATAAAGTAATTCTCCCACTACTGTGATTGACTACAGTAATATTTAGACTGCTGTGCTAACCCATTCACAGTAACATTAACGTGTTTAACACAGTAAATACATGCAGATTTTACAGCAAAATTTTAATGTAAAAATTCTGTAAAATCTTTGTCATATTGTCATTAACTTGTTAATTTAAGGGAAAATGACAAATGTAAAATATGGTTTAAGAAGCATTTATCAAGTGTCTCAAAATGTACATTTGATGTTCATGTTGGTTTCTATCACTTATCAAAAGTCCATTTTTTTTACCATTTATTTATACAAAAATCCCATTTTTGTGATGACATAACACCCTTTGACCCGAAATGTCAAATGGTCGAATTGGAAAAAATTATACATTTTAAATATTTATTCCACCTAGAATATAAAACTAAAAAATTAAACCTGGTACCAAGTGTTTTAAGGATTACACCACATGTTTTGTCATTTCTCCTTAAAACACTGAATGCACCGTTTGCATAAAAGCAATAGTTACGTCTTGACCACTTGTATGTTCATGAAAGTTTATTATATCTTGTCAGAAGATGTAACGTGACGATTTGCTGCCGGTGTTTAATAAAAAAACTGGAACATAATTTGGTGAAAGTGTGTTTGATGATGATTGTTGTGGTTGAAACAGCAATCATCGCGTTGCTTGTTTTGCAGTAGAATCCTGGTTTACAGTACAATCAGTAGCTGAACCGCAGCCTCTCACGTGTAAACTGAGATGAAAGCGGTGAGTTTGGCCAATTTCTGTCAAAAATATCAGTGTTTATACAAGTTTTGTGGAGAAGTGGATTACGCTGCGTGAAAGGCTTCACCGCGAAAACTGGATTTCACTGTCAGAGCCTGCGAACTTTAATGAAAATACACAGAAACGGCGTTTGAATTGTTTCGAGCACTCAGGAATCAACTCAACGCGGATCACAGATGACTTCGCTGTGCAGGAAGCTTTTATTGCATCAGTCTGACGTGTCTTAAACATGGCAGATTAAACACTGCTTCTCGCCAATTGTCTGCAAATTAACCAAGTGAAAACTCAGATTTCAGAGGTTTTTGGGGTTCAGCATCACACAAAACTGTTTGTGTGATGTGTTTCACTTGCTTCAAAAGGACTTTTTCGTATTTTTTCTGATTTCTGATGAGTTTTTAAGCTATTCATTTGTTCTAGATGCATAAAAATCAAATCTGTGTCTAAGGCTGTGTCCAGGATTTTTCATTTATATACAGAATATAGTCATAATTAGGCTAAAATATATTTATTTATGATATAATATGTTAATGTAATCACATTATTTACTATTTATATGCATTAAAACATTCAAATCATAGCCTATTATTATATATAATATATATAGATTAATTATTATATAGATAATACATGCTGTAACTGAACATGATTGTAAAATATTTGTATTATATTTATATATTTTACAGCAGGTTACAGGTTAACATCTCTATTGAAGGCTCTTCACTATTTTCTCTCTGTATATTCTTGTATTATATTACAATTTTTCACTTTTCCTTCTCTTTCTCTGCTCATTTTCTGCCTTTCCTGCTGGAATAAATGCGACCTTTGACCGACGATGCAGCTTCTTACGTTGCAGTTTCTG